>BTPG01000005.1:40225615-40458115 GCA_036245525.1 Semisulcospira habei
ACAAGCGGCTCAGGAGAAAAAACAGAGATGCCGCAGCTCAGAACCCTGGCCATACCTTCCCCTGCAGCCACTGCGGTCGAACCTGCCTGTCTCGGATTGGCCTCCGCAGCCACGAACAAGCCTGCAGACGTCGTGGGCAACTCCTATAAAATCTTCGTTCGCGAAGTCAAGCCAAGCGGTGAAACGTGGATACCGGGATTGTGAAGAAAAATACGCACAGTTAGCAAAAGGTCCTCTGGCCGATGTCAGCCTTAGCTGGCCCGCGCACTGTCGTGCGCGGGCCAGCTAACGGCCAGAGGACCTTTTGCTCATAGGGTGTTGGGAGCCACAGTGGACCTGACCGTATTTCGCGACATTCTGATACCCGTAATACTGAGGTCGACCTGTACGTCAAGTTGTTGTGCTTTGAGTGAGTGAATCTCGCATATCCGGCACAGACCCACTGAGAAAAGGATCTTGCGCGACGCTCAGCGGTACACTCGAAGAAACTGTGATATGCATGACATCAGCCCCCCCCCCCCCCCCCCCCCGCCAACCCGGCTCCGGTGGGATGTGTGTCACTCTGTGTGTGTGTATGGGGGGGGGGAGGGGGAGGGGGTCCGGAACTGCCCCTGCATAATTGTAACTTTCAGCCCTTCGTATTACAAAGTATTGAATCAGCCGTGAATAGCCATAGGACATAGATTCGCTGAGCACTAATAGGACTAATATATAATAGGAAATATACAACGATGAGGCTGGTAGCCTTGACCCAGTTAAAGGGTTGCGTTGTGAGTAAGCAGACAGATGCGCATGGTACACAAGACTACTATTTTTCCGATTCTAAACTTACAACCACGAATCTGTTATCTGTAATTGATACTAGACTGATGTAACAAAGCTGACACGCTTAAAACGACGTGACGATAGCGGGCACTCGTTAGCCAGTAAGCTCACATAACTAGATGACCTCATTTGATAGAATGGCCAAGTCGTTTAGCTCTGGGAGTTGAAGCGTTAAACACCGTGACTAGTCAGCAAAAGTCCATTGCGACTCCCAACCCCCTCCCTAGGACCCAGGGGGTAAAAATGTCGACCGAAGGTGTCCTTTGGGACCCTTCACTGCTGAGGAAAATTGGACCGAAACCAAATACAAGAGACATAGATGCTCATGAGCTCCCGCAGTTGCGGGGGCTCATGAGGATCTACGCCTCCTGCTGTATCCATGTTCCTTAGACGGCTGAAGCTCTTTGGCGTGGATTTGACCCATTCACCCCTGACGCCCTACAGCAGGAGATGGGTCGACCATGATAATTCAAGGGTAGTGCCAGATTAGCTTGGCGCCTGTCGGCGCCAAGCTAATCTGACACTGCCCTTGAATTATCATGGTGGATCCACCTCCTGCAACTGGTGCATAGTCCTTAGATGACGCCTCCACAATTTAGAAAATACGGCCGTCGGGCTGAATGGGTTAACGAAGATTTCAGAAAGACAGCCCGCGTCCATTGCAAAGAAATATTTGATATCAGGGGCTGCCATCTATAATTATTGTTAAACCCATTTCACCCTGAAGATGATTTTTTTTTTTTTTTTTTTTTCAATTTGCTTACTGCCCTATGAAAGTGACATTACCGATTAGGAGCTGGCTCAACCGTTTTAGTTCAAGGGTGATGCCAGAATAGCCTGGCGCCCCTGGCGTCAAGCTATCCTGGCATCACCCTTGAGCCATCATAGTCACATTTATTTCAAGCAGCGGGTGTATCAGGATGAAAAGGGATAGGGCCAGCGACTAACTACCATGGCATCTGGGCTTGGCTCAATCCTTGTTGTGCTATTAACCCATTTTACCCCAACGCCCAATAGGGCTCGGGAAGTTCCCCGCCGCGTTGCCTAGCAGCGTCAGCGTCAGCCGCCATCTTAAGAGGATACCATAGTCATCGTATCAGTAGCGAAATAGTGTTTCAACGCCGTTTTTCTTCATTTTTTTTCCTCTTTGGAAACCAACAAAAACATATTCTGGTGAGCGGTTTCCTACAGTGATGGCCGGCAAGATTTGCTGTTTTTGCTTATAGTACGTCAGGACTTTTCTGACATTACAAAAAGAGCGATTTCCCTATAGAGCGCTTAGTCCCGTATCCTCACAAGATGGCCGCCACGACTGGCGTGATGACGTCAGCTTCCCGAACCCTATAGCAGGAGATGGATCATGATAATTCAAGGGTAGGGCCAGATTAGCTTGGCGCCGACAGGCGCCAAGCTAATCTGGCCCCACCCTTGAATTATCATGATCCATCCATCTCCTACAACTGCCGGTGCAGAGTCGTTGGGTGACACCTCTAATATTTAAGAAATGTGGCCGTGGGGTCAAAAAGGTTAAAGCGATTTGTTACAGGGCGGGCTTCTAATGCTAGAATTGGGCAACGGGGCAAAAACTTTCCTACTTTTCCTTTCATAAATCTACGCGAGCTAGCAGACGTTACATAGTGTTTCCTTAGTGTCCGTCGCGCACAGCGGCGAGAGAACCCTCCTACTAAGCACAGGAGAAAATAAAAATCAGGAGAAAGAGAGAGAGACAAAAATACTTCACGAATTAAATTAACCTTTCTTTGCGCAGCATTATTGTCAGACGCGCTAAGAACATTTATAAAGGAGATATCGCGGCTTGTTATGTTAGCCCCTTCCCTACCAACGACTAATAATTTTGTTTTGGAAATCTGTCTTCACTGAACGACCAAAAGCCACGACTGTCCGAAGAACATGGATACAAACTGGTGTCAGCAAGAGGCATAGATCCTCATGAGCCCCCGCTGTCGCAGTTAGATCGCGTTTACTTCATCTCGGCAGTAAAATCAATGCGAGCTACCTGGAGCAGGTCGCTTTAAAGTCAGGTGTTGCTGTCATTATTTTACACAATTATGTGTTTGCGTCATTGGCCTTTATGTTTATGGCTTTTCCTGGGCCTACATATCATGTGTGCCTGTCACGTGCCCGAGCGGAAAATGTATTACGCATGCAGCTTTTGATTTTAATGGTGGATCCCGTATGTCATTAAACGAATCATTTGTATTATCATTCAGTAGTGTAGAAAGCTACACCTGTAGCCTTGATAATGTCCATATGTTGCCATTGGTGTTTAAAAAAATGTAGTTGAAATATGTCACTGCCAAACTTATAAGACGCAAATAACATAAAATGAAATAATAACAAACAATAACAACTTTTTTTTTTAAAGAAACCAAACACCCCCCCCCCCCCCCTACCACCACCCCATCCCCCCCCCCACCCCCTCCTAAAAAAACAACAACAAACAAACAAACAAACAAAAACGCTTAGAAATGACAACACAATTTCTTTTTTATTTTTCGGGTTCTTCTAAGTGGACTTAGGCCTACAGACAATATACAAGGCGCTATTTATCTTTTCTTGGGTGAGATATTTGCATCTATATATTGTATATTTGTCTGTGTGTCAGTTTGAAAATGAGGTTTATACCAAGAAGTTAAACAATTTATGTTGTACTTATCATAGGTGTTTTAGCTGTGGTGATTTATTAATTTTTAAAAGAAAATGTATATGTGTGTGTCTTTAATTATGCATGTGTAGACCTCTTGCAGTGAGATGGTGTTCAGTTTTTCTCAGCAGTGAAAGGGTTAACAAGGGCATAAACAAGCGAATACAGTGGAGATCGGGATTTTTTTAATGATTTTTGGTTGTGTGTTTTGTGGCAGGTCTGTACGTGATGAATGTTGTAGCCAGCCGACTGGGCGCCAGGAAAACTGTTTTGATTGGTGCGGTCGCTATGTCACTCAGTGCCATTACGTCATCGTTTGCCAATGAGCTCAGCGTTCTCATCTGTCTTCAATCACTGCTGCTTGGTAAGAGGCACAGTGAGCGATTTATTGACTTTGTTTCAGTACAAGAAAAGTGGGGAGAGAGAGAGAGAGAGAGAGAGAGAGAGAGAGAGAGAGAGAGAGAGAGAGAGAGAGAGAGAGAGAGAGAGAGAGAGAGATGATGATGATGAAACTTTATTTATCAACGGTAAAAAGTTTTGACAGAAACAAATCGTCATTTTACAAACTTGCCGTTGCTAACATCTACAAGATAGAATAGATTAAAAGATAATAATAATAATAAAGAATTATATTTACACATATTATTTCATGCAACAATAAAATTTTAAAAAAAATGACACAAAATAATAACACTTAACATTCATCTTATACCACACACACACACACACACACACACACACACACACACACACACACACACACACACACACACACACACACACACACACATACACACACACACACACACACACACACACACCAACAATATAGATAAATGCATAATTATATTACATAAAAGCATTAACCATCAGGGTTTGTTTAAATGCCCAGTGTTGTTATGTTTGGCTCATCAGGTAATCGAAAAGTTTCGTTTTAAAGATTCCAAGTGAGGCTATAGTCTTCAAATGTGCAGGAATAGTGTTCCATACAAACGGTCCAGAAAAGGATAAACTAGTTTTAAAGAGGTCAATTCTAGGCAGAGGTAGGGGTAAAGTATTGTTCCTTGAGGACCGTTCGCGTTCTTGCTGTGGCACAAATTTGGTGGTTAGATACTGCGGTGTCATGTTATTTAATATCTTGTGCATGAGGATGCATTTGTTGAAACTAAGTTGTTGACGTAGGCCGAGAATGTTTAGATGTCTAAATTTGTCTGTGGTAGGAATGGGCCGCGTATCTATCATTTTGACAGCTCTTTTATATATAGAGTTTAACCTGTTCATGTGAACATCACTACAACCGTCCCACACTGTGGAGACATAATCAACGTGAGACTTGATATGGGCATGAAAAAAACAGTTTACGAGTATGTGTATCCGTTACTTGTCTAAGCTGGGACAACAGGAAAGTGTTTTTAGCAATGGTTTTACAGACTGTATTTATATGCGTCTCCCAACATAATTGTTCGTCAACGTGTATTCCCAAGAATTTACGCTCTGTGACTTGTTCTATCGGTTTAGCGTTCAGTTGTAAATGTAACGGCTGTGGTCGGCGTTGGTGTTTTTGTCGTGTAGTGATTAAAATACTCTTTGTTTTTCCTGGATGAAGAACCATATGATTCTCTCTACACCAGTCGGAAACCTCGCTGAGACTACTTTGTAAGCTAATGGTAATGTCAGCTGTTTTTTTTACCTGAAACATGGAGGCTCGTATCGTCCGCAAACAGGTTGCAATTAACATTAGTGTTAGTAATATGCAAAGGCAAATCATTAATGAATATTATTAATAGAAGAGGTCCCAAGATCGACCCCTGGGGGACACCGTAGTTAACTTGTCCTTGTTTAGAGTATTTTCCATGAGTATATACCTTTTGTTTTCTGTCTTTTAGGTATGATCTAAAAAATGCTATGGCAGTTTCACTTATATGGTATGCTGCTAGCTTCTTTAAGAGAATGTCATGGTCGACAAGATCAAATGCTTTTTGTAGGTCTAAGAAAACAGCTCCAGACATCAGGTTTTTATTTATTGATTCCAGCCTCTGAGAGAGAGAGAGAGAGAGAGAGAGAGAGAGAGAGAGAGAGAGAGAGAGAGAGAGAGAGAGAGAGAGAGAGAGAGAGAGAGAGAGAGAGNGAGAGAGAGAGTCAACGAATCAATGAATCTTTATTTTACAACGGTGAAAATATTAACACAGTCAGTGACTATCTCATTTTTTGTACCTGCCGTTGCTACAACTACGACTAACTAAGTACAAAATATACATAAAACATGGACATCAAAGCACAGTGATACAAAATATAATTATAGTCCACTAAACACAAACACACGCATACACGCACAAACGCACTCGCGCGCGTTCACACACACACACACACACACACACACACACACACACACACACACACACACACACACACACACACACACACACACACACACACACGCACGCACGCACGCACATACACATGATTGTTAAAATATACACGTACATTCGTGTGTCTACGTGTGACTAGATATTGTTATTTGATTGATATCAGGTATCTATAAAGACTTGTCTTGAAACGAGATAATGTCGGAGTGGCTTTAACGTGATGTGGGAGTGAGTTCCACAGTGTGGAACCCGCAAATAACAAAGTAGATTTAAATAATCGGGGTTTTGGAACAATATAAAGACCCCTCATATTCCCATAGCAGGAGTCTGATTTGTTAAACAGTTCTGTTAGATATTCTGGCGCGCTATGGTTCCACACTTTAAACATCAGTACCCCTTTGTTAAATTGCGGTTTTGCTGCTTTTTAAATTCATCAAAGTTCTTTTCTCTTTTTATGTCATTTCGCACCGACATGGCATGCAATATTTCTTTTGTCAACCAAGGGGAAAACGTCTCACTCTTTACTCTTTTTGTTCTAATAGGCGCACATCTGTCTAATACTTTTATTACATAGTATTTATATGGCGCATTTCTCATATTTATAATATAACTCAATGCGCAGAATGTAGCCACGAACTGAACCCAACAAGCACGCTCACGTGAATCACACGCATTCACTCACACACTGTACGTAAACACAGAACATTCACGTGGTGCTAAGAGCAAGCTCAAGCGAGCTACTGACGGTATTTGGAAATCGTTTTGTATTTGAAATTTTATTAAGTTGGCTGAAACTGATACCAAAGTAAAGGGAGAGGAAGAGCCGGATTACCCGGAGAAAGAACCCCCGACGGTCCGCCCGAATTAACGGTGACATTTACTAGAGGAGAAAAATCCGACGCCGAAACCCGGAATCGAACCTCGCACCTTTAGCATTGGTGGCAGGCGCCTTAACCACTGCGCCACGGACCGCCCCCACTCCAAGGAATAGTCTGTACCAAGTGGAGAGCGCAAATATCTGGATCATCTGTGAGAAGAACCTCGTCAAAAGGAGTGTTACGAAGATCGTGTAGAAACTCATTACGATTGAAATGCTTAAATGACCTGTAGGTTGTTGTGGTATGACGATGTTTCTTTAATTTGGGGAGTTTTATAGACCAGCAACAAATCACAGGGCAGTGGTCACTAACACTAAGACCTGAGACACTAACATCGGTCACCGCGGCCTGCGGCTTGTTTGTATAGACGTGGTCAAAGAGCGTAGAGCTCGTGGCGGTAATTCTGGTGGGGGATTTAACTAGCTGTACTATGCCAAATAGAGAAGATGTAGTTTCCCATGCGGGATGGGGTTTAATCATGTCTCATATTAAGGTCACCTAGAAGAATGACGTCATTGTGTCTTTTACATACTTTGTCTAGGTTAGTGGTAAAATTGTCATACCACTCGTAGGTAGACGCCGGATTGCGGTAAAGAAACCCGACAGATGACGGTGAGCAGTACGGGCTCTTGACCTCAATCCACACACACTCTACTTCAGCCGTTTCTAAGTCTTTACGCCTACGGACTAAGTGTTCGATAGAGTGATGAACGTATACAGCAATGCCTGTTTGACCGTGACGGGAGGAGTCTCTTCTCATAATACTAAAATTAGGAATTTTCACGGCATCATCACTGATATTTGAATTTAGGCGTGACTCGGTAAGGCCGAACATGTCAAACGGTGTGGGAACGCCGACAGGTCAGATACCTTATTATAAAGATGAAAAGCTTTGAGGTGACCCACTCGTAATTTATGTACTTTTTGTTTGCTTCTGGCCATGAGCATTTCGCCAACAACTATATATCGTTTCACAATGAAAATATCATCTACAATAGCGGTGGTTGAGCAAACGTCAATCAAAGATGGAAGGCCAATGTAAAGCGAAAACAAAACAATCAAAGAAAACAATAAAGTATGAAGACAAAATGTGATAATCAAACTTTCAGGGGGAAGTATCGATGTCCGCTACCCTGAAGGAGCAATGTCAAAATACTCCACGTCTGTTTAGGAACAGAACTTACGCCGCGGGACACCCACAATAAGAGAGAGAGAGAGAGAGAGAGAGAGAGAGAGAGAGAGGAGAGAGAGAGAGAGAGGAGAGGAGAGAGAGAGAGAGAGAGAGAGAGAGAGGAGAGAGAGAGAGAGAGAGAGATTAGTTGGTTGTGCATTGTTTAACTTCCTTACAGCAACGGAAACTGACTCAGGATGTGCCGACCAACAACAAAATACCCCAGTGACAAGAAAACCCCCCCACACAAAAACCCAAACAAACGCCAGAACAGTGAATGCGTCAGGCATTGTGTATCTATTAAAACAAATCTTTTAAGATAGCATCTGACACTCCATTAAGTATTCCCGCACGTTAAATTTATATTTCATATTCCTATATAAACAGAAATTATGTTTGATATAGAGAGAGTTCAAAGTATTGCGGCTACTATGATATCCATCACACAAACCTAGAGTCCGCTGACAGCTGATAAAGAGAGAGAGAGAGAGAGAGAGAGAGAGAGAGAGAGTGAGAGAGAGAGAGAGAGAGAGAGAGAGAGAGAGAGAGAGAGAGAGAGAGAGAGAGAGAGAGAGAAAGAGAGAGAGAGAGAGAGAGAGAGAGAAGATGATTGCAGTCGCCCACCATACAAACCCAAGAAAACATTGACAGCTTACAACGAGGGCTGTTGATAGAACGTGTTCTCTTCAGTGTTGTCATCCCTACGTCACACGACCAATCACTTTAGCGCAAACTGTACCACATGACCGAGCTACAAAATTCCCTTGCAGCGACTAATGGCGGACTTTTGTAGCCCTCTTTCTGACGCGTCTTGGATGCCAGATTTGTTCTATGAAAGCTCATCAAAACGTTCTAAAGTACAAAGTTACTTAGTGTTGTTTGAAACAACAGGCACCGGCACTACTGCAGACAACAACGTCATGAAAGATTTTAAATTAGAACATAAGTCTATTATGTATAAATATATGTTCCTTTTACGTCAGTCATGTCTGGCGCGATCCAGGTCGGAAGATTTCTTCTTGATTTCTTTTACAAAAATAGTGGAGGAATCAAAACAAATACGTTATTGGTAGCAAGTGCTTGCTGCACAGACCCTTGCCTTTCGGGAGGTCAAAGGAACCATTGTACCCCGAAGGCCGAAGGCCTATGGGGTACAATGGTTCCTTTGACTTGCTTCAGGTCTACCAGGGTCCGTGTAGCAAACCCCTGCGACCAATAACTTATAATTTCCACCGACTGCATGGGTTCCTTACGACTGGGTATTACAATAAGCAGTAAATACTATTTTCTCCAACTGATCCCTCGATGTACACGGTATATACCCGATAGTATTGTTCTAGTAACCTCTTCGCTGTTCAAGTTGATCACGAATTTGGCGTCTGAACCCAAAGCAAACTGACCGGCATTCGCGCGAAGAAACGCCTATTAACCCTTTTAGCACCAACACCCTACAGCAGGAGTAACAGTTCCAAAATTTGGGAAATGCACCCGTGGGGCAAAAAGGCTTAAAAGGACCAAAAAAAGGGTATACAGAACATAGCAATAACAAGAAACATAACACCTCATGAGCCTTCGGTGACTGCGGTAAGTTAGTGCGACTGCGGTAAGTTAGTGCGACTGCGGTAAGTTCTTGCGTTAGTGCGACTTCGGTAAGTTAGTGCGACTGCGGTAAGTTCTTGCGTTAGTGCGACTGCGGTAAGTTAGTGCGACTTCGGTAAGTTAGTGCGACTGCGGTAAGTTAGTGCGTTAGTGCGACTGCGGTAAGTTAGTGCGACTGCGGTAAGTTAGTGTGACTGCGGTAAGTTCTTGTGTTAGTGCGACTGCCGTAAGTTAGTGCGACTGGGGTAAGTTCTTGCGTTAGTGCGACTGCCGTAAGTTAGTGCGACTGGGGTAAGTTCTTGCGTTAGTGCGACTGCCGTAAGTTAGTGCGACTGGGGTAAGTTCTTGCGTTAGTGCGACTGCCGTAAGTTAGTGCGACTGGGGTAAGTTCTTGCGTTAGTGCGACTGCCGTAAGTTAATGCGACTGGGGTAAGTTCTTGCGTTAGTGCGACTGCCGTAAGTTAGTGCGACTGGGGTAAGTTCTTGCGTTAGTGCGACTGCCGTAAGTTAGTGCGACTGGGGTAAGTTCTTGCGTTAGTGCGACTGCCGTAAGTTAGTGCGACTGGGGTAAGTTCTTGCGTTAGTGCGACTGCCGTAAGTTAGTGCGACTGGGGTAAGTTCTTGCGTTAGTGCGACTGCCGTAAGTTAGTGCGACTGGGGTAAGTTCTTGCGTTAGTGCGACTGCCGTAAGTTAGTGCGACTGGGGTAAGTTCTTGCGTTAGTGCGACTGCCGTAAGTTAGTGCGACTGGGGTAAGTTCTTGCGTTAGTGCGACTGCCGTAAGTTAGTGCGACTGGGGTAAGTTCTTGCGTTAGTGCGACTGCCGTAAGTTAGTGCGACTGGGGTAAGTTCTTGCGTTAGTGCGACTGCCGTAAGTTAGTGCGACTGGGGTAAGTTCTTGCGTTAGTGCGACTGCCGTAAGTTAGTGCGACTGGGGTAAGTTCTTGCGTTAGTGCGACTGCCGTAAGTTAGTGCGACTGGGGTAAGTTCTTGCGTTAGTGCGACTGCCGTAAGTTAGTGCGACTGGGGTAAGTTCTTGCGTTAGTGCGACTGCCGTAAGTTAGTGCGACTGGGGTAAGTTCTTGCGTTAGTGCGACTGCCGTAAGTTAGTGCGACTGGGGTAAGTTCTTGCGTTAGTGCGACTGCCGTAAGTTAGTGCGACTGGGGTAAGTTCTTGCGTTAGTGCGACTGCCGTAAGTTAGTGCGACTGCCGTAAGTTAGTGCGACTGGGGTAAGTTCTTGCGTTAGTGCGACTGCCGTAAGTTAGTGCGACTGGGGTAAGTTCTTGCGTTAGTGCGACTGCCGTAAGTTAGTGCGACTGGGGTAAGTTCTTGCGTTAGTGCGACTGCCGTAAGTTAGTGCGACTGGGGTAAGTTCTTGCGTTAGTGCGACTGCCGTAAGTTAGTGCGACTGGGGTAAGTTCTTGCGTTAGTGCGACTGCCGTAAGTTAGTGCGACTGGGGTAAGTTCTTGCGTTAGTGCGACTGCCGTAAGTTAGTGCGACTGGGGTAAGTTCTTGCGTTAGTGCGACTGCCGTAAGTTAGTGCGACTGGGGTAAGTTCTTGCGTTAGTGCGACTGCCGTAAGTTAGTGCGACTGGGGTAAGTTCTTGCGTTAGTGCGACTGCCGTAAGTTAGTGCGACTGGGGTAAGTTCTTGCGTTAGTGCGACTGCCGTAAGTTAGTGCGACTGGGGTAAGTTCTTGCGTTAGTGCGACTGCCGTAAGTTAGTGCGACTGGGGGTGATCACGATGGTTTATGTCTCTTGCAGAGCTCTGGGTAGCGTTCGCCTTGCCTCGGCAGTTAAGGGGTTATGTACGCATAATGACGTGCGCCGAGTACTTGTATTCAGTGAGATCGCGTTTACTGTGTTATCAGCTCGCACTCATTAGGCGCCTGTGACGGATCGCCTCCTGTTAACCCTTTGGCTGTCAGTAGCGCTTTTGTCCCCCGCCTTGATACCTTGCACAAATAAACGCGACAAACCAACAAACAAACAAACAAACAAAAAAAACAAAAAAAGACAACAAAAAAACCCCACCAAAACACAAACAAACAGAAAAAAAATCGCTACCGACAGCCAAAGGGTTAACGTGTTTTGCAGAGCTAAAAGCCTCAAAATGACATAGGCAAAACACACCATTTTAAACGGTTGATACAGGATGACGATAAGACCGGTTGCGACCGCCCAAACTCACGTGTTGTGATGGTGTCTCTGATTTGGAACTTTACGTCTCTCGAGCCGTCAAGTTCAGAAGCGGCAAAGACTTTGCAGCACACAATTTTCAAGCCCTTGAAAGGATAAGATCCGGCTGAATCACAATGTTTGCTCAGTGGAAAACAAGGCTAAGGGCCCTTCAACTAGTAGGCCAAGTACGTGTATTGTCGATCCCACTGAGCAAAAGGTCCTCGGGCCGACGTCGGTCGTAGTCTGCCCGCGCACTGACGTGCGCGGGCAGACTACGACCGACCTCGGCCCGGTAGATTTTGCTCACCGGGTGGTGTTACGTAGGTCAGTAACATTTGTCAGATAATCTTTGGACAGCAGCTTTTCCCATATTCCCCAATGTTATATTCGCCAGAACTAAAAACAGCTGATGAGAATCCAGGCCCCCACCCCACCCCACCCCATCCCCCGGAGTGCCGATCGCACGATTCTAGGACTGTAGAGCAAGGTAAAAAATAAGGTGTGTGCGGGGAAACAAACCACTGTAGTTACGTTACCAACTAAAACTAGATTTTTCCAAGTCTTCATATCTCCAGTGATACCACCTACCCTGTCAATGAGCTTTTCCAACT
Organism: Semisulcospira habei; assembly: GCA_036245525.1. Classification (NCBI taxonomy): domain Eukaryota; kingdom Metazoa; phylum Mollusca; class Gastropoda; family Semisulcospiridae; genus Semisulcospira; species Semisulcospira habei. Next base: position 40,237,914 of record BTPG01000005.1, read on the forward strand.
CTTACCATCAGGGCGTAGGTACCGGTAAATCCGTACAAGGACCAGCAGATTCCGCAACAGTCTTTTCCCTCTGGCTGTTCGCGCTCTCTCCGATCAGCTGGACTGACTGGAGAGAGCGCGAGCGGCGAGAGAGAACTTGTCCGCAGTGAGACTGTGTACGGTCAGCTTACAACTGAATCAGTGAGGCGTGCCCGTTCGCCGTGTTTAATACCAGTATTCGCTTAGTATTTAGTATGATAATCACATTTTAGAGTTTATCCTCTCTCTCTCTCTCTCTCTCTCTCTCTCTCTCTCTCTCTCTCTCTCTCTCTCTCTCTCTCTCTCTCTCTCTCTCTCTCTCTCTCTCTCTTTGACGGGTGTTATTTACCTTGACTTTAAGAAGGCGTTTGACCTGGTTAATCACGACACTCTGATAAGCAAACTTAGTCATTATTTAAAAAAACGTCTCAGCAGTTTCCTTCTTTAGTTCATATCTAAATGGAAGAAAGCAAAAGGTTGTAGTTAATGGATCACACTCTGAAGTGAAGGAGGTTAAGTGTGGAGTATCTCAAGGGTCAGTGTTAGAGCCTCTTCTATTTTGTTTATACATCAACGATCTGCCTCTTCACCTAACGTCCGAATCTGTCGAATGTGACTTGTTTGCTGACGATACTTCAATCCACATGGCAAATAAAAACCTTAATGTGGTTGCAGAAAACTTACAACAGAGCCTGGATGAGGTGTCCGCCTGGTGTGAACGTAACTCAATGAGTATCCATCCAGCAAAAACTAAGTCAATGGTACTCACAAACCAGATAGGTGAGGCTATTCTATTGTGTAAGTCAATGGTAATTGCGACACGCCACAAACACCAACTAACCCCCCTTTCACTTGATTTGTCCTTCTAAGGCAATTCTATTGAGCAAGTGTCTGAACACCGCCTCCTTTGAATTATCATAGATGATCAGCTCAAATGGCAGGCACACACACATAAAGTGTGTAAAACTGTTTCAAGAAACATTTTCATGCTGTCCAAACTGAAACACTTCACTGACTTTGAAACCAGAAAATTATTTTATTATGCACATATTCAGTCCCACATTAATTATGCTTCCACGGTGTGGGATGGCTGCAGAGATGTACATTTAAAAAGACTGAACTCTTTATACACAGACGAGCAGCGAAATTAATTTTACCTGATCCTACTTTGACAATGGATGATAAGATTCACAACGCGGGACTTCTTTCTCTCAAGAATCAGTTTGCATTCAACAAAGGTGTTCTTCTTTTCAAGATTCGGAATGACAACACTCCGGAATATCTAACCCAGCTGCTAGTCCGGTCACAGTCCCGCTATGGCGATACAAACAGCCTGTATGTAGTACCCAAAACCAGAATAGACTTATTTAAAACCAGTCTAGCATTCTCGGGGGCGACTTTGTGGAATTCCCTTCCATCGCAAACGAAGACCACTCCAACGGTATCATGTTTCAAGAAAAGTCTTTTTAAACATTTATCTTCGCTGCCATAACTATCTTCAAGCTTTGCATTCTATACGTAGATATCATTGTTAGTAATGTACCCATTCTACTGCTGTGTATGTATAGTGCTGCTGTGTTGTTGCTTTTTCTTTCTTTCTTTCTTCCTTACCATTGCTCCCCCCCCCCCCCAACACACCCTTAGGCGTTGGTCCTATACATGTATTAATGTAATGTAATTGTTGTGTTGTAGATGTAGCAACGGCAGATTTTAAAAAATGGCATTGCCTCTGGCATTGTTAATATCTTTACCGTTGTAAAATAAAGATTCATTGATTCTCTCTCTCTCTCTCTCTCTCTCTCTCTCTCTCTCTCTCTCTCTCTCTCTCTCTCTCTCTCTCTCTCTCTCTCTCTCTCTCTCTCTCTCTCTCTCTCTCTCTCTCTGTGTGTGTGTGTGTGTGTGTGTGTGTGTGTGTGTGTGTGTGTGTGTGTGTGTGTGTGTGTGTGTGTGTGTGTGCGAGAGAGAGAGAGAGAGAGAGAGAGAGAGAGAGAGAGAGAGAGAGAGAGAGAGAGAGAGAGAGAGAGAGAGATTGAGCTTTTAATGATTATTATTAATCAAGTTTATTACCAGATTATCTTCGTTTACCTCGCCAGAAGAACTTGTCCATTGTGTGATGGTTGCTGTTTTATGTGTTATGTTTTCATCCTTATGTATGCTGTGATTATTAGTTTGTGTGATAATTGGTGTGATATTATTCTAGTCTTAGTAACCGACATCAAGACACATTCCAATGTTTGTATTGTTGTTTTGTGTGTGTGTGTTTTTTTTTTACATGGAAACATATGGCAATAACTTATCATGTCTTTTCTTAAAGCGACCTGCTACAGACAATAGAGAGTTATTAGTTTGTATTATAATAACACTGCACTATAGGGATAACGTGGTTAACCCTTTTAGGCCCAACACACTAATGCAGGAAATCAAATGAAGTAATTTTGGAAGTGTTACTTAACGACTATGTACCCTGTGCAGGAGGTGGATTGACCATGATAATTCAAGGATAGTGCCAGATTTGTTTGGCGCCTTAAGGCGCCAAGCTAATCTGGCACTATCCATATCATGGAAATATCATGGTCAATCCACCTCTTGCAAAGGGTACATAGTCGTTAAGCAAAAATTCCAACATTTGGGAAATGCACCCGTAGGGCTAAAATGGTTAATACACTTTGAATACTGTAAAGTGCAAGACTGTTCTTTTTTGTCTGTAGAAGAGTCTCGCAGATGCGTATAATGGGCTGTGGAAAACCTCTGTAACGTGTGTCCTCACACATGAATTGTTAGAGCAAAGGTAGAGAAAAATCACTATTGTGGCAAGACAAAATTAAAAGCCCCGCGTATCGGCGAATTTCAACAATCACGTCCGCCGTGTAGCACATCGCTTTAAATCAACCGCATAATAAATTGCCCGACTGCCCCGACTCTAACTGGCAATAAACAAGGGCACCCGTTAAGTGTGACGTATATAATATTTCATGACGGTTTTTCAAGTGAACCCTCTTTGTGACTCCCAGTACAGACTCACCATCATATGAGCAGAAAAAAGTAGTAGTGCGTGCGTGCGTGCACGTGTGTACGTGTGTGTGTGTGTGTGTGTGTGTGTGTGTGTGTGTGTGTGTGTGTGTGTGTGTGTGTGTGTGTGTGTGTGTGTGTGTGTGTGTGTGTGTGTGTGTGTGTGTGTTGCTTTTTGGAAGGCGTGCAATGTTGTGAAGAATGTTCCCGACCAGAATTGTAATGTCTTTGACTGGATTCCTAATGGCTAATGGCGATACCGTTCGGCGGAAAAGACGCGTAGTGACGTAGATAGTGACGTAGTTAGATAGTGACGTAATTACGCGTCTTTTCCGCCGAGTGATATCGTTAGTAGGAGACGAGGAGTTCAGGTTTCATTATCATCATGACAGGTGTGGGGATGGCCATGCTGATCTCACCAGGCGAGGTCCTGATGGGTGACTACTTTCAGAAGCGACGCTCTCTGGCCTTGGCCATCGCCAAGTGTGGCGCCAGTATCGGCAGCATCGCCGTGCCGCCCCTCATCACCTACCTCATCCAGGAATACGGTCTGCGGGGAACCCTGCTTCTGTACGGGGGGATATGTCTCAACACCATCCCCGCAGCGCTGCTTCTTCGCCCGACTTCCTACTTCTCAAAGCGACATCAACGGAGGAACCGCAAAGGGGTGGTTCAAACTGACTGCAGTTCCAGCGAACTGGACTTGAAATTACAAGAGGACATGTATTTAGAAACGAATGAACTTGGTGACGCTGGTGATTCTATGAAAGCACGAAAGGATGAAATCTGTCCACGGAGTGACGTTCATGGGCAGGGTTCTGACGAAGTCAGCAACTGTATTTCTGAAGGGTCCTCGTGTGAATTGGCTCACTCCCCCACAAACAACCCTCTAGTGAACAAGCTGATTCAAGATCTGAGGACAGGACATGCAGTCGAAGATTCTCGGTCGGATTACGAATTGGGAACGAGCCAACCGGCCATCGACAAGTCCGATGTTAACCCCTTTGTGATTGCAGCCACTGGTGCCGTAAACAGCACCGGTGGCAGCATGAACATGGGCGTTAACAAGCTGATCAATGATCTGAAACCCAGCCACCCATCTGAAGGTCCTCACTGGAGACCCAAGTTTGTCTCCTCCCTGAGCCACGACTACCACGCTAGTATGAGGAAGAAGGACAAGGCCATAATGGTGTCGCCTTTAACAACGAGCTTTCCGGAGCTGAACGCTGTTTCAGTCGGCGACCGTAAATCAACGCCATTACTTCTGAAGAGGACGCTCTCCGAGCCCACGGACGAAGATGACGAACTGCTGGATGGTCACACCGAGCACGCGCATATTCGAAACAGCACGCTGGACTTGCTGACGGAGAGTAAGATTGTCCGGTACATTTCTGCATCCACGCTAGCTCTGGGATCCATGCCTGTACTGTGCCGATACTCCTCCATACCGCACGACGCGGCAGGCAGCATGGAGTTCATCGGTGTCGAGGAGATCGAGGGGGAACCAGGAAAAGGCAGAGGAGGAAAGCCACGGTCCCGCTGTCTGTCCATACTGAGGAAAGTGTTGAGCTGCCCCAAGAAGGTCATATTCGTGCTGGATTTCTCCCTGTTCCGCAAGCCACTGTTCCGGCTGATGCTCCTGTACTTCATGATCGCGCCCACCATCAACTGCAACCTGGACTACCTGCCGGCCATCGCCGTGGAGAACGGCATCACCGAGACGGAGGCCTCCCTCCTGCTCAGCATCATCGGCGGGCTGGATCTCGTGTGTCGCCTGGCCGCGGGCTTCATCGCCGACTCCGGCAAGATCCGCGTGCCCACCCTCATCATCATCACCTACACCACCATGGGCGTCGTCAACCAGTTTGTCCGCTTCCTCACCACCTTCCCCATGTTCGTGGCCCTGGCGGTCTTGCAGGGGCTGTTGGGCGGGTTCGGGAACTGCCTGGCCGTCGTCCTCATTATCGAGTTCGTGGGAGTGGAGAACATGGGCAAAGCCATCGGCTTCACGCAGCTCACATCCGGGGCCGCTCTGGCCGCCATCTATCCGCTGCTTGGTGAGTCAGACCCTTCGCGTGTCGGTAGCGGTTTTAGTCGCGATGATTCCGACAGGGAGTCCGACAGGGAATCATCGCGACTAAAACCTCTACCGACGCGCATAGGGATATAACCCCAGTAACAGCCGAAAAGAACTGAACACGATTCAACTGCAAGAGGCATAGATCCTCATGAGCCCCCGCAAATGTGGGGGCTCATGAGGATCTATGCCTCTTGCTGACACCACTGTGTCCACGGACCAGCGGGTTAAGTTGTCTTGCGTTAGATTAACACTAAGATTTCAGAAACGCAATCTGTGACACTGAGCTAGCAGCGAAGGGATAAAATCCCACCGTGTGCCGCGGAGAAGGCGATAATTATGACACCGTCTCCTTGGGAAGCACTGTAACTACCTATGACGTGATATGCGATGGGTTTTCGCGCAAACCGCCCCCCCCCCACCCCCCCACCCCCCAACCCCGCGCGCGCACACACACACACACACACACACACACACACACACACCACACACACACACACACACACACACACACACACACGCACACACACACACACACACACACCCTAATGCCTACAGCCAGTGGTACTACTACAAATCAGCCTCAGTATATCGCGGTGTGTCGGGGAGCCATCAAGTCAGACCGCGTTATTCGCCTTCGCGTTATTGTAGTGACGAATTTACATTGACGGACGCGGCCCGGCCACGGTTGACGTCGGGTCGGCCTGCGAACCTTTTGCTCATCGGGCATCCCCGTGAGAGCCAGATACCTGAGTGTGAGTGTTATACCCGATACCGCGGTAAACTAGAGCGCGTAATACTAAAGCTGTTTCCACATCGCGACGCGACAAAACAAATGAGCAGCCGGGCAACAGGCGGAAATCGCTTTGTGTGTTTCCATATAGCGGCGCGACAAAGAGATTTCGCGCCTGTGTTTTGATTCGGAAAAATAGCTAAAATTTGTCGCGTACTGAAAACCACACCCCCATTACTGCGAAATCGCAGTGAAATCGCCTCTCAGTCACTGGAATGATAAAATGTTGTCGTGCCGATATTGCTTGCCGCTCCGCTGTCGCTTCCGCGTGGCGCTTATCGAAACACTCCTTTATTTCTGTGTTCTCGATTTGTGTCGCTGTCGCCGCCGCTTTCTTGTCATTGTCGCTCCGCGATATGGAAACAGCTTACAGGCTGGCCTATATCTGGCCATCTCAAGGCTGCCCCAACACCACCACCCCCCCCCCCCCCGACCACCACCCCCACCTCCGCCACCCCCACCTCTTGTTTGCTTTATGTCTTTATGCTTGTCTGTGGATGGATGGATGGATGGATGGATGGATGGATGGATGGATGGATGGATGATGGATGGATGCATGGATTTTATTGACTCATTGCATGATTGGTTAATTTTTTTTCTCCAGATCTTGAAATGTCTTTACGTTTTATTTTAAATTTCTAGGCTTCATCCGGGATGCCACGGGCTCTTACGCCATCGTGTACCACGTCATCGGAGTGTTTATCCTAGCAACGGCGGGCCTGCTTTCCTTGGAGGGCGTGGTCAGGCGGTGGGAAATGGCGCGGCAGGAGAAGGAGCCTGTCGAAATTGACGTCGTCGTCGAGAATCAAGCATCTTAGGACACCGAGTGAAGCCACGATTCCTTAAAATCATTCCAGGCGAAGTCAAACGCAAAGCGCAGTGCGCAAACAAAACACGGTTATCCCTTTTGTGGGCGACCACGACTCAGTGGAACACCTAGGCCGTAGCTGAACTCCAACCCATCCTGCAAACCCAGCAATTGTTTATAATCGCTTCCTGGTCAGAAGAGACAGCTTTTTGGGCGGAGTCACGTGTCCTTAACCCCTTAACTGCCACGGCAAGGCCAACGCTGCCCAGCTGCAAGAGACATAAATCCTCATGAGCCCCCGCAGTCGCGGGGGCTCATGAGGATTTATGTCTCTTGTTAATCCAGCGTTCTTCATGCCTATGTTTGATCCCATTTACATCTGCGGTGTTTTCACGCGAATATTGGTCAGCGTGAAGTAGGTTCTGACGCGAAGTTCCTGATCAGTAGCAGCGATGGGGTTAAATGCGCTTGACTGGATCACTCCTTAACCCATTCAGCCCTGACGCACTACAGCAGGAGACGGGTCGACCATGATATTTCACGGGTATTGCCAGATTAGCTTGGCGCCAAGCTAATCTGGCACTACCCTTGAATTATCATGGTTGATCCATCTCCTGCAACAGATGCATAGTCGTTAGATGACACCTCCGAAATTTGGGAAATACGTGCGCCGGGCTGAATGAGTTAACTCCTTTGTTTGCTGTTGACTCGAATTTGTCTGCGCATTTAGCGTTTTCGTTTACTGACTTTCAAGCCCCGGCAAATTACGAGATTTGGATCGGCTGTGACTGAGTTAAAAAGACGAAAAACTGTCAGTGGCGATGCTATTATAACATACATTTTGCAACTTTTGGGGCATAACGGCCAAGAGCCGCTATAAACTCTAAAATCTTAGAACGGCACACATAATTATGGACCATAATTATTGGCCTTATTAGCATATCGTGCACACGCAGGCGACGCCCACGCGCCTGTGCACAACTTGACGCAAAGGACAAATATTCACCTCATACACAACATATAAAATATCTGATCAGGGCACCAGCCACACTGGTGATGTATCACAGGGGGAGAATACCTACGTCATGGCAGTTCTGTAAAGAGTTTAGTGCCCCTGATTCGCAACGTCAATAAGCTATCCTACCGACGGCCTGACTCGCTCAGGGGCACGAAACTCCAGCCATACTTCGGTTTACTTCCCCTATCACTCATGCAGGCCGCAAAGGCCTAGATCGTAAAACGCTTTTAACTCATTCGAGACGTGCCGACTCCGGATACGCGGCTTATGCCCCCCCCCCTCCCCCCAAAAAAAAAAAAAAAAAAAAAAAACTACCGACAGCCAAAGGGTTACTGTACAAATATTGAACTCTGAAAAACGTTGGAGTTTTCGCCAGTGGTGGATGTGTACTGCCCAAACTACCGATCGAGTACGCACAGGCTATCGGGCTGAAGTCGGCCGCAGCGGGCCATACACAACCGAGGAACACAACCGATCAGTGCCGAGAAAATTGGAACAGGACCCATCTGCAAGAGGCATAGATCCTCATGAGCCCCCGCAGTCGCGGAGGCTCATGAGGATCTATGCCTCTTGCAAAAGAACATAAAATAGTGTGTTCGGGAGACATAGGGCTGCCTTAGCATTCTGTTTTTGTCAGGCCCGGAGGTACGGGTCGGGATGAGGCCACTGGCGCCGGCCATTAGATGCCTTGGCGACGGGCTTCACCCATCCCGAGTCATCGTCCATTATCTGTGTTCTTGTAATTTGTGGCCGGAATGAGCGAGTGAGTGAATGTGAGCAGCACCTGAGGTGGCAAGACAAATTTTGCTATATAGCAACAATAAAGTTATCCGCGTCTTGAATCTTGAATCTAGAATCCTGACGCCACTTTGAATCCATGTTCCTGTGACAGCTGTAGGGCTTGATGTGTTGAATCAACTACGTTTGCAGACCGCAACACTGTCTACGTCACTGCTGGCACTGAACGGGTTAACACTGACACGACTGTGGATTACCGGCGTCACTAACAAAACTGTGCGCGGGCCCGCCACTGCGGCTGACCTCAGCCTGATAGCTTTTGCGTACTAGGCCGGAACACTATTGATTTCATCCGGGATCTGACGTTCTCGAGTGAAACGAGATGCCAGATACTGTCAACACTGTGGCGCATTCTGACTGACCTCATCGTATAAACCAGTGAACGTGTTTCTCGACCGACTGAAACATGTGCACACACACCTCGAAGCGCATTTATAATCCGGACCAAAAGCCGGCGACTGCCAAGCGTGTAAAATGAGGGGGCAAAAACATCAGTCCTGACAAATTTAGAAACACGCTTTGAAAGGTCATTATAATTTTCACGTCACACTTTCAGTTACACTAGTCTCGCCTTAAAAAAAAAAACACACACACAATAAAACGTGAGCAGCGCGGCATTGTATTATTGTCTGTATTCCTAATGCGCAAAAGGCCATCGGACCAACGTCGGCCCGATGGCCTTCTGCGCATTGGAATGTTCATTTAGAAAAGGTGATGTTGAAAATTTACAGGCATTGAATTGTACTTGTCCTTTCTACGCGTGTTTCTTTCTGTGTTGGGATTTGTATTCATGACTGTGGGGTACAGGGAGTACATTTATCTGCAAGTTCTGAGTGAGATGCTGAACGTGTATTTGTCGTGAATAATATGGTGTACGCATTGTTATGAACATTTACTGTTGGTTTAATAAATCAAAATGACGGTATTTTCCTCTGACTGGTAGAATTTTTTTTTATGATGATTCATTGACAAATTGTGATATCACACCTGATGTGTGTGTCAGTCAGTGTGTGTTTGTGTGTGTCAGTGTGTGTGTATGTGTGTTTGTGTGTGTGTGCGTGTGTGAGTGTGTGTGTGTGTGTGTGCGTGCGTGTGTGAGTGCGCGTATGCGTGTGTGTGTGTGTGTGTGTGTGTGTGTGTGTGTGTGTGTGTGTGTGTGTGTGTGGTGTAGGAAAATATTTTTCATGAAGGATGGAGGTGGTGGAGGTTGGGGGGGGGCGTGGACGGACGAGGTGGATGGGGGGGGGGGGGGAGCGTGGACGAACGAGGTGGATGGGGGGGGCGAGGTGGGGAGGGGGGGGGGACCAGCGTTCCTGAGTCCTGACATGTTACAGTCCAAGCGACACTGAGTCTGGACGACAACCTCGTACAAAACAAAATAAAAACAAGATGGGACCCCAGCCCAAAGTTGTTCCTATTTTCAAGCTTATCCTTCTGATCCATCCCCTTCTACTCGAACCACTGGATCGAACCATCTGATCCACACACACTGGCACACAAAAATAAAGACGAGCGACACACGGCAATTCTCCCGCTATTCGTAAGCTCTGTGGTCTGGAGTAGCGATAGGTCAGTATTCTGAAAAAAGCCGGAATGATAACTCTCTTGGCTTGACTTCGCGAACGAAGATTCTATAGGGCTTGCCCACGTCGTCTGCAGGCATTTTCGTGGCTGCGGAGGCCAATCCGGGACAGGCAGGTTCGACCGCAGTGGCGGCAGGGGAAGGTCTGGTCAGGGTTCTGAGTTACGACAACTCTGTTTTTTCTTCTGAGCCGCTTGTCCTTAAGGTTAGCTCTGCGAGAGTCCTCAAAGGAGACGGCTGCCTTGTGAATGGTGGAGCGCCAGGTGTCACGGTCCGCAGCAAGCGAAGACCACTGGCGGTGGTCGATTTGGCAGGCACTAAGTGACTTCTTGAGACCGTCTTTGTATCTCTTCTTTGGTGCCTCTCTGTCTCGGTGTCCAGTGGCGAGCTCGCCGAACAGAGTGATCTTGGGTAGGCGATGATCCTCCATCCTGGAGACGTGCCCCGCCCAGCGAAGCTGTGTCCGCAGCAGCAAAGCCTCGATGCTCACAGTTTCCGCCTGTTCAAGGACCTCGACGTTGGTGACATAGTCACTCCAGTGAATGCTGAGGATGGTACGCAGGCAGCGCTGGTGAAAGCGTTCGAGGAGTCGTAGTTGGCTGCGGTAGAGGGCCCAGGACTCGGAACCGTACAGCAGGGTGGTGAGGACGACAGCTCTGTACACGCTGATCTTGGTGCCTTTTTTCAGCTGTTGATTGTGCCACACCCGCTTGAATAGTCGCCCGAAAGCACTGTTCGCTTTTGCCAGCCTGTTGTCCAGCTCCTTGTCCAGCTTGGCGTCTGACGTGATGATGCAGCCAAGGTAGGTAAACTGGTGTACAGACTTCAGTTCCGACTCGCCGATGGTGATGTGGGGAGGGCGATGCTCTTCCTTGGGTGCCGGCTGATGAAGGACCTCTGTCTTTTTCAGACTGACCTCAAGTCCAAAGAGCTGGGCAGCATCTGCGAAGCACGACGTAATGCGCTGCAAGGCTCTCTCTGTGTGTGCAACGAGGGCAGCGTCATCAGCGAAGAGCAGCTCACGAATCAGTTGGTCTAGGGTTTTGGTGTGGGCCTGCAGTCGTCTGAGGTTGAACAGGCTGCCATCGAGACGATACCTGATGTACACTGCGTCGTCATCGTCGAGGTCCACTGTGGCCTGCTTCAACATCATGCTGAAGAAGATGGTGAAGAGGGTCGGTGCCAGCACGCAGCCTTGCTTCACGCCGTTGCGAATGGGGAATGGTTCTGAGAGGTCACTGTTTAGTCTGACCTGGCCTTGCTGGTCCTCGTGGAGCTGGACGATCATGTTGAGGAACTTTGGGGGACAACCTAGTCGCTCCAGGATCTGCCACATACCTTGCCTGCTCACAGTGTCAAACGCTTTTGTTAGGTCGACAAACGTTACGTACAGCCCTTTGTTCTGCTCGCGGCACTTCTCCTGAAGCTGTCTCAGCACAAAGACCATGTCGGTGGTACTCCTGTTGGCTCTAAAGCCACACTGGCCCTCTGGGAGGTGGTCTTCAGCGATGGCAGGTACCAGCCGATTCAGGAGCAACCTTGCGAGAATTTTCCCGGCAATGGACAGCAGGGTAATTCCACGATAATTAGAGCAGGCAGACTTCTCTCCTTTGTTCTTGTACAGGGTGATGATGACTGCATCACGGAGATCCTTTGGTAGTGTTCCTTTTTCCCAGCGGCAGAGAAAGAGGTCGTGGAGCTTGTTGTGCAATGCTGGGCCTCCATGTTTCCAGATCTCTGGCGGGATTCCGTCAATGCCTGCTGCTTTGCCACTCTTGAGCTGGTGGATGGCTGTGAGGGTCTCTTCGGCGGTGGGCGGTTCGTCCAATTCAACCTTTAGTGGAAGGTGTGGGATTTGGAGGATGACTGTTTCTTGAACAGTGCGTTCAGCGCCGAAGAGGTCCTGAAAGTATTCCGACCAGCGGTTCAAGATGGAGGTATTATCTGTGAGGAGTGCCTGTCCATCAGCGCTTCGCAGGGGACTTTGTACCAGGTGCCTAGGGCCATACACTGCTTTCAGTGCTTCGTAGAAGCCCCTGTAGTCACCGTTGTCAGCGCAGAGCTGGGTCCTCTGTGCGAGTCTGGTCCACCACTCGTTCTGGAGCTCTCCTTGAGCTGGAGACTGCTGCAGATGAGGCGGAAGGCAGACTTCTTCACAGGGCAGGAAGGCTGGGCTAGGTGGGCCTGGTGGGCGGCTCTTTTTTTTTTGCTAGAAGTTCCTGGATCTCTACGTCGTTTTCGTCAAACCAGTCTTTGTTCCTCTTTCTAGCAAAGCCCAAGACTTCCACAGAGGATTTTACAATAGCAGTTTTCAGTTGTTCCCAGAGTGTTTCAGGAGAGGAGTCTGCTGGATCAACTGTGTCTTTGAGCATGCGCTGTAAATCGGCCTGAAGGGCAGCTTTCTTGTCGTCACGCTGAAGGCTGGCAACATCAAGCTTTTTCTTGGGGGGCCCCCTTTCTTGGGTTTCAGCTTGAGGCGGAGCCTGAGTTTGCAGCGAACAAGGCGGTGGTCAGTGTGGCACTCTGCGCTGGGCATCACTCTGGTGAGGAGGACGTCACTGCGGTCCCTCTGACGCACTAGGACATAGTCGATAAGGTGCCAGTGCTTGGAGCGAGGATGCATCCAGGTGGTCTTTCGACTGTCCTTTTGCTGGAAAGTAGTGTTGGTGATGACAAGTTGCTGCTCTGCACAGAGCTCCAACAGTAGGCGACCATTGTCATTGCAGTTCCCAACTCCATGCTTGCCGAGGACTCCTTTCCAGGCGTCACAGTCTTGGCCCACTCTGGCGTTGAAGTCGCCAAGGATGATGACTTTGTCGTCTGCAGGGGTGCCCTGCAGGAGGCTGCGCAGGTCAGAGTAGAACTTGTCTTTTTCTGCAGGCTCTGCCAGGAGGGTTGGGGAGTACACACTGAGAAGGGTGACGTATTGCTGGTGTCTCAGTGGGAGGCGCATGGACATGATGCGGTCGGAGTGACCCGTTGGTAGGTTTTCCAACTTAGTCGCAATGGGGGTCTTCACCATGAAGCCCACGCCTGAGAGCCGTCTTTCTGATGCAGGCCTGCCTGACCAGTAGAGGGTGTAGCCAGCGCCAAGTTCTTGGAGGCTGCCTTCCTCCGGAAGGCGTACTTCGCTGAGCGCGGCGATGTCGATGTTTAACCTCCGCAATTCATGGGCAATGAGGGCGGAGCGACGTTCAGGGCGTCCGCTGTCTGCTGTGTCGAGCATGGTTCGGATGTTCCAGCATGCTACGTTGAGTCCGGTCGTGGTCGTCATGAGAGTGGATCCATTGTTTTTTCTTGTTTTCTGACCGCATGAGAAGATGCCCGTTGACCGCGGCTAGCCAACTGGGGTTACGAGGGGATGAGCTTTGGTTAGGCCACCTTTTCTAGGCCCCTCTCCGTGTGGAGCAAGCAGTACTGTCCCTAGAGAAGGCTGCTTGGTCGTTCAGGGTGTGCCGAGTGACGTTGTCATCCCCAGGTCAACATCAGGCGACCAATATCCTGAACCGCCTGCATGCAGGTTTGAGACTGCGGCTTCCAGTGACATCTTTCACCTGCCGTTTTGCCCCTTGCCCATCGCTACAGGACTTGGAAAGTTCAGTGTCATAGTCCGTGGGCGTTTCCTAAAGCCTGCGCGGTGGAGCTTTTTGGTGGAGTGCAGTGTGCGCAGTACTGGCCCCACCCTTTAAACCCTTGGTTCGTTTGCCATGGCCTAGCAAGCTGGGACGGTGGCATCGAGGTCCTCGGGTCGTAGGTTTTATATCAGACTGTCCTTGTCTTAGTCTCTGGCTCAAAAGCCTTCCCCGGAGACACAGGGGCTTTGATGTCAGGGGTTTCCTCCCTTAGCCTTTCCGCAGCCAAGCGGCCAGGCCTGCAAGGCAGCAGGGGACTCGTGGGGGCCGGGGTCGTCTATGTCCCGTGCAGATGTGAACATCTGCCCACTGCCCAGACGGTGACACCAGAGGAGAAAAATCCAACGCCGGAACCCGGTATCGAACCTCGCACCTTTGGCATTGGAGGCAGACGCCTTAACCACTGCGCCACTTCCCCGTCATAACACGAACAGCGAAATGACGTCACTTCAAGCCTCACGTCATGCATGGCATCATTAGTTCCACCAGACAGTATATTATTGGTCCCACGACGCCAAGTTCAGTGTGACGACTCGATGTTATACGTCACTCATCGCAGTACTAACATTTTACGTATTAGTGAATCAAACTTGGCAACTTTTTTTTTGGGTGTTGCTGATTATCATACCTATGGCTTACAGGTCACAATTTGACCTAATCCTACCCCAGAACCGGGACAAACAGCAGGCTTATGCAAACACTGTTTATGAAAAATAATACGGGTATTAGTGGAGAAGAAAGTTTTTTTCGTAAAAAAAAAAATCAAATGTTAACTGTTTAAAAATAACTCCGAAAAAATGTGGTGCAGAAAATTATCTGATTTTCAAACCTAGGGCCTACAGGTGAAAATTGAGCTAAGTTTTGCCGACAGCCGAGACAAACTGCAGGCTTTTGACATGCCGTACATGAAGAATCATGCGAGTATCGGAAAGAGGCATAAATTCTCATGAGCCCCCGCGGATGCAGGGGCTCATGAGAATCTATGCCTCTTGAAGATAATGAGAGGATTGTATTTTTCGTAAAAAAATATTCAATTGTTTTAAGATTAATCCCAAATAATTCGTGAAATTAATCCCCAAAACGTGAAAATACATTATTTGAAAAAAATTAATTATCACTCAAAAAGTTCGAGGTGCAATGCTGGTTAAAGAACTCATTCAATATGTCCCTTTTATCTAGATATACGCAAAATATCAAGCAGTAAAAATAAGAAAAATTATACAGACTCCTGTATGGATCAACTGGTTTTGTGAAAAGGCTATTTCTCGCCAATGAGAATCTTAATCAACATTTTTTTTTTTGTTAAAAACTGCATCGAGATTATTCTTTTAAGGACAATATCCTGAAAGTTCAAGCTTGTCCGTCCTCAAATGCGGGCTCTACAGTAGTCGGTCGCTCTCTCTCTCTCTCTCTCTCCTCTCTCTCTCTCTCTCTCTCTCTCTCTCACACACACACACACACACACACACACACACACACACACACACACACACACACACACACACACACACACACAGAGCGGAGTGACAGTGACACATACGGCGCTTGGCGCCAAAAAGACGTTCTCCACTCAGCGGCAACGGTTTGCGTAGCTAGACGTGACGTTATTATCTTGTTACTTCTTTGCCAGAATTTCTGCCCCGCACCCCAAAAACGTCATAGTGTGCGTGCTCCGGAATGTGCTCCGACGAGCCGCCATTTCAAAGTCGTTCCTATTTTTAAATAAGAACAACAATCAGTATGTCATGATACTTTTCCCTTCAAATAATAACACAATTTCTTTTTCTCCAAAATGCGTGTATTATGGAGTGGCAAGGAGATGCGCTCTATCCCCCACCCCCCACAACACACAACTCTGAGTCCACCCTTTTTCATTGACTGAGGGCCTCCCCCCCCCCCCCTCCACACACACACAACTTGAACTCAGTCTACTTTTTCATTGACTGAGGGAGCCCCCCCCCCCCCCCCCCCTTCATCTTTTATTTGCGAACACCCCACCCCACCCCATTGTACCCGTTTCGGAGCGGTGGACCGGGGTGGGGGGGGTGGGGGGGGGGGCCGGGGGCAAAGTATCCCTAATCATACCCTCACGCCCCCCCCCCCTCACCCCCCCCCTCATAGTGAATCAGTAGTCACAGTTTTGGAAAAAAAAAATTAATGTAAAAAAACCACCAAAACAAAACAAAGCCAATTTTTTTTTAAAATTGATATTCTTTATTTGTTTCCGAAGTTACATTAGTAACTATCGCGGACCGTTCGTCCCCGGCCCTCAATACTAGTACATGTATCAACTTGCCAGACGCACATCGGCCACAGTCAGTCCGCACCGGCACCCAGACCGACTCACAAAAAGACACTTAGAAAGTGCCTCAGTCAGTGGCACAGGACTACGAATCTATGTCAGCACTCTCATAGTCACGCGCGGTGCAAGTATCGATAGGAGTGCAAGCCCGATTGATTCGTAAACCTGTGGTCAGTGCCGCCATGTCGATCAGTCTTCTGAATATGCAAAAGACCATCAGCCCGATGTAGGCCGCCGTTGGCCCGCGCATGGCCGTGCGCAAGCCAACGGCGTCCTACAAAGTCGGGCCGCGCCGCGGCCAATGGCCTTTTTTTTCGCGGCATCAAGTTGACCCAGTCAGTCACTGCATGAGTCAGTGCCGCCGCCCGAACAAGGCCGGGGTGATGCGTCTTTAACCCCCCTAGCGCATACAGCCATCTATGCAGAATGTCTACGGTACCGGCGACTGGATGCAGAAGCGGTTAACATTGTTTTGCCATTCTCAAATACCAACGTACACTTCGTAGCAGACGACGCACACCTGTACTGAACTAAATAAATTATCTCACCTGTCGCACCTCAATTGCGTCCCTTGTCAACACGGGCAGCGCCATCTTTGTCGGAAGTGTATTGTTTGAAAACTGGGATGGTGTTCTTGCCCGAGACGAGATGAGATTGTTCTCCTGATTTTCGGATTATTTTCGTGGTTTGTTTGAGAACATTCAGGAGAAATGCGTAAGTATGCGTGGAACGACATAGACACACCTGGGAGCGTATGTGGTACGGGGAGCTTTGATCAAGCAACTCTCTCTCATGTGCACATTGTGTAGGCTCTATTTATACAGATTACACATAATCGCAAAGTCTGTTTTACTCAGTGAGAAATATATATGATAAGATTAATTTGAAATTGTTATAGTCTTTAGTGTGTCACAATACCAGAACAATTGATTTGTCGCTTTTGCAATCGGATTGGGGGAAGGTGGGGATATCAGGGTAGATCAGGCACACAAATACATACTATTCACTTGCAGTCAACTATGTTCACTTGTAGTCAGTATGCTATTTTTTTTAAATTCGTAATTGAAACCAACTGTTTTATTATGATATAATTTCTAATTTTCTTCTGTTTTATTCTCTAAATATAATTTAACCCTAATGTCAGAACTCTCAAATTTGGATGCTGCTCTTTGATCTGAAAAATACTTGCCAATTTATAATGCAGATTGACCATGATCAGGGCTAGAAATTAACTTTTTTCTTTGGGGGCCACCGGGCCCCTTGATTGAAAAATTTGAGGGCCCACAAGCAACTTTCGGGGCCCAACTTTGAAAAATAATGCAAACAAAAAACAAAAGAATTATTGACAATATAATAAGTAGAAAGTACAATTTGTCTGATAATCTAAAATAAAAACAATTGAATTTCCAATTTTGCTGAGTGATGTCATTTTTATTTGCCTTTTCTTTCACTTTCAAACATTACCAACAAAAAAGGGGAAAACACACACACACATTCAGTGACACACATATTCCAGCGACTAGTGAGCCTGAAATGGCCATTAAACAAAATAGAAAAAAAATCAAGTGAGTCTCTTGTATAATACTTTTCAGTTTTGTGACTGAGTATTGCACAATACACATCATTAAATTTTTAATATGAGTAACCTAACAAAAAATCTGACCTCAATGCACAAAAGTTCAAAACAAAACCATGAAAGAGAACTAAACTTAACAGTACTCTTCCTGATAAACTAAAGTTAAACAGATTTCGCCTTTTTTTTTTTTTTTTCAATCATCAATTTTCAATCATTACACTTATGTGCACTTGAGTTAACAGAAGTAAACTAAAAATACAATAACAAAAAAAAAAAAAAAAAAAAAAAAAAAAAAAAAACCACAATACTATTACTGTGAGTGAGGGCACCGGTGTGGGTTGCTTCCCTTGGCCCAAATACGAAACTGCCGAGTAGAGCTAGCTGTAGCAGACGAATTATTTTGCGGGCCAAGCGGGCCCTTCGTTTTTCAACTTTCCGAGCCCGAAATCAACTTTGCGGGTTTTTGGCCCCGGGCCCCCGCTAATTTCGAGCCCTGATGATTGTTCAAAAATGGTGCTTAAATAGCTTGGCACCAAGCTATTCTGACATCATAACATCATAACAGAGATGGACGGGTTTATTAAATATCTTGACCATGATACTAATGATAGTTCTAGTGTGGTGCCAGAGTAGCATAGCGCCTGTAGGCACAATGCTATTCTGGCATCACACTTGAACCATAATTTCTGATCCATCTCCTGTTGTACTTGGAGTCGGAGTGTAGCGCAGTTGGATGGGTCAGTTGAGTAATTCGTGTTCTGTGTGTTGCAGCTGGATTTTTCGAGTGTATCGGGCGAACGCCCTTTGGGTCCCTGCTGGCCTTCATCATGGCGATTGTGGGTGCAGCAGTCTTCTGCGGTACTCTGTATCGCGCACTCCAGCTGGTCATCGAGGGCATTCTTATCCAGCTGTTTGGTTTCCATGTCGGATGGTGAGTATCAGTAAATATCAGATTTTTTTTTCTAATTTCAAGGGCAGATTTGGGGAGGTGGTTTGGGGGTCTAAAGTTTTCAAAACAGACACTAGAGAACCTCTTGTTTACCAGGTGGTTTACTACAATAGGGCAATCAAATGATTTCCCACATGACAGTGACTTTATGACTATGAAGTAGTGCAATATTATAGGCAAGAGGTGACCTGTACTTGGGAGCCATAGATGATGCAGTCAGACTGTTTTGCACATTCGGGTTAATTTGGTGTCAGTTGCTGTGAAGAAATAATGCCAGCTGAGCGAATGGTCCCCAGGCTGATGTCAGCCGTAATTGCATGGTTGTTCATGGGCCACTAAGGCAGAAGTCAGACCTAGGACCTTTTGCTCAACTATTAATGTTATCCTCTTTACTTTAGAGGGCTAGAAACATGTCTGCATTAATTTTTTTTAACCCATTATCCCAACAGCTGCATTTTCCAAAGTTTGGAGATGTCACCCAACTATGTGTACCAGCTGCAAAAGATGGATCAGCCATGATAATTCAAGGGTAGTGCCAGATTAGCTTGGCGCCTGATGGCGCCAAGCAAATCTGGCACTGCCCTTGAATTATCAGTCGAGCTGGATCCATCTCCTGCTGCGCAGTGGTGTGTTAGCATTAAAAGAGTTAAATTAAAATTTTCAATATTAAAATATACATATATAATGCATGTTGAGGTTTTAGGACCTGTACCTGCTACACAAGGGTATTCATTGCAAACAAGAATGGTTAAAAATGTGTAGGTGGTATTTTGTAAAATGTAATATTTTGTTACCAGGCTGGAGATTATACAAGTCATGTTCATCATCATCGGGGCCGTCATGGGTCTCTACACCATCCTGCTGCTCATCTTCGGTTTCCTGGCAACTGGCGCCACCAGGCAGAACGTGTACTCGGGAGCCAAGTGCATCATGGGAGGCAGGATCTCGGCAGGGCTTGTGAGTGCCCATAGTATGATAATGAGCTATTGATGTGCACATACTGATCAACTTCAGGATATCACATGACGTGGCTTCAGACACTTCACCCCCTTTGCTGCAAAGGAAACGTGAACGCAACACGATTCAACTGCAGGAGACATAGATCTTCATGAGCCCCCACAAATGCAGGGGCTTATGAGGATCTATGCCCCTTGCTGACACCGCTTTGTGTCCATGTTCCTCAGAGGGTCCAGGTTCTTTGTTGTTAAATGAATAAAGAAGTAAAGAAACACCGTCTGTAACCACCGACAGTGAAGGGGCTAACCCTCTGCTACTTTTTGCAATACCTGTAACAGTGCGCACAAGGGGTTCAAAGGGTCGGGTCCAGAGGGTGAACTTTCAGCTGCAGCACGGATGGCCTTAGCTTCCGCAGAGGGGGCTAGGATTCAAATGACGTGCCTGCACAGCGTCCAGCCAGTAGTTTCACTCATGTAGTCATGGGGGGGGGGGGGGGGGGGGGGGGGGGGGGAACTCTTCAGTCTCAGAACTGTATTCTGAAGAAAATTGACCATGATTTTTTCAAGGGTGGTGCCAGCTTCGTCCCATCATGCTTTTTAGGGTACTATTCTGGTTCTGTCATAGTTGATCTCAGATTTAGCAGGCAAACAGATGTCCATTAGAAAAGTCTGTGTGGGGGAGGTGAGTTTACAGCAGGTATTTGAAGGGTGTCCGTATTCACAACATTATCTGTCTCACAGTATGGAAATTGAGTTGTGTTTTTTTTTTTTTAAGATTTATTGTTGCTTTGATTGTCTTTACAGTTATCTGGAATTCTGCTGTAAATGTAATGTCAAAGTTGTGCAATTTTCAGACCTTCCCAGCATGCAAAAAGTCATTGACATCAGCTTGGTGGTCTTTCACTTATTGGGTTCGTTTCACTGTGTATAAATTCAAACCTAAAATTTCTTTCCTTTTTGTGTTTCAGTTTATCATAATCTCCTACCTAATCTGCATGGCGTGGCTGGTGATCATATGTGTCACGCTGGTGGGTGTGCTGTTGTACCTGGGCGTAGATGCCATCTGCGAACAGGAGATCTACAGTAAAACAGCACAAGAACTGACGAATAACAACTATTGCTTCACTTTAACACGCTTTGGTTAGTACAGTGTTAGATTTTGATGGTCCACCCACGCCCCACAAACCAAGCCAGTATGGTCTTGTTTTTTCCTTAGAATGCAACGGGTGGTGGTGAGGGAAGGTCAGATTAACCCATTTAGCCCCGAGTCCCTACAGCAGGAGATGGATTAACATGATAATTCAAGAGTATTGCCAGGTTAGCTTGGCGCCTGAAGGCGCCAAGCTAATCTGGCACTACCCTTGAATTATCACAGTCATTTGAAGGCACCACGCTAATCTGGCACTACCCTTGAGTTATCACAGTCAATCCATCTCCTGCATCTGGTACATAGTCATTAGGCAACACCTGCAAAATTTGAGAGATGGGACCTTGGGGCTAAAAGGGTTAACATCTCCTGAGTGGTCATCTACCGCCTTCCCAAAAAGTTAGTATACTTTTTTTCTTTTTTACAGAAGGCTTATATTTTGCAGTTGTAGATTCTAGCTGATTGCATGGGCCTGTCACAGAAGAACCCAGTGGAGAAAGTAAACCCACTCAGAAAAGTCAGGTTCAACACAATTGTGTTGTATCTGTCTCTTCTGAACATGTTTCTTTCTTGCATTTTACATGCTTGGCGGATACCTTAGTTTTTGGTCTGCATTTTGTATCTCTCATAACTAAAACATACTTAACCCATATCATCCTGATACATCCATTGCTTGAAATAAATGTGACTGATAGTTCAAGGATGGTGCCAGAATAGCTTGGCGCCTGAGGCGCCAAGCTGTTCTGGCACCACCCTTGAACTAAAAAAGTTGATCTATCTCCTAATATGTGATGTAGCCTTCGTAGGACAATAGGCAAATTTCACAAAATCAGCCTCAGGATGTAGTGGGTTAAAAGAATTTTTTTAATTTATTCTGAAGTGCAGATGTAACAAACAATTTTGTGACCACTGGTGTTTTGTTATGTGGGCAGTTTAATACTGTATTTTTCAAAATGGAAACGTGATTAGTCTTTTTTCTTTTGAAGGAATTTACCGATCATCAGGACAGGACGGAACAGACAAGTTGTGTGAACACACTGAGCTTAGCACCATGTGTAACAGGGTAAGAGTTCGGCTATTTATTCATATAGTGATGTGACAGAGGTACGGTAGGTGACATGATGAGAAGTGATGTGACAGAGGTACGGTAGGTGACATGATGAGAAAGTATCGGTGCGGTTTGCAGGACAAAGCTTCATGTATTTCCGCATAGCGGAAAGACTAGTGGACTTGCGGATTTAAGTTGTTCATGATGGTAAAAAAATTGTCATGTTCAGAAAGTCGCACTCTATCCACTGCGGAATCACTGTTTTTTTCTCCATGGAGCAACACAATTTTGTTGCGTTGCTGTCACTTGCTGTTTAACTCTTGAGCTGCTGTTGACATGAAAACACTCATTCTTTATATCTGCTTCTCGGTTTGTGTCGTGTTTGCTTCGCTACATATGGATAAACAGCTGGACCCATTTAGCCCCGAGTCCCTGCAGCAGGAGATGGATTGAAAATGATAATTCAAGGGTAGTGCCGGATTAGCTTGGCGCCTGAAGGCGCCAAGCTAATCTGGCACTACCCTTGAATTATCATGGTCAATCCATCCCCTGCAACTGGTACACAGTCAGGCAACACCTCCGAAATTTTAGAAATGGGACCTTCGGGCTACAAGGTTAAAACTGTATTGGTGGTCCATTCACCGCTGTAGTGTTTTCTTTTCAGTTTTTCTCAGTATTAAAGTGGTTAACATCAGTTGTGCTGGCAGACACCAGCACTGCATATGTTTTTGGCAGGTGCAGGAACAGTGGAGTCTGTCCGGAGTTTGCCGCTTTGTTAGCGCCTTGCACGTGTGTGCTTGTCTTTGACTTTGGAGCTTGCAGCTTGGAGCTGTATGGTCAAAAGTCACAGATCAGCACTCACACATTTTACGTTGTTTAACCCCTTCACTCTCAAGAAAAGATAACAGAATCCAACTGCATGATCCATAAATGCTCATCAGCCCCCACAAGTACGGGGGCTCATGATGATCTATTCCTCTTACCTAAAACCACTTTGTACCCTTGTTTCTTGTATTGCTGCGGCGCTTTGGTGTTGCCAAGATTTCAGAAACGCAAAATGAGTCAACTGCAGGGAAGGAGTTAGTGTCTGATATTATTTTTGCTCAGAATGGTTTAACCCATTCAGCCTGACGGCC
Source organism: Semisulcospira habei (assembly GCA_036245525.1). Lineage (NCBI taxonomy): Eukaryota > Metazoa > Mollusca > Gastropoda > Semisulcospiridae > Semisulcospira > Semisulcospira habei. The sequence goes on from BTPG01000005.1 coordinate 40,260,763, forward strand.
GTATTTCCCAAATTTTGGAGGCGTCATCTACTGGCTATGCACCAGTTGCAGGAGATGGGTCGACGATTATAATTCAAGGGTAGTGCCAGATTAGCTTGGTGCTCAGCTGACAGGCACCAAGCTAATCTGGCACTACCCTTGAATTATCATGGTCAACCCATCTCCTGCTGTAGTGCGTCAGGGCTGAATGGGTTAATATGCTAATAATTTATCTTTCATTTGCTGTTTTGCAGGTTAAAGAGTCCGGCCCACTTTTCTGTGTAGCCTTTGGATCCTCTATAGTGGTCTTGTTGGGAATGGTGAGTGACATCACTGTGGAGACTGTACCTATCTTTCCAATGCACAAAAGGTCATTTTGGTTGATATTGGCCTGCACACGTCATTCGACGTCAGCCCGATGACCTGTTGTGCGCTGATTCATGCCACACATTCGTACTTGAGGGAATTATTCCACAGACACTTTGACTTTGAGCTGTAATGCTGTGCATGGCTTAACACATCACAACACTTTTGAATAAATGGTGCATGGGAGATAATTCAATATTTTTTGTGTCAGTTTTATGGATGCAAAATTAGAGTGTAAAATTAGTTTTGAGAACTGTCATAAATAAATAGATGCATGCGAGAACTTAACCATGGTTCAATTACAGTATTCCGCTGACGCCACATCCCCTCACCCCGTATACAAAGGCCATTGGGCTGAAGTTGGCCAAGCATCCAACTTTTGTTCAACAGCCTTTTGCATACGGGTTCCCTCCCTCCCCCCACCTCCCCCCGCAATAAACAAAATTTGGCAATGTTCAGCACATTAAACAGCTCATAACTTAAATAGACTGACAGCGTATAGGATGCTCAGCGGTCATCGGTCATTGATGCATACAAATTTGAAATGACGCATTGCTCTGTCAGTGAGCCGGTCATATGACTTATTCATTTTTTAGACAGTCACTGAGACCCTCACCGAGTTAGTTGGCGTGTACGAGAGAGAGAGAGAGCTAGCTAGCTATAGCCAGCTAGCTGATGCTCTAGTGCACTGTAGGCCTACACAGTCAGTCCTCAATAAACAGATGGAGTGCATCCTAAAATGAATTAGGGAGGCAGGAGGCCAGCTGCCAACACAGTGATAGGTGACACTTGCCCCATATCTCGAGCAAATGTAAACAATACTGTGCAAGCATGGGCCCTGACAGGATGCAAAATGCTTTCCGCCTGTAAGAGACATACATGCTCATCAGTCCCCATGGCTGCATTAACCCTTATCATTCGGAATACACCAGTATGTGAAATAAGTTTGACTAAACTAGTTCAATGGTAGTGCCAGAATAGCTTGGCGCCTCCAGGCGCCAAGCTATTCTGGCACTACCATTGAACTAAAGCCATTTATGTATATCCTTATCTGTAAGTACTACAATGTAGCTTGCATATGGCAGTGTACACATTTGAAGCTTTTAGCCTTAGTATGATATCGGTAAACTTTAAGTCTCTTGTTGGTCTCATTGACGCTGATTTTGATCCGCGGAGTCGGTATGAGGGTGCCACAGGGGTCTATATGTCTGTAGCCAGTTTTTTTCACGCAGTTCAGGTATTCATAATAGATGTGTATAGAAGCAAAGTGCTGTCAGTGCTGCCGGTTCGTAATTTTTGGAGAGATATATGCGTATTTTTACATGATGTCTAAAATGTTGTAATGTACAATGTAGTAATCGATGTACCAGTGGTCTCTCGTGCTCACACATATAACCTTCGTTCTTATTTCGTGGTTACACAATCAGTAACTCGTTCTTGCTTGTTCGCGTCTTGTAGTTGAAGCCCACATCATGTAATTACTTAGATACTCACAAACCAGATAGGTGAGGCTAGCGCTGGCAGAATTGTACAAGGGATGTAGATGATCGTCTTGTTCTATACCTGCGTATTTCTCTGTGGGCTGGCGAATGGGTGCCTGATAGGCGGTGGGGCAGGGGATCTAACTGTTCGTCTGTCCAGCGCTGAGTAATTCCCCTTGGTTTGATGTAATTACTTGTATACAGTGGAGTCCGCTTAACACGAATTTCTGGGGACACGGAAAATCACTTCGTGGTAACCGTATTTCGTGTTAACCAATATGGCCTCAAAATTGATCACGGCCCTCAAGGAGAAAGTGTGTAAGAACAAGAACAACATTTATTGTCGAGGGGCCCATTGGGGCCAAAGGACACATAGGGATCGGACTTAACTATCATGTACATTGCTTTTTATCATTCTTTAAGCTCGTTCAGTCCAGTAAGACGTGTGCGTGAATGAGTACCAGGTTAAAAGTGCACATTATCGTACTTTCTATGCATACCTTCAGCTCGCTAGGAAAACACAAGGAAACATGTACAGCTCGAGTATTTAATGTAAATCCATCAGGTAAAATCCATACTTAGTTACAATCCTCAGGTAAAAGCAACACAGGCTGAAGTACAATCCCGCATCGGTAAAAGGGTTGTGTTGGTACACGAATGATACAACATGAATACAGTACAGAAATGCTAGCCAATGAGAAGACAGATTACAACAGCCGAAGGCTATTCAGCCAATCACAGACTAGAGTTCGCTCTGATCTGTCATGTGTATTTCCACAGCGCGAGAGCGACACGTGAATTGGTTTTCTGTGAATGGAATCTGTGTTCGTGTTAAACAGGTGAATAATAGTGAAATTGCTCTGGTTGGGAACCGAAACCAGCTTCGTGTAAAGCGAAATTTCATGTTAAGCATTTCGTGTTATCAGTGAAATTTTAATACAGAATAAGAAGGCCGTCGGCCAGGAATGCAAAAACGGTTCGTGTTAACCGGAATTTCGTGTAAAGCGAGTTCGTGTTAACTGGACTCCACTGTACTGACAACCACAGTCTGTTTTTTGCTTTGTTTTGTTTTCTAAGAGAGGGCGGAGGGAGGGGGTGTCTGACAATTTGACAAAAATGTGTTGTGGTTGGTGTCCTGGACACTAAAGCTTGAATCAGCACTGCCAGAAAACTGGTTCTTGTTGCTGAAAACCATTGTGCTCTTCACTGTAGCACAGTAATTCAATGCTTGCACATATTACTGAAAACAGCATATATTATGTAATGGAAGTCATTGAAACGCAAACCTGATACATTAGATTGCAAAATAGCAAAAAATAAATAAAAATCCAAAATTGCCAAATTTACTTGCGTTTGGTATTTTATGCACCAAGTATAACACATATAGTTGGCTGCGTGATGAATGTAACCAGTGCAAGGGTGAGTTTCTAAAGTCTGCAAGAGGCATAGACATTTAAATGTCCTCACCACCTCAGGGTCGTTATGAGAATCTATGCATATTGCTTCAGATTTTATCTGATAGTGTTACTCAAAGTGAGGAAGTAGATGCGGACCAAGTAACGATTATAATCCACATCTGCAAGAGGCACACATCTTTATCACTAATATCAGCCCCCTCTACCCACGGGTTCATGAAAATCTACGCCTCTGACTGGTGCCATTCATGCTCATATTTCTCAAACTGAGTCTAACTGAAAGCAGCCTTGACTGTAACCAAATGGCAGGCAAGCAACGCAAAAACGTAAACAGTGAAAGTCTGGGGGCCCAATTACCAAGATGTGTTGACAAGTTTGACAACTGCGCAGACTACTAGGCCATGCCCACAAATGGCACCTGTGATTGAGGTAGAACTGTACATCGCAGTTGATAACTTGACACTGAGTAGCTCGTTCAGTAGACGCAGCAGCTGCGTTTCGCTTTGCAAGCACCCAATCAATTTCAACCTTTTCTTGATTATGATTGCTGGCTCGCAAAGCAACGCAAAGCCACTGTGCCTACTGAACAGGACAGGCTACAGGGTTGACGGAATGTGCGGCTGTGGAGAGGATGAAATCAGTTCGTTAAAAGAGGGTGTCCGTTATGCAAGTGTATTCTCTTCATTCGTTGTACACTATTTTTGACTAGGCCGACAACATCCGTTTTTTTGCTGCTGACATTTCAAAATCGAAAATGCCAAAAACGTGATTTTTTGTTCACTTATTGATTTTAAAAATGACCTATTGATTTTATGTTCCTCCGGTCATATGACTTATTGACTGCAAGACTCAATCACTGGACTGCAGATCTGTACATCTTGTGAGATGTACGTACACCAGAGTACACCAATTTTGTTCCTCTGGACAGTGGGACCATTTCAACCTGAGGTTAGAACTCAAACCTGAGTGAGTTAGCAATAGGCCTGTAGACGGGTAGGATTGTTGGCGCCATTCCTTTGTTCTCCAAGTTGTTTTCGCTGCCAAATTCCCACTATCTGCAAGAGGCATGATCCTCATGAGCCCCCACATCTGCGGGGGCTCATGTGGATCCATACCTCTTGTGGGGTCCCATTTTTGTTACCTCACAAACGAAATACGATCATGATAATCCTATTCCTTGCAGATAATCTTCCTCATCTGCCTGGCTGCTAACTACACTCGCATCAAGATTTCCAAGGAGGTAACACGGTACAGGGACGCAGTTGAAGCGGAGGAACTGGACGTTCGTACCAACTATGACTTCGGGAAAGGCCCGCCACCATATCTCATCGACAACCACTCATCTGTTCACTCTGCTATATAATTCTAATAGCATTCAGTCAGCAGGAATCAAATTGACCATGAAAGTTTGAGGGTGCTGCTGGAACAGCTTGACGCCTTTATGCGCCGAGCTGTTCTGTCAGCATCCTTGAACTTGGCATCATCTTTGAGCTTTCATGCTAGGTGCCAAGGTGTTCTTTTCACCATTCTTGAACTATTTAGGTGCCGAGCTGTTTTGGCTCCATCCTAGTATTCCTGCTAGATGCCAATCTTTTCTGGCAATTTTGGTGAACTGTTTAGGCGCCAAGCTAGTGTGGCACCATCCTTGAACTGTCATACTAGGTGTCAAGCTCTATTGCCTGTGCCATCATGTTCAATCTCTCTCTTGAATTTGCATGCTCAAAATGAGGATGTAAATGGGGCGAATCTCTACCAGCTTGAGGCATAGATTCTCATCAGCTCCAGCAGCATGCAAGGGCTTATGAGAATCTATGCCTCATGCAAGGGACTGGATTATCAATTTGCTAGAAGTTATAAACTGTTCGTGTTTGAGGAAGAAGAAGAAGAAACTGCCTTATTTGCTCAAACAGGGGAGAGAAAAAAAGGTCACAAGTGAAACTACGGAAAGCTTGCAATAGTTGTACAGCAGACATTTATACCATATAATCCCACGGCCGCATTTCCTAAATTTTTGCTGGTGTCATCTGATGACTATGTGGCAGTTGTGGAGATGGATTGACCATGATAATTCAAGGGTAGTGCCAGATTAGCTTGGCGCCTGATGGCGCCAAGCTAATCTGACAATACCCTTGAATTGTCATGGTCGATCCATCCCCTGCTGTAGAACGTTGGGGTTAAATGGGTTAAGATTTTTAAAAAAAAGTGTGATGCTGATCCAGCTGTTCACTGCATGTTGTTCTAACACGCATATTGAGTAACTTGTCTGAGCCAGCTTACCTGTATTTTTCTATACGTATATAAAGCCTTTCTCACATGTCTCGGTTGATAGTGCACACAAACACCTTATTAGGGACGCATGCACCAATGGGATAGGCTGAAGGTTAGACAGATCAACATACCGGTACATTATATGCAATTTATGAATTATTTCTATGCGGGTGTCAATGTGCATGAACTTTCTCTTTGGTTTAGTGCAGATATGGAGTTTTTTACAACTGAAAATGTCAATGCATTCGTTCATGCTTGGTCAGTGAGCTGACAAAAGTGTTTTATTGTCACCAGAACTTGAGGTTCAGTATTTTTTGTACAACAGTTCAAAATTTTAAAGAGAAATTGAATGTGTTTTACTCAAGATGCACAAGCAGCTGTAAATCAAAGAACCAAACCATTTGTGTCATTGATATTTTGTAACAAAGGTTATTTTAACAAAACTATATGAATGAGAGAGAGAGTGTGTGTGTGTGTGTATTCAAATGAATGTGCTGAGGCTAGAGTAAAGAAAATCATTATTTCTGTTATGTATCACTGTAATTAATGTAAATAGATGTTGCTCTGGAACCAGAAGTCGGTCAAATTTGCATGTGTTTCGACCCCCAGAAATGTGGATTAAAAGCCTGGACAAACATGCAATATCACGTGTTTGTCCGGGCTTTTAATCCACTTTTTTTTCTCATTGAACACGTGCAATTTTGACCTACTTCTCATTTCCAGCAATTGGCTATTGGCTAGCGAATGCTGTAAATTTGCTATTGTGTCTCTCATAACACCTGTAAATTCAATTATTGTACAGTTAACCCATTACCTCCTGAGGCTGATTTTGTAAAAATTTGCCTATTGTCCTTTGAAGGCTACATTACAGATTAGGAGATTGATCAACTGTTTTAGTTCAAGGGTGTGCCAGAATAGCTTGGCGCCTGAGGCGAGCTATTTGGCACACTTGACTATGTCATTTAGTTCAAGCAATGTGTGCAGAATGATCAAGGTTTTAGCTTCAAGGGTGGGCCAAGCTATTCTGGCACCACCTTGAACTATCGGTCAATTTATTTCAAGCAATGTGTGTATCAGAATGATAAGGGTTAAACCTGTAAAAGGACACCCCAAGGGACTTTCAGATAGTGGTCTCCTTGCACACAGTAAGAAAAAGCAGACCTGGGGACTATAAATGGGCGATCTCCTCAGACATGTGGTGGACTTACACTAGTGATCGCCTTGACAGGTTGGACTGTATTAACATGGGATTTTTAGCTCTTCAAACATATCAGTTTACATTTTTTATTTAAGATAAAATTTGTATTTGATTGACTTGTGACTGTTTGGACCAGTTTGTTTTCCAAGTCATTTATTTTTATACAGTGTATTTTGTTCTTGTGCATTTTGTATTTGTACAGTTATCATGCAAAACTAGTTGATCTTGATTTTACTTTGACTGTCCTTTTAGCTACTCTACCCCTTTGACTGTGAGTAGTGCTATTTGTCACAATGATTCCTGCTTTGCAGGAATCATCACGGCAAAAAACGCTACCGACAGCCAAGGGTTATAATCTTTTATACATCCAGGAACATTCCTGCTGTTTTAGCCATACATGAACAAGTGTTACTAACAATAAAAGTAATTTGTATTGTGTATTGTCTTTTAACTCATTGTACGCCAAGACCAAAATCCCCAAATTTTGCCGGTGTCCTCTGAAGACTGCATTGCAGTGCAGATCGACCATGATAGTTCAAGGGTGATACCAGAATAGCTTGGCGCCCATAGGCGCCAAGCTATTCTGGCATCACCCTTGAACTGTCATGGTCAAATCCATATCTTACTGGGTAGAATGAGTTCACCCTTTGGTTGTCTGTTGTCTCTTTTTATCGCAATGATTCCAGCAGGAATCGGTGACTTAAAGCATTACTGACGGCCGAAGGTTTGTGAGGATGGAAAAGCCTCTCCCACCCTCCACCCCTCTGCCTCCCGTTCCTTTCCAACTTTTTTTGGTCCAAATTATAGCTAGCTATATTGGTATTTTTTTTCTGTACTTCAAGGTCTTGTTTTGTGTCTCCTATTCTTTTTGGGATATACAGTGCATTGTGAAGAAATGGATATGAACCAAAGATGCTTGACTGGTAGATGCGCGACTACAAGACAGTGCACTCCTTCAGTGTCCCACATTTTCTGAAGAAATCCAGCCAAGAAACGGCGATTTGAGATTAGAATGATGCAATCAGTATTTATCATTTGTGTGCGTACAATGTTTGTATGTCCAGTGATCATGTCTTTAGCTCCTCTGCACATGCAGCCAGCAGCACTGTAAACTTTATTGGTGGCAGCATGAACTAGGGGGTTAATTTGACTTTTATGACTGATTCTTCTTTTTTAAGAGATGATCACCATTAACACCTTAATTGCCAAGGCAAGGCAAACGTTTCACAGCTGCAAGAGACATAAACCCTCATGAGCCCCCGCATTCGCGGGGGCTCATGAGGATTTATGTCTCTTGCTAGTCCTATGTTCTTTATGCCTGTTTTTGTCCCTTTTACATCTGTGTTCCTCACGTGAATGTGGGTCAGCATGCAGTCGTTTCAGGTGCAAACTTCATGATTACTGGCAGCAAAGAGGTCAAACAGTGTAGATTGGCTAAGTACTTGTCAGCCTCAAAATTGCACACACCAATATATTACAGGAATATGTCATCATGCATGTTGGCCAGCTAAGGCCGATGTCAGCATGAAGAACGTTTGCCTACTAGGTTGTCTTTCTTTGTCTGAGAAAACGTATTTCCATGCCTATGGATAGTTTGCACAATGCTTGGGCGACAGTTTTCAGTCCTGGAGACTGATTCAGCTTTTTCAAAATCCCAGAAAGCTTTCAGCCTTTCCTTGGTTTTGACAGATCACAGTCCCTTCTAGTTCTAGCCTGTTCCATCTGCAAGAGGTATGCATTCTCATGAGCCCCTGCATTCACAATACTGTACTGGTTCATCCGCAGGGGCTCATGAGAATTTATGTCTCTTGCTGGCCACGGATCATGGGGCATAGTTAGTCTGTGGATAATTCAGTCATTTCATTTTTTTTTTGCGCTACGATTCATGTCGATGATTATGAACATGAAAGTCCAACAGGCTATTGCTTCCAGGCATCTTGTTGCATTGGGGCTGACTTTTTCCATAGTGCTGCAATTGTCCATGTTCTCAAAAGTGATATATGTGGCTTGTGAATTGTCCTCAAATGGTTGTGAGCAGAAGTAGATGATATATAATTACATTTGATGATAGAGCGTTTAACCTGTTTAGTGTTGAGAAAATTTGAACACCACCCAACTGCAAAAGGTATAGATCATCATGAGTCCCGGCAGTTGTGGGGGCTCATGAGGATCTCTGCCTCTTGCTGACACCACTCCGATCTACGTTCCCGGGACGGTTAGTTTTTTTCGGTGTTGAATCAACAAGGATTGCTGAAGCACCGTCTGTGTCAAATGGCACTGACCAGGTTAAGCGGCCCTGGGGTACCCGCGTTTCATCACTTTTGGTGTACTATTTTTAAACCAGCCTTTGATGTACATATCACGGTACATACAAACACTTGTTTTATACTGCCAATTCATGTTGCTTTTCGGTATTTGGGGGATTGTACAGTTGTAAAAAGATTTGAAATGTACAGATTTTAAATGAAACGCTGTGTTTTGAACTTATCTTTGGTGATACACTCGATCACTGCCTTGAACCATTCAACATTTCTGTCTGTCACATTCCATTGTCTTGCCCGTAATAAAGTGTTGGTTTTTTTAAATTATACCATGTTTCCTTATAATTTTTCTTGGCTGGCTGTTGGTTCAATTTATTATTATTGTTATTATTCTTATTATTATTGCCTTGCTGGAGGGTGTGTCAGGCTATAATACAATATCATGTAGCCAGAGTGTGTGTCACAGTTACAATTTTGGATATTTTAACCCCATTGCACTTCAGCATGCAGCCATCAGTGCTGTTTTCAGCGCCGGTGTCCACATGGTAAAGGGGGTTAACTCATAAATCCCTGCCATCCTATGACAGGGTATGAATAAATCATGATAGTGTAGTTCAAGGGTGGTGTCAGAATAGCTTGACGCCTGTTGATATTCCAAGCTATTTTGATGCCACCCTATAACCCATATCATACTGAGGCTAAAAGCTTCAAATGTGTACACTGCCATATGCAAGCTACATTATAGTACGTTAAAGATAAGGATCTAGATCAATGGCTTTAATTCAAGGGTGGTGCCAGAATAGCGAGGCCAAAAGTAATCTGGCACTACCCTTGAACTATTTTAGTCACACTTATTTCAAACACTGGCGTATTCCGAATGATAAGGGTCAACTATCATGGTCAATCTGTCGATAAAGGCATCAATAGATCTATCTATCTATATCTCGTAGTCTTGCCGACCGTTGGGGCACCACTGATGACTTGGCAACCAGCTCCCTCCAATCCTCTCTGTTCTCTGCCATTCTCAGCGTATCGCCCAGCCTCAGTCCTGTCCACTCTGAGATATTGTCCTCCCATCTTTTCCTCTGTCTTCCTCTCCTTCGTCCTCCTTGCACAGTGCCTTGCAGGATTGTTTTGGCATGCCCTGCTGAACGCGTGACATGCCCATACCACTTCAGTTTGCGTTTTCTCACAATGGCTAATAAGTCTTCATAGGGCCCGATGGCTTGCCTGATTCTGCTTCCCACTTCCTCGTTTGTGATGTGATCTCTGTATGAGATGCCAAGCAGCCTTCGAAAACATCTCATTTTAGTGGCTTGTATTCTCCTTTCAAGGTCTGCTGTGAGGGTCCATGACTCGCAGGCATACAAGAACACTGAGATGACTAAGGAGCGCATCAGTCTGATCTTGGAGCAGAGTGTGATGTTTCTGTCCTTCCATAATTATGGTCTTCAATCTTGTCAGTGCTGTTGTTGTCTGCGCAATCCTGGACAGTATTTCTGGTTTTGATCCCTCATCTGTCACAATTGGCTCCTAAGTATTTGAATTTCTTAACTGTTTCCAGTTTTTGGCCTCCAACCATGATTTCAGTGCCAATGCCACTGGCGTTATTGGTCATTGGTCTTCTCGCACTGATTTCCATCCCATATGCAATGGCTGTACTATCCAGCTTTTCCACCAGCTGAGCTAGCTCCTTCTCAATAGATACCTGTACACAAAAAAAAAACAACAAAAAAATTCACCCCCAGGATGTAAATGATTAAGATCTCTCTAAGGTGGACTAGAAAACTAGAGTGCGTTTCAGTGCAGGCACTCACTAATGTAAAGTTTAGAGCAGGCGCTGAGCAATGTCAGGCCCTTAAAAATGCAAGATGCTAATCCGGAACTCAAGAGAATACACGATTCTTGATGTCCGATTTGATTCAATTAAATTGTATTTCTCTTGACTCCACACTGATCAGAGACTGTTGGTGGCCGAATGACCTGCTGTTCTTATCCGTCATTATAACAGGTCATGTTACATATTCAAATTGGGCAGTTCAGGCAGTGCAAGGCCCGGTGTTTTTTTTTTTTTTTAATAACCATTTGCCTTGTTTAAAAGCGCGGCCACCGGCGACTGGGCGGTGGTCCGTAGCGAGGGCAGCATGTTGTCCCTTAAAGCAGTGCAGGACTATCCTGGTCTTTCTGACCACAGTGTCATCGCTTGCACTATTGCAGTTACCAGACCTCGCCCCCGTAAACGACTCGTGACGTCACGAAACATTCGCAATATTTCGTCCGCTGATTTTCAGGCCCAGGTAAAGGAGATGGCAGCAGCTACAGATTTGTGTCAGTCACCTACATTGGAGCCTGAGCAGCTCGTGGACGCCTACAACAACGGGCTGCGACAGGTGCTCGACCGACACGTCCCGTCTGTCACCAGGCTGGTGAGGGACCGACCATCCGCCCCGTGGTTATCCGATGACGTCAGAGAAGCTCGCCGCCGACGGAGACGCGCGGAGCGTCATTGGAAACGGACTGGTCTGACTGTCCACAGACAGATCTACGTGAAAGTGAGGACCGAAGTAACAGTGGTCATAAAGTCTGCCAGTCGACAGTTCTACCAGGACAGGATCGACTCCAGCTCGTTGTCCAAGCAACTCTTCTCAGTCAGTCTTCAGTTAGGCTGCAGGGCAAATCCCGTACCACGCCCCTTCCGACGGATGTGTCAAGCCTTGTCCTTCCTCAACGTTTCCGTGACTTTTTCTCAGATAAGATTAAGCACATCCGCTCGGAACTAGACTCGTGTTCATGTGATCCCCCTACTTTTGATGTTGTATAATGGCCCTTCACTGTCTCGTTTCGACTGAGCAGGAGATCCACGAACTTATTATGAAGTCACCAACAAAGAGCTGTGTGCTTGATCCCTTAGTGCCCACGTCCCTCATAAAACAGTGTATCGATGATCTCCTCCCACTGATTACCACCATAGTTGATGCCTCTCTCTCTACAAGTGCTGTGCCTACTCAGTTTAAACATGCTGTTGTGACACCACTCTTGAAAAAGCCTGGACTGGACCCAAATGACTTGAAGAATTTTAGACCTGTCTCTAACCTTCCGTTTATTTCAAAGATTTTGGAGAAGGTTGTTTTGAAACAGCTACAAAGCCATTTGTCTGGAAACGGTCTGTTAGAAATGCATCAGTCGGCATACAGAAAGGATCCGCACGGAGACTGCTGTGCCGTGAGCGTCCTGGATGGTCTGCTAGTGAAGGCAGACATGAGACTTGTCTCTCTCATTGCTCTGCTGGACCTCAGTGCAGCATTCGACACCCTCGATCATTCTGTTTTGCTGAAGAGGTAAGAGGTGACCTTTGGCATCCGTGGTACTGCCCTGGCCTGGTTCACTTCATACGTTAAGGATCGTTCTCAGGCTGTTATTCTTCAGTAATGATGACCAGCTACTCATCTGCTTCTAGTCTTTTGTTGTGTGGAGTCCCTCAGGGCTCCGTATTAGGGCCTGTTTTGTCCACTCTATATTCACAACCTCTGTCTGAGTGTAATTGCCGCCCATGAGTGTGATTTTCACAAGTATGCTGACGATACTGAACTGTCAAGAAGTAGCGCGCCTAGCCATGTCAGCTCCGCTAAGATAAGCGTACAGTGTTGTATACGGACGACGTCCTGTCCTGGATGACAAGCCCAACAAACTTAAGCTTAACACCGACAAAACCGAAGTCATGCCTGTTGGCTCTCAGTCTCGCCTTAGTCTGATTAACGGCGAGTTCGCAAACATTGGTGGCTGCAGCGTTCCCTTCCAGAACTGTAATAGTCTGCCGGGTGTGAAGATTGACTCTTCGACGCCGCTCTCGCCATGCATGATCATATATAGTGTCTGCCGAGCTGGTGTTTCCGGCTTGAGCTGCGCAGAATTGGCCTCAGACCGTATCTCACAGAAAGTGCGGCGTGAAGACTTGTAAATGCATTTATTACGTGAGTCCAGGCTCGATTATTGCAGTTCTGTACTGACTGGCAGGTTTAGTTAGTACCGGCAGATCAGATTTCACGCTTGCAGATGATTCAAAACAATGCCGCGGCGCGTCTCATCTCAGTTGAAGACGGAAACTCAACTGACGAAAGAGAGACCACGTTACGCCTCTACTGAAGCAGCTGCACTGGCTGCCCGTCAGTAAAATTCCGCTGCCAGTACAAAATTGCAATTTGACGAATCTCACCCGCCGTACCTTTCTGCCAAGCTGTCTGTTTATCAGCCACTCACGCACCCTCCGTTCCTCTAGTGTAAAACGTTTAAAAATCCCGAAGCTTAACATGAAAACTGTCGGGGAGCGTTCTTTCACCTTTTTAGCCCCAAGTGTGTGGAACTGACTATCTGCCAGGCTGAAATGCGGAATCTGCCCACATTGTCACAGTTCAAAGCTCACTTAAAGACTTTTCTTTTCTGTCGGGCATTTAACACTTAGACTTTAGCTAACTGTTGACTGCCTTTGATTCTGATAGAGGAAGTGAATGTAAGGTGTTGGGAAGAAATGGGGTGGTTAAAGTAGTCATGACGTATAATCAGTCGTGCCGCGTGTGTCTGAAAACGGAGAGGGTGTGCTGTTGTGCATGCGCAGTGACTGAGTCCAGTGTTTTCAAAGTCCTGGAGAACAGCGCTATACAAGAACTATGTATTATTATTTATTATTATTAAAATTTATAGTAGGGCTGAACTCATGTTGGAATTTGCTGGAAATTTATGGCCCGGTAGACTAAGAGGCCGAGACATGTTTGGTGCTTTATAGTGATTTGAGGGGCACGCGGATTTCAGCTGTGCTTGGGTGTGGGGTTGGTAAGGAATCGGGTTCATAGCCACGAAATGAGACAGTCAACTTGAATGTGCTGTTGTTGTTGTTTGTTTTTTTTAATTTATTTTGTGCATGGCCGGCACTGAAATGTGCAGCTCAGTGGTAGGGTGTGATCGGGGACTATAGTGTTTTTTTTTTTTTAGAGGATTGAAATATTAGGGGGTGACTGGGACTGACTAAGGCTAATAAGACTGGACAGTAGGTCATTATTACATAGTCAAAGAGTTTGGCCAGTTCAGGCAGTGCAAGGACCGGTGTTTTTTAAAATAATTTTTGCCTTGTTTAAAAATTTGTAGTAGGGCTGAATGTGCTGGAAATGTCTGGTTAGCTGAGAAGAGACATGTTTGGTGCTTTGATTCATACCATCCTGAGCTTATCCAATGGAGAATTGTGGGCCTATGTTGAGTTGCCATTGACGTAGTGATTTGAGGGGCACGCTGATTTCAGCTGTGCTTGGGTGTGGGGTTGGTCTCTTGGCTTGACTTCGCGAACGAAGATTTTATAGGAGTTGCCCACGACGTCTGCAGGCTTGTTCGTGGCTGCGGAGGCCAATCCGAGACAGGCAGGTTCGACCGCAGTGGCTGCAGGGGAAGGTCTGGTCAGGGTTCTGAGCTGCGGCATCTCTGTTTTTTCTCCTGAGCCTCTTGTCCTTAAGGCTAGCTCTGCGAGAGTCATCAAAGGAGACAGCTGCATTGTAAATGGTGGAGCGCCAGGTGTCACGGTCCGCAGCAAGCGAAGACCACTGGTGGTGGTCGATTTGGCAGGCACTAAGTGACTTCTTGAGACAGTCTTTGTATCTCTTCTTTGGTGCCCCTCTGTCACGGTGTCCAGTAGCAAGCTCGCCGAACAGGGTGATCTTTGGTAGGCGATGATCCTCCATCCTGGAGACATGCCCCGCCCAGCGGAGCTGTGTCCGCAGCAGCAAAGCCTCGATGCTCACAGTTTCAGCCTGTTCAAGGACCTCGACGTTGGTGACATAGTCACTCCAGTGAATGCCCAGGATGGTACGCAGGCAGCGCTGGTGGAAGCGTTCGAGGAGTCGTAGTTGGCTGCGGTAGAGGGCCCAGGACTCGGAACCATACAGCAGGGTGGTGAGGACCACAGCTCTGTACACGCTGATCTTGGTGCCTGTTTTCAGCTGTTGATTGTGCCACACCCGCTTGAAAAGTCGCCCGAAAGCACTGTTCGCTTTTGCCAGCCTGCTGTCAAGCTCCTTGTCCAGCTTGGCGTCCGACGTGATAATGCAGCCAAGGTAAGTAAACTGGTGCACTGACTTTAGTTCAGACTCGCCAATGGTGATGTGAGGAGGGCGATACACTGTCTTGGGTGCCGGCTGATGGAGGACCTCTGTCTTTTTCAGACTGACCTCGAGTCCAAAGAGCTGGGCAGCATCTGCGAAGCAAGACGTGATGCGCTGCAGGGCTCTCTCTGTGTGTGCAACGAGGGCAGCATCATCAGCAAAAAGCAGCTCACGAATCAGTTGGTCTAGGGTTTTCGTGTGGGCCTGCAGTCGTCTGAGGTTGAACAGGCTGCCATCGAGACGATACCTGATGTACACTGCATCGTCATCATCGAGGTCCACTGTGGCCTGCTTCAACATCATGCTAAAAAAGATGGTGAAGAGGGTCGGTGCCAGCACGCAGCCCTGCTTTACGCCGTTGAGAATAGGGAATGGTTCTGAGAGGTCATTGTTGAGTCTGACCTGGCCTTGCTGGTCCTCGTGTAGCTGGACAATCATGTTGAGGAACTTTGGGGGACAGCCAAGTCGCTCCAGGATCTGCCACATGCCTTGCCTGTGCAGATGAATGTGCTGGAAATGTCTGGTTAGCTGAGAAGAGACATGTTTGGTGCTTTGATTCATACCATCCTGAGCTTATCCAATGGAGAATTGTGGGCCTATGTTGAGTTGCCATTGACGTAGTGATTTGAGGGGCACGCTGATTTCAGCTGTGCTTGGGTGTGGGGTTGGTAAGGAACCAGTTTCATAGCCAAGAAATGAGACGGGTGATGTGCTTTTTTTTGTGTGTGTGTGTATTTTGTGCATGGCAAATGTGCAGCTAGTGGGCGGTAGTATTTTTTAGGGAATTGAAAAATTAGGGGATGACTGGGACTGACTAAGACTAAGAGACTGGACAGTATGGAAACGGCACTGTAGTCCGTGACCAGTACGGAGACGGCACTGTGGGTTCCGTGGCCTATATTTAAGCGGAAAGAGGAGAGCGCCACGTGAGAGTTGTCTGTTCTTGCCCGGACGAGCCAATCAGAGCGCAACAATCGAATCAACAGAGCGAAGTTTGAAAGCGTCCGTCTCCAAGCACGTATCTAAAATAATTTATCAATGTAAAGATAGTGTATCTTTTGCATTTCAACGAACACACATTACGTCAATAACGCTGCCGATCGTTTGTCACAGTTCATTTTCAGACGCTGGAAGCAAGATTTTGCGGTTGGTATCGCTTGTCTTTCACTGATCCAGTCGAAGTTTCCGCACAAGATCGTCTAGAGCTGTCAAAAACATCAAGTCTGTCTTAAGACTCGAGTAAGTTACTCAGGCGTAAAAAAAAAAAAAAAAAAAAAAAAAACATTTTGGTTTCTTATGTCTACAGAGTTGTGTACTTAAGTATAGGGTACGTATGAAAACCTGGGGACACCGTATCTTGGCCGACTGACGTGGAGGCAAAAGCTGACGAACATGGCTTCCGGTCACGGAGACATGGACCAGATGACGATAGGGTACGGACAAAGGACATGAAACGGATTATCAGCAAAATCAGTTGCTTGGTAAAATCACGACAAAAACATAAAGTAATGCAAGATTCTGAACCGATGATGATGAGACTGACTACTTCCTGTAGTCTGGCTAGCCCAGCTGTCAACTTTGGGTGGCATATTTTTTCCTTTTATTTTTTATAACCCAGCGCGAATTTACATAGAGAAAATCTAACCATTTCACTCAAGCAGGAATCAATATTTTGTGCTGCCATTATTTCACCCATATGTTTCGGTAAATGGGTGAATCAGGGGGCACTCGTGTTTTTATAACAATATAAAATTGTATTTATTTGCATGTAATGTGTACATGCAGGGGCAGTTCAGCAGCCTTATACACACAGAAAACAACGCTTGACACGTACTACAACAAAGGTTAAATGTCAACACACTATCATAACATATGGTTGGTTGACTGACTATACAGTGCATTAACTCATTTGAGACGAACTGTATCTGGATACGCAGATTAAGCCACGTACCCAGATGCACTTTATCTCGAATGACTTAAAGTTAAAGTACTCGTTTGCAAAAAAAAAACATGTAAGCTTGGACTGTACAATTTATGTAAACTACTGCCAAACTCCAAGTGTGACGGCGTTTGAGAAGAAGAAGATGTAAACTACTCTCTGTCAAAATCCTGCTGGTCCACCTTCCACCTAACCGAGTCACATTAGTGACTAAGCTGTGTACATGTGTAGGTGACCTATCGGTGGCCCCAAAACAAATAGGGTCATCTCAAAGATGTGTGCATATATATAGACACCTCCCCAGAATGTATGACTACCACCAGAAAAAAATTCAACAATCAGGACCCTTTGTTGTAGATTCAAATATGTTTCAGTGTATGGATTCCTGCTGGGTGCATGGGTACAGTGGGTGAATTTACTAACCCATTTAGCCCTGCGTCCCTGCAGCAGGAGATGGATTGATCATGGACATGATAATTCAAGGGTAGTGCCAGATGAGCTTGGCGCCTGAAGGCGCCAAGCTGATCTGGCACAATCCTTGAATTATCATGATCAATCCATCTCCTAGTCCTACAACTAGTACAATGTAATGTATGTTGGGCATCACCTCCAAACTTTGAGAAATGGGACCTTGGGGCTAAAAGGGTTAAGCCTGATTAGAGCTGGAACTGCTGCAGCAAAATTTTACACTGATATTAATTAAGTGATAAGATGCATGCTTTGTTTTTAAAATTTGCGCTGTATATTTAATCCCAAATATAGTGAAGTTGGCCCATTCACCAGTACTTTAATAGTTGGATGTAGAATTCACAACAGTGATTTACAATTACAGTTTGAAAGACTGTTTTTGTGGTTTTTGGTTTAGTTTTTTTGTTTGTTTCTTTGGTTTAGTTTTTTTGTTTGTTTCTTTTTTTGCTGAAACTAGTGAAAGAAACCTTATTATTCACTTCATCTTTGATCTTTGTTTGGTCATATTCATTTCTTTTGCTATTACATTGCATTTTGTATTTTCTGTTTATTTATATTTTCAGGAAAATAAAGCAGCACAACAAACAATTTCAAACAAAGAATATGCAAGACGCACTTGCATTGAGGTACCATGATGAAGTTCTTTTCTTTTCCTTTTAAAAAAAAAAAAAATTTGTTTACTTTCATGATTAGACAGTCACACATGCAGTTTGTCATCAAAATCATAAATGATCGGTTAACCCTTATCATACTGATACACGGCTGCTTGAAATTAATTTGACTATGATACTTAATAGTTCAAGGGTGGTGCCAGAATAGCTTAGCGCCTCAGGCGCTAAGCTATTCTGGCACCACCCTTGAACTAAAATGGTTGATCTGTTTCCTTATCTGTAATTTGTAACTTTCATAGGACAATAGACAATTTTTAAAAAAAATATCAGCCTCAGGATGTAATGGGTTAAAATTTAGGCTGATGGCTTCAGTTTTAACACGGCTGCAGCCGTCCAGATTTAAATGGAATGCTGTTGCATGGCACAAACTACAATACATTATTGATTTCTTCCAATGCGCGACTTAGCTCACTGCTGCTGCCGCTAGGTGGCGTAAACACAGTAGGGGCTAAACCCGACATTCTCAGTGTTTTAGTTGATCCTTGTCCGTGCACATTATCTTTGGTCCTCGCGACATACTGCGTGCCACGGGCATGTCGTTTTTCTGTTCACAGGCTTTCGTTTTCATCTGGTATATCGCACAGTAGGATTAGTTCATGTGGTTTACTGCGCTTGGCGTGTCCGGATTCTATGTCATCCAATCGGGCACCGAGTTTAGGAGCGATATACCTGCGGCCTGTAGTGTAGCGCGAGTACTGAAGCCTATGCACACAAACAGGTATCACCTAAAACACCGAGAATAGTGACTTTTCCCCTTATAAGAGCAGAGACACCACACGGCAGCAGGAGAAGACAATTTCAGCTTAGTCGACCATTGATTACACCATCACTAGTATCGGAGACTATGATGCCAATAAATAATACGGTACTACTTGACCCATTTAGCCCTGACACACTACAAGTAGGAGATAGATTGACCCAGATAATTCAAGGGTGGTGCCAGATTAGCTTGGCTCATCAGGCACCAAGCTAATCTGGCACAACCCTTGAGTTATCAGGGTTGTCCATCTCCTGAAGTTGGTACACGGTCATTAGTTGATGCATGTATATCCATCAATTGACACAAAATTTGAGAAATACGACCATGGGGTTAAATGGGTTAACCCTTTTACTGTTTCCGCCCCAAGGTCCCATTTCTCAAATTTTGGAGGTGTTGCCTAATGACCATGTACCAGTTGCAGGAGATGGATTGACCATGATAATTTAAGGGTAGTGCCAGAATAGCTTGGTGCCTGAAGGCACGCACCAAGCTAATCTGGCAATACCCTTGAATTATCATCATCAATCCATCTCCTGCTGTAGGGACTCGGGGCTAAATGGGTTAATACTTGATTGAAGAGTAGTGAGCAGAGACTTGTTCCACTTTATGTTACCGGTATAAAGAATGATTAACAACTACCGGTAAACTTAATCCTCAGGCTGTCGTTAGCAGATTTTGTCGTGATGATTCCTGCTACAAAAATCACTATGACAGCCAAAGGGTTAATTTTAGTTTGAATAAATGTTAATTGTTTGTTGTTACAGTGTTAGGTCTCTAGGATATTAATGATGTGTCGCACCTATTCGTTTAGTGGAAAGTAACTTTTCTTCGCATCCTTTTGTATTCCTTTTGATTTTTGTATGTTTCTGAACAGCAAGACATTACCCATAAATTGTTATCTTTTTGTGGAAAATATTTTGAGTTACGTACCCTTTTGCTTGTAGAGAAAAGTTGGAGAAATGGAAGGAAGAAAAGGCAAAAAAGATGAGCACCAAGAATGCAGCCTGGAAGTTTGCTTTTCAGCCCCCCAAAAGCCTTCCTCCCAAAAAACATTTGCACAACAGCATCACTGCTCATACAAATGTGACTCACAGTAATGTTAGCAAAAGGTTTGAACTGCATTGTTTTTGTTTTATCGTTGCATTAATTTGTCATTTAATTTCTTAATATAATCAATTCACTAAGCAGTAAGTTATTTTTTTCAGTTTTGAACATTTTCTTTGAAATGTAATGCAAGGAAAAAGCATTTTTCCATGTTTTCTTTGTGTGTATGATTATGAATTTAATTGAAGCATACATTTCCTTCATATTCACTCAGCTGAGGGTTCAGCCGTTTCATTACATGGAAAAGTTGAAAAAACGTGTAGAATTTGTATGTTTTGACTCAAGTGTACTAAAATAACCAAGAAAGAAACTAGAAAGAACCAAGCTTTGGACTGACCAGCAACTGTTTTGTGTTGTCAAAGTTACCAAAGCAAGTGTCCTTCAGACTTTTTTTTTTTTTTTCGTTTTACATGTTTGACAGCCCTCTATGGTGTGGATTGTGTGAATTGAGAGTAATACTAAGTCCTGGAGACTGATTCACCTTATAATTTGAAATTCCCTTAAAGTTACAATTTCAGCTTTTTTAGTTTGAACAGACCGAACAGTCCTTCAGCCAACCTGTTCCATCTGCAAGAGACATAAATTCGCATGAGGCCCTGCGAAGCACATAAATTCGCATGAGGCCCTGCTTAATTTATGTCTCTTGCTGATCAAGGATCATGCTGTGTAGTTAGTCCATGTACTGTTTTCAGTCGTTTCAATTTTTCGCACCGTCGCCCATGATAATTTCTGATGTATTGTTCACTCTGTTTTGAAAATGTTATTTGTGTGTCCTTTGCGCAGAGCCACCATGTCTAGCGCAGTGGCACATGAGGTGAGGAGTCTTGTAGCAAAGGACACCAAGCTTTCACGGCCACCCTATAAGCTTCCTCGACACTCACGATCTAGCGATACCTTCGCTGTCAGCGGAAAGCCGCCAGCCAGCCAGCGATCCGTGGGCGGCCCCAAGAGAGGGGTGGGCAGAATCCAGAAAGTTTTGCCGACAAATGTAACTGGTAAGACATGTTTGAAAGTTTTATAGAGAAATAAGTGTCGACTGTGTAACTCACCATCATGTTATTGTTAACTTATACAGATGAGCAAAAGAAATGTGACATATTTGGATCCATCGCAAACACTAAAGTGTTTCCGATGGTTCCGAAAATGTCACATTTCTTTTGCTTATCACTTTCTTGTTGCTGATGGTTCTGAAAATATCGCATTTCTTTTGCTCATCAGTATGCATTTGAGTGTACATTACAAAAGGAACCAGTAAGAGACGATGGCTGGAGTCGAAACGCTCTTGTTTGCTGGTCATGGATACAGCAGTAGTTTTAACAGCAGATTGTCACGCAGGTAATTGGAAAAACTCCCACATGGGTAACAGGACTGCAGTGTGTGTGGCCTTGTGTATCCAATGTGTAATGGAGTTGTTATGCTAAGGGCAGGAATTGCTGAAGATTAATTCTCAAAAAGTGTCCTAAGAACTCGGTTTGCTAGACCCTCAGTGTTCTCGTTGAAATCAACTGATGTAAGGGCAAGTCGGGATCGGTGGCCTGATTAACTTTTTGGGCTGTCATTCACTTCACCCATTTACCACTGACACGCTACAGCAGGAGATGAATCGACCATGATAATTCAAGTCTAGTGCCAGATTAGCTTGGCGCTTAATGGCGCCAAGCTAATCTGGTACTACCTTTGAATTATCATGGTTGATCATTCAAATTCCTGCAACTGGTACACAGTTGTTAGACGACACCTCCACAAATTTCCTCCTCCCAAAATGCTTCTTTGGGGTTAACCCATTTAGCCCCGATTCCCTACAGCAGGAGATCAATTGACCATGATAATAAGGGTAGGGCCAGATTAGCTTGGCGCCTGAAGGCGCCAAGCTAATCTGGCAATACCCTTGAATTATCATGGTCAATCCGTCTCCTACAACTGGTACATAGTCGTTAGGCAACACCTCCAAAATTTGAGAAATGGGACCTTGGGGCTGAAAGGGTTAAATGGATATTTTGGTTATCGTGACCGTCTGTTCCCACAGAATGCACATAATTATTGGAAAAGGTGTAGCACATTATAGTGGGTGGGTGTGGAATTGCCATGCATTTCTCTTTTTGTTGCAGTGAATGCAGAGGGCGAGAAGGAAAACCAAGCTACTGCAGACCGTCATTCTGTCAGTGCATCCAAGTTGTCTGCTCTTATTTTATCCACTCCCCTGACTCACAGCAGACGAAGCAGCTTGCGGCAGACAGAAGCAAACCTTTCATCTCACCACTCCGCAGACGCTGGTCAAGCTGCAGACACAAAACCTGGTGCAGGGCTTCACACCACAACCCAAACGGCCATTCCCTGTTTGCCTGGCGCAGATGAATCTGATCACTGTCAAGAGACAGCACACCAGCCAGAGTCCCAGGAGCTGGAAGCTGCCGAGAGATTTACAGTCAAAGCCACTATTGCTACCCTGGTGGGGGAAGTGAGTGATGAACCTTCTGAAGGCAAACACAAGAGGGACAGTCTCAGCTCCCAGTTCTACAAACAGAAAAGCCAGCCAGCTGCCGTGAGGTCACGATGTCAGCCAGCAGCCAAGAAACCGGTTGTTGGTAAAGCAGCCAAGTCCGTGGCGGTTGCCGCTAAAACCCGGTCATTGGTGCAGCCACCTCGCAAAAGCATTCTTAAACATAAGCCAGGCATCGCCTTGGAATCCGCCACTGGGGCTTCACCTTTCCTTTCCGTTGTCCGCAAATCTGTTTCAAATCCGGACAATACTTCTCACACTGGAATGAAGTTTGCTCCAAGCGAAGGTCAGGGACGTGACGGTGGCAGTGAGAAGGAGGCTGGTCATGTGACGTTTGTCACTGGAGTTCATGTGGAAGCTCATGGTGCTAACTTCCGCAAGACACCCGCCATGGCAACCAAGGATCGCAAGACTCAGGAGAACTTGAGGTAAGGACTCAGGACGACACGTGTCATGAATTTAACCACTTCTATGCCACTGGACGTAAGCTATGTTTTGATGATGCGTTTCTGAAATCTGTGTTCATTTCACTCTTTTAGCCCCACGGTCCTCGGAGGTCTTGCCTAACGACTAGTTGCAGGAGATGGCTTGACCATGATAATTCAAGGGTAGTGCCTGAAGGCGCCAAGCTAATCTGGCACTACCCTTGAATTATCATGGTCAAGCTGTCTCCTGCTGCAGGGATCTGGGGCTAATAGGGTTAAAGAGGGAAAGCAGCGACCGTCCAAGGAGAATGAGGACTTACTCAAGGTGTCAGCAAGAGGCATAGATCCTTATGAGCCCCTGTGACTGCGGGGGCTCATGAGGATCTGTGCCTCTTGCAGATGGGTAGTGTTCCAGTTTTCTCGGCAGTAAAGGGGCTAATATATATTTTTTGTAACGGTCACTATTCTGTAAACTAACTGAACCCATTTGACTCCAAGTCCAAGGCTGCATTTTTGAGGTTTCGCGTAATGACTATGTACCGGTTGCGCATTGAGCATGATAATTCAAGGGTAGTGCCAGATTAGCTAATGTGGCACTACCCTTGAATTATCATGCTCAGTCCATAATAATACATAGTTCTTGTATAGCGCTGTTCTCCAGAAAAACACTGGACTCACTGCGCATGCACAACAGCACGCCCTTCTCTCAGATACACGCACAATTATACACTACTTTAAACCACCCCATACCTTCCCAACACCTTACATCCACTTCCCTCTAGAATTAGAATAAAAGGCAGTCAACAGTTATCTAAAGGTGAGCTAAGCATTAAATGCCCGACAGAAAAGAAAAGTCTTTAAGTGAGCTTTGAACTGTGACAATGTGGGCAGATTCCGCATTTCAATTGGCAGCGAGTTCCACACACTTGGGGCTAAAAAGGTGAAAGAACGCTCCCCAACAGTTTTCATGTTAAGCTTTGGGATTTATTTTCTCAAAATCATTACCGATGACATTACTAACTGGAAGCTTCACTTAGCATGTCAATTTTAGCCCAAAAAACTTACTG
Organism: Semisulcospira habei; assembly: GCA_036245525.1. Lineage (NCBI taxonomy): Eukaryota > Metazoa > Mollusca > Gastropoda > Semisulcospiridae > Semisulcospira > Semisulcospira habei. The sequence continues at coordinate 40,284,808 of BTPG01000005.1, forward strand.
TGATGCCCTCTAAGGGAGGCTATCAGTGGTGTGCCATTACCAGGGCACTCCCGAGTGGACTCCCGTACTACCGTATCCGGTGGCGCACTCACCCTTACTCGCCAGTATCTTCGCTTAACTGAGTCAGACCGGTCGTGTGCACTTGTGCTCCGACGGTAGTTGGTGAACTCTGCTCACGAGGACTTACTGTGAAAAAAAAAAAGAGGAGGGGGGAAATCTGGTTAAGTCGCCGACAAGACAGGCCATAAGGATTAAGGGATAACCTTCGGGGTTCCTTTTTCGAGAGTGGAGCCTTAGAGAGCCCAACACCAGCACTGACAACCACTTCCGCGGTTTGGATGGAGTCAGTGCAATGGCCGACAAGACGGGGAGGGGCCTCACTTCCGAGGTTCTGGTAGCCTCCGTCCTAAATATGGAAGGATGAAAGGCGATCGAAGGATATCACAGCGCTTGGATTCGGCGTGTGTAGGACACCATACTCGTGGTGCTGTGTCATCTTCCCTTTCCTCTTCGCCGGACCGGCGGACAGTGCTAACGTGTCACGGCATTGATCCCTGACAACCGCCTTCGGATGGTATGAGGTTAGTCTGTACGTGGCCGATAGACAGGGATGATTGAAGGAAGATCAGGCTAAAGGAGTATCCTTCGGGGTACCTACAGGCTACTTCAAGGGTGGAGCCATAGAGAGCGCTCCACCAGCACTGACAACCGCCTCTGCGGTTTGGATGGAGTCGGTGATATGGCCGACTAGACGGGTTTTCCTGCCGAGGGCAGACGCTGGTAAAGATACACCCCCGTTTGGCAGACACAGGGAGGATTGGAGGAAGATCAGACCATGGGAGTATCCTTCGGGGTACCTACTTCAAGGGTGGAGCCATAGAGAGCGCTCCACCAGCACTGACAACCGCCTCTGCGGTATGGATGGAGTCAGTGGAAATGGCCGACTAGACGGGGTGGAACCTCGCATCTGTGGTGCTGGGACTTTACACCCCCGTCATGGATACACAGGAATAGATAGTTCGAAGGAGCGGAGGGAGGCGGCGCAGTTTGGACTCCGTGTTCGTCATGATGTCTCATCTATCCTTATCCTCTTCTCCGGATCGGCGGACAAGTTCTAGTGTGTTGCGGCAATGGACCTCGGTCGACGCCGGGCTTCAGGGGATCTCTTCAGTCGACGCAGTCGCGGTGGTGAACAGCGGCAGATCGTCGGACCGGACTGGCAGGGACCAATCTTCCGCGGAGACGCACTTCGACGTCAGCTCCAGGGTCACGCGGATGATAGCTATGGGACGGAGCCTCCTTTCCAGAGACACCAACGCAGGCCGTTTCGACGGACCGCAGCAGCAGATCTTCGGGCTGGATTGGCAGGGACCACTCTTCAGCGGAGACGCAGTTCAAGGTCAGAGCCGGCGTAGCGCGGTGGACAGCTGTTGGACGCAGCCACCTTCCAGGGACACCGACGCAGGCAGGGCCGGCAGACCGCAGCAGATCTTCGGGCTGGTTTTGGCAGGGACCACTCTTCAGCGGAGACGCAGTTCGAGGTCAGCGCCGGCGTCGCGCCGTTGACAGCATTGGATGTAGCAGCCTACCGGGACACTGACGCAGGCCGTGCCAGCATAACGCAGCAGATCTTCGGGCTGGATTGGCAGGGACCACTCTTCCACGGAGGCGCAGTTTTGACATCAGCGCTGGAACTAGTCGGATGACAGCCGATGGACAGAGACAACATCTCTGTGACACCGATGGCGCGGTCCTGGGACTGGCAGTGGCAGCCACTTCCCAGCGTGCGGCAGTCGACGAGGAGGTATGCAGTCTACCTTCGTAGGACTAGGTGTCAGCGCTGGGAGAGGGCATTGTCCGACCGACTGCACTGCGTGGGCCGGCATCACTCTCCATAGTGTTCGTGGATGCAGTTCAGACTTATGCACCTGGTTGGATGAGGCGTCCAGTCTCTTCGCATCCTTCTCCCGCCGGAGTGCTGCCCCCCGTCGTCGCATTGGTAAGTAGGGCCATGGCGTTGGTCTTAGCTCCTTGGCGGCCAAGCGCTACAAGTCTCCTCCTCAACTGACAGGTTTTCGGGACGTAGCAGAGGCGTTTCGCACTACTGCGTGGAGACAGCTTTGAGAGCTGGTGTTCTTCTTGGGCACTCTTGACCAGGGAGGATGGATTCACTTCCACCGGTTTTGTTATACAGGTACCCGCCCGGCGGTGGACGAGAGCGCATTGGTGCAGGCAGGGCGCAGCCAGTGGTCACTGATGAGGATAAACAAGAGTCTTCCTGTTTCCGCTTCTCGCTGGTGTGAACGGGGTTCTTAGACGTGGCAACACATTTGTTAGTCTAGCGTCTGGAGGTCTCTGCGCAGAGGGGGGTCAGTTCACAGCTTCGCAGGGCAACAGCTGTTTACAGACGACACTGGAAGCACGCATCCTGGGGATGCGAGTACCAGGAGATTGGACATGGCGACCGTGTTGCAGGACCTTACAGTAGTAGACCATAGAGGTGGTTCTGCGTTCCGACTCCACAGCAGTACAGTCGACTCTTGCTCGTACCCAAGCCGGTGGAAATGGCGGCCAGTCTTCAACCTTTCGGCCCTGAACAGGTTCTTTCGGCGTCGCGGCAGGATGGAGACAGACAGAGCGCTGAGGGCAGCGGTGCATCTCCAGGACTTCTTTACAGCGGTATGACCGACTGTTACGGAACCAGTTGGCGAGCACTTGGTGGCCGGCAGAGGTTCCTGCGGCGATTCTTTGTCGCCTAGGCTCTTTAGTCTACGGAGGCAGGTCCTACGTGATACCTTCACGTGGGTTCCAGCGAGGTAGGGAATTCTTGGCCGTCCTGTTCGAGTAGGACTTCCAGTAGGACGGGATCAGTACAGAGTAGGAGTGTCACTCGGAGCCTTACATTCGGGTTGACTGTTAGGCCTGCTAGCACGGCAGCGGATCGTCTTTCCCAAGGCAGACACTTCAACTGGTTGGAGATGAAGCGCTGCGGCTGGTTTCTTGGGAAGATCGATGTACACAAGGGATGTGCTAGGGCTCTTCGAGGCCAGTTTGCATTTGGAGTGGTCGCTACGGCCAGATATCTTCCAGCTACCCTGCTCGCCATGGAGAATCGCTGTTGGTCTATTCATTCGTCAAGGATCGAACTGCAGGCTTCCCCTGTGCGTCTCCTCCTACGGTTCTGAGACTACTGGCGCCATTCAGCTGGTCCAAGAGTCGGACCGCACTTCGCGGGTGCCGTCAGCGACGAGTACGGTGCTCAAGCAGCCAAGACAATGGCTGTTCCACCCATGCCCAGAGGTTCTGAGATCAAACGCATGGTTGTCCGGCAATCCTTCTCTGCTAGAGGCTTTGCGGGGGCTATGGTGGAAGTGAGCTCTGCAGCCCAGGAGGAGCTCCTCTCGTTGTCTACGAAGGTAAGTGGGCATTCTTCAGGCTCGGTGAGCCACGGAGCGGTTTTTCCCCACAGACCTTACTGACCCCAGTTCGGCGTGTTCTTCGTGGGACGGTTCTTCTGCCAGAACTTGGCGCCGTCCCCTCCCGGATTTACCTGGCGATGGGGGCAGACTCTACTGAAGCCTGAGGCGGTCACACCCGGGAGCGTGCTACGTCTTGGCAGATAGGATGTCACGTTGAGCTGCAGCGGACAGGCCTCAATTAGTTGGTCCCACACGGGGACTTCCCCTGTGCTCACTGGGCTCTATACGAGAGGTTCGAGTTTCTTCCATTAGTGCTTGGAAGACATTACCAGGAGACCTGCTTCTGGTTGCACTTGCCACAGCTCCTGTCAGTGAGTTACATGCCTTTGGTACATCCCTCGTGTCGCCAATGGAGGACCTATGGAGCTTCTCAGCTGCTTACGGACACTGCCTTCTCGGCAAGGAACCGCTCTTTGGCGACAGCTCCACAGTCCTCATCATCTGACCCTCAGGGCGACGGATCAGGCACGGGACTCCGGCCACAGGACCTTCAGGGCCCTTTAGTGTGTCTGCACAGTTCTAAGCCGCTATGACTAGGATGCTCGTGCCGTTCCTGCCCTTGGCTCCGGGCAGACAAGGTGTTTCGCCACAGATAATCTCCTGCAGGCTACGATGGGCGATTCTTTCCCCACACAAGCTCGGCCAGAGCAAGCCTAACCATGTACATCCAGACCTTCGGGCAGGAAGTCTGAACAGTGGCAGAGGGCATCGGTTGTCCGATAAGGGGCAGAGAGGGATACTGTGGCAACCGTGGGTTGGCGGATCGAGTCTACTCTCGTCCTCCTTTACCTATGAGATCTATCCAGCCAGCGCATAAACCTGGGCCTGGCGGAGGTCATCTCGCCGGCACAGCACTCCCTCCTGGCGCTTCAGGCGCCTTAGGTTCACATTGCTAAAATTGTCAGGAGTGGGTGCGTAGGGAGGGGCCTCGATACTGCGCGCTCAGCCCCGCCAATGGGAGGTGTTCTAAGTGGGCGGCACCCGCCTCCTATTCGCAATTCCAGTTAGTAATGTCATCGGTAATGATTTTGAGAAAATAAATTAATTTTTTCTCTAAAATGTATTTTTTCAAAAAAATACTTACCGATGACATTACTCAGACGTCCCTCCCTCCTACCCCGCTTGCCACTTAGAGCTAAGGCTCAGATCCTGGCAAGTAAGGGTGAGTGCGCCACCGGATACGGTAGTACGGGAGCCCACTCGGGAGTGCCCTGGTAATGGCACACCAGTTATCACTGATAGCCTCCCTTAGAGGGCATCACAGTAAGTTTTTTGGGCTAAAATTGACATGCTAAGTGAAGCTTCCAGTTAGTAATGTCTCGGTAAGTATTTTTCGAAAAAATACATTTTAAAGAAAAAAATAATGTTAAACAAGTTTTTTTACTCTTGCTGTAGCGCACCAGGGCTTCATTATGATGTAAGTATTCTCTGCAGTTTAGTCTCAAAAAGTGTGTTCCAACAACAAGCAAGTCACAATTGCAGACCCCCACCTGGGTCTGCCCTGGGGGACTTGGGTGGGGTTAACTACTTTTTAGTTCCCAGGGTCACCATGGTCAGCCCCACAGGGTGGGTTTTTCCCTCTATTCCGGGGCATGTGTTTCTGTCTACCCTTGGTCCATTCACCTAATTTTGCCTTTTTAAACTCTCCCTACTGTCTGCACTGCCTGTAGCCCTTGATATTGGATGTGTGTTGCTAAATGGTCTCATCTTTATTTAGGCCCCATGGCGTAGGTTTATTTAACGTATTGGACCGGCCGGCGACATACATTCAATATTCTGTTTATTTTTTTTCACAAGCAGTGCAGGCACGTTCTGAGAAAGCCTTGTTGCTGTCGGGACGTTAAGCAATGTACAATCAATCAATCACAATGCAGACTTTACTTGGCTAAATTAACCCTGTGGCAGGAATCGTCGTGACATAAACCACTACCGACAAAGGGTTAACATTGTTGCGTGTTGTTCTATCGTGTTTGCCCCCGTCAGACTTACCCCAGTAATAATAACACATGGTATTTGTATGGCGCATTTCTCATATTTATAATATAACTCATTTCTGATATTTATAATATAAATTATAACTAACAGGCTAGAAGCCTCTGCCAGCACACATAGTGTGTGCACAAGTCACAACACCATCATTTCGTTTGAGACACGAGCAACTATCAGTGTAAACATGTGCTTTCTATGTAAATGTATCTACTATCTATAATGTAATTTAAACTTAACCCTCTTAACCTCAAGGCCCCATTTCCCAAATTTTGGAGTTGTCACCTGACAACTATGTACCAGTTGCAGGAGATGGATGGACCGTGATAATTCAAGGGTCGTGCCAGATTAGCTTGGCGCCTGCTGGCGCCAAGCTAATCTGGCACAACCCTTGAATTATCACGGTCCATCCATCTCCTGCGGTAGGATCTTAGGGCTATATGGGCTATGGGGTCCATGCCTGAAGCTTGCTGGTGCCAAGCTAATCTGGCACTACCCTTGAATTATCACAGTCCATCCATCTCCTGCAGTAGGATCTTGGGGCTATATGGGTTACGTTATGGGGTCCATGCCGGAAGCTTCATCTTAATGGACCATTTAATTCTGCTGACCTTTTATTATAACCGTCGGCGGGCCTATATAAACGTGAGCGCAGTGCCGATGACTCGTTTGAATCCTAGCAGTCTGCATGAAACTAAAGCCTAGCGCTACCAGTTCTGCAGCTGCTACAAAAGGTACCGGCATACCTTTGGCGCCTGCCCCTTTAATAGATGTCTGCAATCAGAAGTAGGTCAACACTGCATGTGTTTCGATGAAAAACTGGATTAAAAGCCCGACAAATGCGATATCGCATATTTGTCAAGTGGCTTTTAATCCACTGTTTTCGTCGAAACACTTGCAATTTCATATACTACTGATTTCTTGAAATTGTCTACTGTGGACCTAAAGAGTCAGTTTGCAAGGTTGCACCTTCTAGGTACATCTTTGAGAAGTGACCCTTTATGCTGCTGTTTGCAGAGCCTTTGCGAATTTCAATTAGAAATAATTGACAAACTCTTTCTTTCTGTTTACTGTGTAACTCCAGAGCCAGACTGAACGAGTGGAGAGCGTCCAATGGCCTCACGCCAAGCATCCGCCATGCCTGCTGTTTCCACAGCGACAGCAACTCTGCCATACGACCCACACCACGGTCCCAGGTCAAGCCTTCCATTACAGTGGAGCAGCTTTCCAGACAGGTACACAATGAATATTGTTTTCAAATTAGACACAAAAAGCAATATTCCTGTTCCGTTACTTAAGGGTTTCACTATAATAATGCTTTGAATTTCCATTTATGACTGTCTTCAGTCCCTGAGACTGAATCAGGTTAATGTATCTCAGGAAGATGAATTTCTTCATTTTTGTTCAGACGGAAGAGTAATTCCATGTGCAAGATATGAGCCCCTGCAGATTCAGTCACAAGTACATTCTGCAAATGCAGTCACAAGTACATTCTGCAGATGCAGTCACAAGTACATTCTGCAGATGCAGTCACAAGTACATCATTCAGATGCAGTCACAAGTACATCCTGCAGATGCAGTCACAAGTACATTCTGCAGATGCAGTCACAAGTACATCCTGTAGATGCAGTCACAAGTACATCCTGTAGATGCAGTCACAAGTACATCCTGTAGATGCAGTCACAAGTACATCATTCAGATGCAGTCACAAGTACATCCTGCACATTCAGGGGCTCATGAGAATGTATGCCTCTTGCTGGGCATAGTTTAAAAATAATAATAATTAATATATAACTCTTCTAAAAGGCTATATCCCCACAAAGAAAGGCTCAGAGTGCTTGACATCTAGTTAACTAAGGTGCCGACAACACACAAATACACTCATTCATAGTACAAATGCACATTCACACAAGACTAAAATAATAAACATAAAACATGTCAAGAACCCGATCAGACATATCAGGGTGGAGAACTGTCCTCGGATGCACGATTTTCCGAGGAAAGGTAGCGTCACTTCCAAGAAAACGAAATAGAGTTCAGAGAAAAATTTGCGAAACACATTTTCTCCAAGTCTCGATCCAAGTTCCAAAATAGGACGAGTTTAGGTCCGTGTCCAGCTTTTCCTTTTTGTCACTGGACGTGAACTCAGAAAATGAAAAATATTGATTTTTTCCCCCTTTAGGGGGGGGGGGGGGGGGGGGGGGGGGCTATGCCCCACTGGGCCCCGTACCGGGGCTTTGCCCCTGGACCCAAACAGGGCTTAGGTGGCCACTTTTAAGAAATTTTGCCTGAGCTTGTTCTCCACCCTGATATATATATCAGGGTGGAGAACAATATTTCTACTGGAGATTCATGGGTGACAGTACAAAAAATATTGAAATTAATAAAAACAGTCCATGGGCAAACTATGCTCAATACAAACCAATCTCCCTAAGTATGGGATTGTCTATCCCATGATATTCGCCGTGCACCATCTTTGGCCATTTTCAGGGCTAGATTTAAAACATATATATTTTCAAATTTTCAATCTGGCCTTTGAAATGGATTGACAAACCTTATGTTTTCGAAAACATAAGGTTTGTCAATCCATTTCAAAGGCCAGATTGAAAATTTGAAAATATATATATGTTTTAAATCTAGCCCTGAAAATGGCCAAAGATGGTGCACGGCAAATATCATGGGATAGACAATCCCATACTTAGGGAGATTGGTTTGTATTGAGCATAGTTTGTCCATGGACTGTTTTTATTAATTTCAATACTTTTTGTACTGTCACCCATGAATCTCCAGTAGAAATAGCAATAAAATTCATTAATTTTCAACAGTTGATTTGGAGATGGGAGTGGGAGCCACTTTTTCTCCACACCCATTTCACTTACGATTTAAATCTGAACGGTAATAAATCTGAATCATGATCAGATTTTGGTATGATGTGAATGACACTTAACCCTTTTAGCCCCAGATCCCTACAGCAGGAGATGGCTTGACCATGATAATTCAAGGGTAGTGCCAGATTAGCTTGGCAACTGGTACAAAGTCGTTAGGCAACACCTCCAACATTTGTCCCCACCCGGGTCTGCCCTGGGGGACTTGGGTGGGGTTAGGTATTTTTTAGTTCCCAGGGTCACCCTGGTCAGCCCCACAGGGTGGGTTTTTCTCTCTATTCTGGGGCATGTGTTTCTGTCTACCCTTTGTCCATTCACATGTATTTGCCTTTTTAAAACCCTCCCTACTGTCTGCACTGCCTGTAGCACTTGATATTGGATGTGTGTTGCTAAATGGTCTTAGCTTTATTTAGGCCCCATGTGTTAGGTTTATTTAATGTATTTGACCGGCTGGTGACATACATTCAATGTTCTGTTTCTTTTTTTTTCACAAGCAGTGCAGGCACGTCCTGAGAAAGCCTTGTTGCTGTCGGGACGTTAAGCAATGTACAATCAATCAATCAACCTCCAACATTTGAGAAATGGGACCTTGGGGCTAAAAAGAGTTAAAAGCCCAGGCACTTGTACGCGTTTCCTTCTGTCACTTGTATGCGTTTCCTTCTGTCACTTGTACGCGTTTCCTTCTGTCTCTTGTATGCGTTTCCTTCTGTCACTTGTATGCGTTTGCTTCTGTCACTTGTATGCGTTTGCTTCTGTCTCTTGTATGTGTTTTCTTCTGTCTCTTGTATGCGTTTGCTTCTGTCTCTTGTATGCGTTTCCTTCTGTCTCTTGTATGCGTTTGCTTCTGTCTCTTGTATGCGTTTCCTTCTGTCTCTTGTATGCGTTTCCTTCTGTCTCTTGTATGCGTTTCCTTCTGTCTCTTGTATGCGTTTCCTTCTGTCTCTTGTATGCGTTTCCTTCTGTCACTTGTATGCGTTTCCTTCTGTCTCTTGTATGCGTTTCCTTCTGTCTCTTGTATGCGTTTCCTTCTGTCACTTGTATGCGTTTCCTTCTGTCTCTTGTATGCGTTTCCTTCTGTCTCTTGTATGCGTTTGCTTCTGTCTCTTGTATGCGTTTCCTTCTGTCACTTGTACGCGTTTCCTTCTGTCTCTTGTACGCGTTTCCTTCTGTCTCTTGTATGCGTTTCCTTCTGTCTCTTGTATGCGTTTCCTTCTGTCACTTGTATGCGTTTCCTTCTGTCTCTTGTATGCGTTTCCTTCTGTCTCTTGTATGCGTTTCCTTCTGTCTCTTGTATGCGTTTCCTTCTGTCACTTGTACGCGTTTGCTTCTGTCTCTTGTATGCGTTTCCTTCTGTCTCTTGTATGCGTTTCCTTCTGTCTCTTGTATGCGTTTCCTTCTGTCTCTTGTACGCGTTTCCTTCTGTCTCTTGTATGCGTTTCCTTCTGTCTCTTGTATGCGTTTCCTTCTGTCTCTTGTATGCGTTTGCTTCTGTCTCTTGTATGCGTTTGCTTCTGTCTCTTGTATGCGTTTCCTTCTGTCACTTGTATGCGTTTCCTTCTGTCTCTTGTATGCGTTTCCTTCTGTCTCTTGTATGCGTTTCCTTCTGTCTCTTGTATGCGTTTCCTTCTGTCTCTTGTATGCGTTTCCTTCTGTCTCTTGTATGCGTTTCCTTCTGTCTCTTGTACGCGTTTCCTTCTGTCTCTTGTACGCGTTTGCTTCTGTCTCTTGTACGCGTTTGCTTCTGTCTCTTGTATGCGTTTGCTTCTGTCTCTTGTATGCGTTTCCTTCTGTCTCTTGTATGCGTTTCCTTCTGTCTCTTGTATGCGTTTCCTTCTGTCTCTTGTATGCGTTTCCTTCTGTCTCTTGTATGCGTTTCCTTCTGTCTCTTGTATGCGTTTCCTTCTGTCTCTTGTACGCGTTTCCTTCTGTCACTTGTATGCGTTTCCTTCTGTCTTGTATGCGTTTCCTTCTGTCTCTTGTATGCTTTTCCTTCTGTCTCTTGTATGCGTTTCCTTCTGTCTCTTGTATGCGTTTCCTTCTGTCTCTTGTATGCGTTTCCTTCTGTCTCTTGTATGCGTTTCCTTCTGTCTCTTGTACGCGTTTCCTTCTGTCACTTGTATGCGTTTCCTTCTGTCACTTGTATGCGTTTCCTTCTGTCTCTTGTATGCGTTTGCTTCTGTCACTTGTATGCGTTTCCTTCTGTCACTTGTATGCGTTTCCTTCTGTCTCTTGTATGCGTTTCCTTCTGTCTCTTGTATGCGTTTCCTTCTGTCACTTGTATGCGTTTCCTTCTGTCACTTGTATGCGTTTCCTTCTGTCACTTGTATGCGTTTGCTTCTGTCACTTGTATGCATTTCCGTCTGTCTCTTGAATGCTTCCTCGGTTTTTGATTGATCCAGGAGAATGCTTTGGTGCAAGAAGATCTTAAAAAGAACCTCACCGCCTGCTTCAACACTGTGGCGTCCCAGCCAAGCGCCAGCCGAACTTCAATCGTCCCAGCACCTCAGACTCCCAGCTGTTCATCAGCCACCAGCTACACCTGCTACACAGCTCCAGAACAACAGGACGCAGAAACCGGGAAGCTGGACATCAGCTGGGACAGCCCCAGCAGCAGCAAATACCCCGACTCGGAAAACCAGGACGCTGCAGGTCGTGGGGCTCCAGAGTTTGACACTGAGAGCTGGGATATCTGCCGACTGGAAGCGGACTTCGACAAATGCCTGGTGGCGCTGGAGGCAGTGAGTAGCTACCTCAGCGTGTAGATCTAGACTTTTTTAGCCCTTTTTGCCCCAGGGTCCCATTTCTCAGATTTTGCAGGTGTTGCCTATCGACCATGTACCAGTTGCTGGGGATGGATTGATTGACCATGATAATTTTAGGGTAGTGCCAGATTAGCTTGGCGCCTTCAGGCCAAGCATGTAAAAAGCAGAAAACACCCAGAAAGAAAGAAACGTGCTTAGAAAAGACAATCACAACACGGTTGTGTTGTAACTGTCTTTTCTAAGCGTGTTTCTGTCTTTCTTGGGATGTTCTCTTGACTTGTGTAGGTTTTCTGTAGAGTTGTGATGTGAAACGAGAGTGTAGCTAGTGGACACAGATTGTGTTTTTGAAATCATGGCCTTTTCTGCGTCGGAGATCCCCAGCCATCAAAGGAACATGGGCGCAAAGCCATTTCAGCAAAAGGCATAGATCCTCATGAGCCCCTCATTGCAGGGGCTCATGAGGATCTATACCTCTTGCAGTTGGGTGTCGTTCAGATTTTCTCAGCAGTGAGCACGTTAAACAGTAAACTTGTATCAGTCATCTCAGAGTAAAAAGTGAACATGTTTTGGTGGTGTGCTGTTTATGTTTTTTTCTCTCTCTCTCTCTCTCTTTTATTTTTCTTCTCAGAAATCGTTGAGTGCTGACGCAGCCCTAGGATGGTTGGACAGCATTCAGGAGGCGTACGGTGACGTGAGGTATAACATTGGGTGGTACAAGTGTCGCGTGGCAGCGCTGAGAGCAAAGGTAGACGTAGATGGTGTGCTGGCGGTATTTGAACAGGCCATCATCAGCAATGTTCAGGTAAGCTTGAATAAGCACACGTTAAAACCCTTTTCATCCAGATACACCTTTGCATGATATACAAATTTGAATGATAGTTCAAGGGTAGTATTGCTTGGCTCCTAGGCGCCAAGCTATTTGGCACCACCATCGAACTAAAATGTTTGATCTGTCTCCTGATCTGTAATGAAGCCTTCATAGGAATTTGAAAACATTCATCCTCAGTATTTCAGGGGTTAAACCCTCATAACAACCATTTAACCTATTTAGCCCCAATGTACTACAGTAGGTGATGGATCGACCCTGATAATTCAAGGCTGGTGCCAGATCAGATTAGCTTGGCAATTGATGGTGGGCCTGCAACTGGTACATAGTCATTAGTCACGAACCACCAAATTCTTTTTAATTTTTTTTTTTAATTTTTTTGGTGTGATTGTCAGTTGATGATGATGATAAACTGTGCTCTTGCCCACAATTTTTTCAGTCTAAAAAAAACCTGTCACATTATTTGTTTATTTTTGCTGACAGCCAGCAGAGGAGATGGCAAAATTGCTGACTACGACCATGAAGGAAATGCTGGCTTCGCAAAACAGATGCAAGAAAGGCAGCAACTCTGCAACATCCTTGTCAAAAAGTACAGGCGTGGTGACGAGAAAGCGTCAGTTGTTGCACCAAGGTCCCCCGCGAGACGTGCAGGAAGACAACATGTTCACATCGACCACAGTCAAGTACTCTGTGGTGGAGGTCACGCCCTTTTCAAAGAGGTTGGTTCAATTGTGAAATGAATTGTGATCTTGTGCGTTTCTTGGCTTATGCGTAATAGCAAGGTGAGATCTTACTTCCTTGTGGAGTTGTGCTAGCAGCCACCAGTTCTATAAATAAAACCCTGGTGCATTTGCTGCCAGTACTGTTTATTCCATGAAGTCCGGAAGCACTACAGCTTGAGATGGATCCACCATGGTAATTCAAGGGTAGTGCCAGATTAGCTTGGCGCCTGAAGGCGCCAAGCTAATCTGGCACTACCCTTGAATCATCATGGCCGATCCATCTCATGCAACTGGTACATAGCCGTTCATTGAAATTGCCAAAATTTTGGAAATGCGGCCATGGTGTTAAATGGGTTAAAGTACTGGTTTTTCAACAGCGTGCTTGCACCGGTGTGTTCAGTACTGAAACAGTCATGTACGTAGTATGTTTGGGATTGGTGTTAAACTTTAATTTGGGCACTTTCTTAGCAACTATGCCTGTGACTTTACGTGTGACCTGTGCTTTGTTGTGAGACCTCTATTCAGCCGTGCCAGTTTATATATTCTTGCTTCAGTTTAGTGACCAGTTTACTTTCGCCAGTTTGAATAGCCTCACTCAACAAAGGTCAAGTTCACAAAGAGAATGCATACTAACCAGTCTAGGTGCAATATATACATATTACACAGCCAGTAAGGGACATCGATCCTCATGAGCCCTCACAAGGGCAGGGGCTCCTGAGGATCTATGTCTCTTGCAGCTCTGTGATGCGTGCATTTTTCTGGCAGCAGAAGTGTTAAATACTCATTTTGATTATTTTTGTCTCAGGAGGCGTGTGACAGAATGCGAAGAACGACTGGTTCCCGTCGTCACCCCGGTGAGACGCTCAACCCGACTTTCGGCGGTGAAGGCGGTCTCATTCAGCGAGGGTCGTGCAAAGGCCGCTGCTCACCAGTTTGCCAGAGAGTACACTGCCCTTCATGACGTGCCGAGTGCAGAGAAAGAGAAGATGCTGTTCCAGGTGAACAAGGCGCTGGAACCTTTGCTGTCGGATGACTCCGGGGAGCAGGAGGTGTCCGAAAATCAGGAGTGAATACACGCTTGTGCCTCGTTCAGTCAGCTGCACACGATCGCAGCAGATTTAGGAAAGAAACCAGTGTGGAGGAAATGAGTCATCAGTCCTGATAAAGGGTGTTGGAGGATGGATTCACTTAGATAGTTCAAGAGTAGTGCCAGATTAGCCTTCAGGCACCCTTGACCTGTCATGATTGATGGCCCCGTCATTCACGCTCGATCGTTAAAAAATGTCTCCCTACTTTATTTGGGATTGAAGCAAAGTTCTCTCAGTAGAGTCGCATGTAACAAAATCTGGACACCTACGCGTATTACAACACTTTTTCAGATCTCCCAAGTACCTTTTTCTGTATAAATGACTTTGTAACAAACTTCGGATAGAACTACAAACATTTGGGTCCCCTATTGCTTGCTGTATATCGAAAGTTTACTTCAGATCAGTTGTAAAATACATTGCACATTGCCAGTTTGTTGACGTTGACAGAGCCATGCTGTTCTGTTTTAATTTTGAAATTTTAATAAATTCACGGAAAATATGCCTGAAACCTTTTTGAGACGTGACCTTTGACATAAACTTTAAGCTGAAAAATGGCAGATTCTGTCTCGCTGTCTGTCTGTCTCTTTTCATTTGGTTGCTTTTTGTAAATCTGTATTTTTTTCTGTAAAAGATGTTTACAGTTGCTGTTGTTACAAGTTAAACATGAATGAATTTTATGAGCAGTCATTTTGCAACAAGAATTTGAGCGTACTTCATTTGATTTCAGCTGTGCAGATTTTGTCTTTGATTTGTGACATGAAACGCTTCAGAATTTGTACAGTGTGAAGACTTTGTATGGTTAACATGTAGCTACAGTACACTACGCCACTTTCAGCTCCGACTGTTCGAGGTAGGCTGATCCCGATAGTTCAAGAGTGCAGGTCAGCCTTAGTGTTACACGCTGCAATGTACTGCAGTATTTGATATAATGTCCACAGTGTCTCTGACTCACACGGAGGTGCATGGGTGGCACTCTTCAGTCCTGGAGACTGGTTGGCTTCCAAATTCTCAGAAAGCTGAATTTAAGATTTTTGGGACAAGCGGGACACAGTCCCTCAGCCAGCCTGTTCCATCTGCAAGCGACATAAATTCTCATGAGCCCCTGCGTCTGCAGGGGTTCATGAGAATTTATGTCTCTTGCTGTCCATCAGTCATTCGGCATAGTCAGTCGGTGGACCGTTTTCAGTCATTTCAGATTTTCATACCGTCGTCCATGGAGACGCCTGGTAAGTAGGAGGTTCTCAGGCCAACGTCAGCCTTAGCTAGCTTGTACGTGGGGCAGGTTAAGGCTGATGTCGGCCCAAGGACCTTTTGCTTTTTTGTGGATTTGGTTTAAAAGACTAAAGTCTATGTAAATAAATTATTCAGCACTACAATTACGGGAACATGAAGCGCGCTGTCTGACGCTGTATATCCCGGATACTGAAACATATTTCGCAAGCTGACCAGCACGACCTGTTTTAAGCAACCATTTTTTTGGGGGGGGAGGAAAGAGAAACGGTGGTCTCAAAAAAACAGGTGCTCGCTCAAGATAGGTCTTGATAGGCGGAAAGCGTGTGTAATTAACCCTGTCGTTGCCAGTCGACGCAGATTTGTATTCCTGAAACCATTTTGAATTTAACATCAAAGATCCTCGGCCGGTCAAAGGCGCAGGGACATGCAAAGTGGCTTCAGCAAGAGGCACAGATCCTCATGAGTCCCTGTAACTGCGGGGGCTCATGAGGATCTATACCTCTTGCAGTTAGGCGGAGTTCAAATTTTCTTGGTTTTGAATGAGTTACAGGTCTTACAGGGATGGTTGCGCAAAGGTGTGGCTGTGTACTGAATATTAGCTTGGTGCTTGAAGAGGTGTCATGCTACTATTACTATTACTGAAGCTTCCAGTCAGTCCATCTCCTGAGTTGTGCTGATTTTCTTTACCATTATGTGTACATACCAAGGGGAATTACTCCACGCTGGACAATCGGTTAGATCCCCTGCACATAGTGTTGACCGCCGTGAGATGGCTTTAGTCGCCTACTCGGCGTTAAACCCCAATGACTAACTAACCCCTTATCACCATCCCTTGGAAAAGCACAAAGGTTTAAACCATTTAAACTCCACGGCCAAATTTGGGAGGGGTTGCCAAATAACTGTGCCAGTTGCAGGAGATGGATCGACCATGATAATTCAAGGGTAGTGCCAGATTAGCTTGGCGCCAAGCTAATCTGGCACTACCCTTGAATTATCATGGTCGATCCATCTCCTGCTGTGGTGTGTCGGGGCTTGATGGGTTAATTCCAGATTTAGAAATGACATAAGTAATACTGGACAGCATCATTTGACATTCATGCCGGGAAGCCATACAGTTTATTACCAGTTAGACTATGTTACCAGGGCATTCACGCTGAATTTACAGGTAGGCTAGTGCAGCATCATTTGACATTCATGCCGGGAAGCCATACAGTTTATTACCAGTTAGACTATGTTACTAACCAGGGCATTCACGCTGAATTTACAGGTAGGCTAGTGCAGCATCATTTGACATTCATGCCGGGAAGCCATACAGTTTATTACCAGTTAGACTATGTTACCAGGGCATTCACGCTGAATTTACAGGTAGGCTAGTGCAGCATCATTTGACATTCATGCCGGGAAGCCATACAGTTTATTACCAGTTAGACTATGTTACCAGGGCATTCACGCTGAATTTACAGGTAGGCTAGTGCAGCATCATTTGACATTCATGCCGGGAAGCCATACAGTTTATTACCAGTTAGACTATGTTACCAGGGCATTCACGCTGAATTTACAGGTAGGCTAGTGCAGAGAAATCGCCCGTGAATTAAGGAAGAAAATATTTTCAGGCCGGCGCAGCGCCCTCCTTAGTTTGGCTACATATGGCTGTGTGTAATGCCAGGGCTTACGTCAGCCCAAGGACCTTTTGCTCGCTCACGGCCTTTCATTAGCCAGAGGCCTGTCGGCGGTCGCGAATCGATAGTGGCAACCAGTGTGGTTTGTGTTATATTCAATTCTTTGGTATTCTGGTTACGTAATAGATTTTTGTAACAATTCACTCTTCAACCCAGAATGCTGTTTTATGTTTGTTAGTCGTACGATAAACACAGAAAAAAACGCCCTGGAAAACCACTGGAGCTGACTTGCTCAGCATAGACATAGACTCTTATCAGGGCCTGTGATTGCTTGGGTTCATGTGAATCTGTGTTTTGTGCAGATGGAAAGACCTCTGTAAAAAAGCAAAACAACTATGCTCCTCTTTTAGAACGCTGAGCTTGAAGCAAATAAAGACATGTATATCACACCGTTGATGGTGCTTTTTGATGCTTGTTCATGTATATTGTATCCAACATGTACGTTAGTGCCTGGTTGCCTTCGCATTTCACGTTTGTGCAATAAATACTCTTTAGATTTGATTCGTCAAGTGTTTGTCAAGTGTTCTGATGTTTGTGTCCGACTGTTGGTATGTACTCAAACCAAGGGGAATCACAGCGCTGGACAGACAACAGTTAGATCCCCTGCCCCCGCCTATCAGGCACCCAATCGCCAGCCCACAGAGAAATACGCAGGTATAGAATAAGACAATCATTTCCATTCCTAATAAGAATGGATCAGGTCTCTTATATAACCCATGTCTTTCTCCGGAACTTAGGAAGTAGGCAGGAGAAACATACATACACAAACATGAAGGTGCGCTACTATATGTGGTCGGGTAAATACCCTGATTTCCCACAGTAGATGCACAGAACATTACACAACAATGTAACGATACAAATTTTGCCTCGAGTTATACATGATACTCACAAACCAGATAGGTGAGGCTAGCGCTGGCAGAATTGTCAGTACTCAAACCAAGGGGAATCACAGCGCTGGACAGACAACAGTTAGATCCCCTGCCCCCGCCTATCAGGCACCCAATCGCCAGCCCACAGAGAAATACGCAGGTATAGAATAAGACAATCATTTCCATTCCTAATAAGAATGGATCAGGTCTCTTATATAACCCATGTCTTTCTCCGGAACTTAGGAAGTAGGCAGGAGAAACATACATACACAAACATGAAGGTGCCTTCATGTTTGTGTATGTATGTTTCTCCTGCCTACTTCCTAAGTTCCGGAGAAAGACATGGGTTATATAAGAGACCTGATCCATTCTTATTAGGAATGGAAATGATTGTCTTATTCTATACCTGCGTATTTCTCTGTGGGCTGGCGATTGGGTGCCTGATAGGCGGGGGCAGGGGATCTAACTGTTGTCTGTCCAGCGCTGTGACTGTTGGTATGCTTTGAGTTCAACACACAGTGGTTGCCTCCCTCAATTCGAATCGAGGGATTGAGACAACCAGTGTTGATGGACCATTGGCACACATACTCGGCTTCTGAAGTTACTTAGATATCAAGGTTTCCGATAAGCTTGTAGGCGCCAAGCTATTCTGGCACCACCCTTGAACTATCATGGTCGCGCCCTATCTGACTGGCGTGTCGGCACTCAATGAGTTACGGGTTAATCGATCTCGATAGCAAAATTACCGTTCTTGGTGGTGCTGGACAAAAGGGTCCACTTAATTCATGAAGGTTGAACGACGTAAAATAAAAGACTTTTTGTTCTTCTCCTTTGTACTGCTTTGTTACACTAAATTTAAAAAAAAAAAAGCAGCGGAAAACCTCTGGTGCGCGCGCCTACACATGTTTTGTCAAAAGAAGGATAGAAAAGTCATAGCTGAGCGAGAAAACATCGATAACCCGTTGTATAGGCGAATACAGCAAAGTCTGTGAGGGAGAAGATCGCTTTAGGCAAAAGCAGCCGGACCGTCAAACCAACAGTAGTTACACAAGCATCAACTATCAAACCCATTAGTTGATTATGGCACATTCCCAGAGGCACAGGACGATTTTCCTCGGGTTTTAACCAGTATCATCCGGAATAGACCAATGCGTGAAATAAGTTTGATTAAAATAGTTCAAGGATGGTGCCAGAATAGCTTGGCGCCTCCAGGCGCCAAGCCGCTATTCTGGCACCACCCTTGAACTAAAGCCATTGGTGTATATCCTTATCTGTAAGTACTATAATGTAGCTTGCATTTGGCAGTACACAGATTTGAAGCTTTTAGCCTCAGTATGACATGGATTAAGCAACAAACAAAAACCTATAAAAAAAAAAAAGGACAATACACACCGGACAGTCATCAAATGATAATATGCTAATATTTAAATTTTCGTGTCATTTTTTGCCTCATCTTCACAGATATAACAGCGAAGCTGACCCCGCAGTTCAGCGCCATTCAAGGGTTTTCATCAGGAGTGAAAGCTCTGGTTATATTAAGCGAACTGTTTAACCCTTTGGCTGTCGGTGGCGCCACCTACAGCCAAAGGGTTAAAGTACCATCACGCGTAAATCTGATGACACATTTCAGCACCATTTTGTGTTCATTAGGCCTTGTTGACACACCTAGTGACACCGGCAGTTTGGACATGCAGCAAACACACAGGCGTAATCGCACTTATTTATTCGTGCACCCGTTAGCGTGTCGATCTATTTTTAGCTGTTTCTCGGACTGATACCGTTGTATTTATTGAACGGGGTGGCGTCACTGATTGTCAGGTGACTTGATATAAAGACGACGTGTGAATCACTGGATTCTCGTGAGTCTGAAATAGCTCAGGCGGTTAAACGTCGGAGCAGGAGAGCGAAGGGAATCGCCGGGTCGTGGGTTCGAATCCCGTCCCGGCCCCGGTAACTGGACTCACAATCCAGGGGGGAAAAACGGATTTGTTCAATAGCATGTCCGTTGAAAGGTCATGGTAAATCAAAGTGGCACATTTGGAGTGCGCCTGAGTTGATCAGTGTTCAGGTCGTACTCCATAGGCAATAGATTTCCCTGTCCCCCATAACCCGCCCGTCAGGGCCGTCCATGATCACCTCGGTGCTGTGGACGTTAAACCCGATTCTCCTCTGTCTAAATGAACCACAACTAGACCTGTGTGTAGCTTTTCGTAACCATCTGTTACAAGCGTGTATATCTGAACAGTCACAGTGGTAGTGGGCCTTTAATTAAGTCCTAACGAGTTGGCCTTCATCACATTGCTGGTGCATCATTTATGAGCGACAGCCGCTACAATCAGTCCGACTTGCCCGCTACGCTGTCATGCACTGGGAGTCTGGGACCGCGACTCAATCACACGGAATACATGGCGCGCTGTCTCTGGTCTATCACCAACCATCTACAAGAGGCACAGATTCTCATGAGCCCCTGCAGTTGCAGGGGCTCATGAGAATATGTGCCTCTTACTTATGACGTCTGTTCTATTTCTATTTCCTATAGTCAGGTTTAGACTATAATCTGGGATGTGTTATGCTTGCTGAGTTCCATGTGATGGCCGTGCGAGTAATTGACACGGAGCTTGACATTCTGCCGCACCACGGTCACTGATTGTCATTGGACTTGGAAAGCGAGTGCTTCAAAACATTGAGGGTAGCCAAGTAACCTACATTTCTTGCTACAGGCCGAAATACCGCATTTAGTAATGAAATCACGCATTTATTTTCACTGACCGCGATGATGACTTCTACTTGTAACTCACCGACTTGGACGGAAACTCAGCGTTAACAAAATGGCGACGTAGCTCACTGCTATGTGATAATTGTTGCACATAACTGCCAAAATACTGCATGTCACGCTGTAAAATAGGATGTTTTCACCGCAGAGGTGACATCTACGTCTCTAAGACGGAAACTCAATTGAAGAAAATAGCTTAGCGCACTGCGTCTTAGAGCTGTGTGTGTTAAACAAAATCAACTGAGCATTTTCGTAACATGATTTCCTGCTTATTTTCTCATAGTGCATACCAAGCCGAGATAGAAAGTTGGCCAAGATAGGTGAGAGTAGGTCAGCTGTAAAACATGAGTGGCGACCTGTTTCGAGAAGAGTATTCAGATTCCAACAGTGTCCAAATGCGGTCAGCGGACAATGTCGATGCTGCGATAGAAAATCACGATACAGGGAACAAATTCAGCGGCGACGATAAGAAGAATATGGCGGCGCCCAGAGAACTGCTGGCGCGTTTTTCGGACGAAACTTCCGTCCACGGCGTGAAAAATTGCGGTGATGTTGGAAGGAGTTGCGGTCTAAGGTTTGTATCTAGTACCGTTGGGGCACTCCCCAGATACACCCACTCGGACGGGAAGCGACAGGCCGCATGTACACTTCAACTATTCACTTCTACCCTATTCTGATTTGAATAGACGAGTACTTGTGGCGTATTCCCCGAGGGGGTATGTATGGGGACCCAATGAGAAGGCCATCGGGCCGACGTCGGCCGCCGTTGGCCCGCGCACTGTCGTGTGCGGGCCGACGTCGGCCCGATGGCCTTTGCGCACTGGGGAGTACTCTCGCAAACTGTATAAGATCGTAAAATGTACGTTTAAAGACAGGAACTGTGTGTTTTTCAGTTGTACTATCTCAATCCTCTTCATTTCTAGGGTTGTGTGCTTCACTTTTCAGACTCACCAGCCAAGTACTGAGAAAAAAAGCAAATAAAATAAATAACAATAACTCTGCGACAATTAAGTCGAGTGGTGGCGCTGCGGCTTTAGAGCTGCGCATTTCCCATAAAGAGCAACGCAAATTTTCTGAAGACTGACGGTGAAATTGTGAAAAAAAGAAAAAAAGTGTGAATGTGTATTTCGAAAACTGAACATTGGTGTTCCGCGAAGTCGGTGTTAAATGTCGAGTAACTGGTGTCGAAGTCGGTGTTAAATGTCGAGTAACTGGTGTCGAAGTCGGTGTTAAATGTCGAGTAACTGGTGTCGAAGACTTTGCTACTGTTACTGTTTCCTTGTTTAGACTGAATGTTAATTAGAATATAAATTATTATGTATGTATTGTTGTTTAGTTTATTGTAAAAGTGGTGTGTTCGGGCATTGTGTTTTGTTTGTTATGTGCATATGTCATTGTATTTTTAGTTTTGTGTACAGATTGTAAAGCACTTAGAGCTTTTTAGTAAGATTAAGCGCTATAGAAATAATAAGAATTATTATTATTATTAATTATTTTATAGCAAAGTTGTTGAAAATTCAGACCACTTCATTGATGATTTTACTACCTTAGCGTTTAATAAAATAAAAGATTAACAACTCTTTGTTGGTACGTAGTTTCTTTCGTCTTTTCTCCGGTTTGTCTTTTTGATAGAGCTGTCTGGGCCCTCCTGCTATTGGCTACGCTGGCTGTTCTCCTGTCTATGCTGGCGACATTGTTCACGAACTTCTCGAGGCACCCGTTCAAGACTGTGATCCACGTTACCCCGACCGACGCTCTGCAGTTCCCCGCCGTGACAATCTGTAACCTCAACGACCTCCATGTAAGGCTGACAGGCAAGGTCTTTGCTGTTAGTTCTGCGACATGTCTTAATACGGGCACTGCCAGGATTAAAATGAAAGCAAACCAACTGCAAGAGGTATAGATCCTCATGAGCTCCCGCAGTTGCGTGGGGCTCATGAGGATCTATGCCTCCTGTTGAAGCTATTTCGTATAATGACGTTTCTTTGACGGATGGGACTCTTTGACACTGAATTTATAATGATCTCAAAAGGACAAGTCCGCGGCCGCTAGCATTAATGAGGCGTCAAAATTAACTACAGGTCCGACTTAAACGACCAGACAATTTTACGATCTGCTGGGTTTTCAGTGCTAATACAGGCCAGCCTCAGTCTAACACGCCCCAGTATATCGCGGTGTCTGATACGACGCGCACTGGTCTCTGGATGCCCGGGGAGGGGCAAAAGGTCGCCGGACCGACGCCGTCAGCCTTAGCTGGCATGGCCCGCGCACGGGCCACTAAGGCTGGCGTCGGGCCGAGGCACTAATGAAGAGGCATAGATCCTCATGGGCCCCTGCAGCTGCGAGTGCCGCTCATAAAGATGTATGCCTCCTGCCAACACGCCACGCTGCTTAGACTTCTGGGGGATGCTTTGGCGTTGAATTAACCCTTTTAGCCTCGGATCCCTACAGCAGGAGATGGCTTGACCATGATAATTCAAGGGTATTGCCAGATTAGCTTGGCGCCTGCCGGCGCCAAGCTAATCTGGCACTACCCTTAAATTATCATGGTCAAGCCATCTCCTGCAGCTGGTACATAGTCGTTAGACTTGGGACCTTGGGGCTAAAAGGGTTATCGCAGCTCCCGACCTTTAAAATGCGGAAGTTGGTCGGCAGACACGATACACAACATACAAGGAAGAGAGTGCAGGAACACGATGTGCGCACCATCTGCCCCCCCCCCTCCCCCCTCACACACACACCCCTGAAACGTCACATACACTCGTATAATTATGTACAGATCTCTGATCTTTTTATCCTTATGGCACTAGGCCGCAGGGTCCGAAATCACAGACCAGCAACATATAATGTGATTGTTTGAAATCCGAAGCGATCAATATTTCCGACACCTCAGTAGCCGAGCTGACCCTTCGCACCACGTGAATGTCCTGTGTCTGTCAGTTGTACTGTGTTTGTCTTCAGAGTGAATGCGTGTGTGTCACGTGAGCGTGCGTGTTGGGTTCAGTTCGCGGCGCTTCAAGTTCAGCCGATTCGCGGAATTCGGTAAAGCGCCTATATAATGGCCGGTATTATTATTATTATTATTATTATTATTATTATTTGTTATTATTATTATTATTATTATTATTAATTGTTATTATTATTTATTATTATTAATTGTTTATTATTATTTATTATTATTATTATTTATTATTATTATTATTAATTGTTTATTATTATTATTATTATTAATTGTTTATTATTATTATTATTATTATTATTATTATTGTTATTATATGTAACTCTTTCAGCGGCTGCATGGCCAGAATCCCAGTGTTCACATGTGTGTCTGTGACTCGTTCAGCGGTTGTAAAAGTCCACACACACACACTGAAATACAGCTCATATACACTTCTATTGTCTTCCTTAGAGGTTGTAAAGTCCACACACACACTGAAATACAGCACATAATATACACTTCTATTGTCTTCCTTAGAGGTTGTAAAGTCCACACACACACTGAAATACAGCACATAATATACACTTCTATTGTCTTCCTTAGAGGTTGTAAAGTCCACACACACACTGAAATACAGCACATATACACTTCTATTGTCTTCCTTAGAGGTTGTAAAGTCCACACACACACAGAAATACAGCACATATACACTTCTATTGTCTTCCTTAGAGGTTGTAAAGTCCACACACACACTGAAATACAGCACATAATATACACTTCTATTCTGTCTTCCTTAGAGGTTGTAAAGTCCACACACACACTGAAATACAGCACATATACACTTCTATTGTCTTCCTTAGAGGTTGTAAAGTCCACACACACACTGAAATACAGCACATGATATACACTTCTATTCTGTCTTCCTTAGAGGTTGTAAAGTCCACACACACACTGAAATACAGTACATATACACTTCTATTGTCTTCCTTAGAGGTTGTAAAGTCCACACACACACTGAAATACAGCACATATACACTTCTATTGTCTTCCTTAGAGGTTGTAAAGTCCACACACACACTGAAATACAGTACATATACACTTCTATTGTCTTCCTTAGAGGTTGTAAAGTCCACACACACACTGAAATACAGCACATATACACTTCTATTGTCTTCCTTAGAGGTTGTAAAGTCCACACACACACTGAAATACAGTACATATACACTTCTATTGTCTTCCTTAGAGGTTGTAAAGTCCACACACACACTGAAATACAGCACATATACACTTCTATTGTCTTCCTTAGAGGTTGTAAAGTCCACACACACACTGAAATACAGCACATAATATACACTTCTATTGTCTTCCTTAGAGGTTGTAAAGTCCACACACACACTGAAATACAGCACATAATATACACTTCTATTCTGTCTTCCTTAGAGGCTGTAAAGTCCACACACACACTGAAATACAGCACATATACACTTCTATTGTCTTCCTTAGAGGTTGTAAAGTCCACACACACACTGAAATACAGTACATATACACTTCTATTGTCTTCCTTAGAGGTTGTAAAGTCCACACACACACTGAAATACAGCACATAATATACACTTCTATTCTGTCTTCTTTAGAGGTTGTAAAGTCCACACACACACTGAAATACAGCACATATACACTTCTATTGTCTTCCTTAGAGGTTGTAAAGTCCACACACACACTGAAATACAGCACATAATCACTTCTATTCTGTCTTCCTTAGAGGTTGTAAAGTCCACACACACACTGAAATACAGCACATATACACTTCTATTGTCTTCCTTAGAGGTTGTAAAGTCCACACACACACTGAAATACAGCACATGATATACACTTCTATTCTGTCTTCCTTAGAGGTTGTAAAGTCCACACACACACTGAAATACAGCACATATACACTTCTATTGTCTTCCTTAGAGGTTGTAAAGTTCACACACACACTGAAATACAGCACATAATATACACTTCTATTCTGTCTTCCTTAGAGGTTGTAAAGTCCACACACACACTGAAATACAGCACATATACACTTCTATTGTCTTCCTTAGAGGTTGTAAAGTCCACCCACACACTGAAATACAGCACATGATATACACTTCTATTCTGTCTTCCTTAGAGGTTGTAAAGTCCACACACACACTGAAATACAGCACATATACACTTCTATTGTCTTCCTTAGAGGTTGTAAAGTCCACACACACACTGAAATACAGCACATAATATACACTTCTATTGTCTTCCTTAGAGGTTGTAAAGTCCACACACACACTGAAATACAGCACATAATATACACTTCTATTGTCTTCCTTAGAGGTTGTAAAGTCCACACACACACTGAAATACAGCACATATACACTTCTATTGTCTTCCTTAGAGGTTGTAAAGTCCACACACACACTGAAATACAGCACATATACACTTCTATTGTCTTCCTTAGAGGTTGTAAAGTCCACACACACACTGAAATACAGTACATATACACTTCTATTGTCTTCCTTAGAGGTTGTAAAGTCTACACACACACTGAAATACAGCACATATACACTTCTATTGTCTTCCTTAGAGGTTGTAAAGTCCACACACACACTGAAATACAGCACATAATATACACTTCTATTGTCTTCCTTAGAGGTTGTAAAGTCCACACACACACTGAAATACAGCACATAATATACACTTCTATTCTGTCTTCCTTAGAGGCTGTAAAGTCCACACACACACTGAAATACAGCACATATACACTTCTATTGTCTTCCTTAGAGGTTGTAAAGTCCACACACACACTGAAATACAGTACATATACACTTCTATTGTCTTCCTTAGAGGTTGTAAAGTCCACACACACACTGAAATACAGCACATAATATACACTTCTATTCTGTCTTCTTTAGAGGTTGTAAAGTCCACACACACACTGAAATACAGCACATATACACTTCTATTGTCTTCCTTAGAGGTTGTAAAGTCCACACACACACTGAAATACAGCACATAATCACTTCTATTCTGTCTTCCTTAGAGGTTGTAAAGTCCACACACACACTGAAATACAGCACATATACACTTCTATTGTCTTCCTTAGAGGTTGTAAAGTCCACACACACACTGAAATACAGCACATATACACTTCTATTGTCTTCCTTAGAGGTTGTAAAGTCCACACACACACTGAAATACAGCACATAATATACACTTCTATTGTCTTCCTTAGAGGTTGTAAAGTCCACACACACACTGAAATACAGCACATAATATACACTTCTATTGTCTTCCTTAGAGGTTGTAAAGTCCACACACACACTGAAATACAGCACATATACACTTCTATTGTCTTCCTTAGAGGTTGTAAAGTCCACACACACACTGAAATACAGCACATATACACTTCTATTGTCTTCCTTAGAGGTTGTAAAGTCCACACACACACTGAAATACAGTACATATACACTTCTATTGTCTTCCTTAGAGGTTGTAAAGTCCACACACACACTGAAATACAGCACATATACACTTCTATTGTCTTCCTTAGAGGTTGTAAAGTCCACACACACACTGAAATACAGCACATAATATACACTTCTATTGTCTTCCTTAGAGGTTGTAAAGTCCACACACACACTGAAATACAGCACATAATATACACTTCTATTCTGTCTTCCTTAGAGGCTGTAAAGTCCACACACACACTGAAATACAGCACATATACACTTCTATTGTCTTCCTTAGAGGTTGTAAAGTCCACACACACACTGAAATACAGTACATATACACTTCTATTGTCTTCCTTAGAGGTTGTAAAGTCCACACACACACTGAAATACAGCACATAATATACACTTCTATTCTGTCTTCTTTAGAGGTTGTAAAGTCCACACACACACTGAAATACAGCACATATACACTTCTATTGTCTTCCTTAGAGGTTGTAAAGTCCACACACACACTGAAATACAGCACATAATCACTTCTATTCTGTCTTCCTTAGAGGTTGTAAAGTCCACACACACACTGAAATACAGCACATATACACTTCTATTGTCTTCCTTAGAGGTTGTAAAGTCCACACACACACTGAAATACAGCACATGATATACACTTCTATTCTGTCTTCCTTAGAGGTTGTAAAGTCCACACACACACTGAAATACAGCACATATACACTTCTATTGTCTTCCTTAGAGGTTGTAAAGTTCACACACACACTGAAATACAGCACATAATATACACTTCTATTCTGTCTTCCTTAGAGGTTGTAAAGTCCACACACACACTGAAATACAGCACATATACACTTCTATTGTCTTCCTTAGAGGTTGTAAAGTCCACACACACACTGAAATACAGCACATGATATACACTTCTATTCTGTCTTCCTTAGAGGTTGTAAAGTCCACACACACACTGAAATACAGCACATATACACTTCTATTGTCTTCCTTAGAGGTTGTAAAGTTCACACACACACTGAAATACAGCACATAATATACACTTCTATTCTGTCTTCCTTAGAGGTTGTAAAGTCCACACACACACTGAAATACAGCACATATACACTTCTATTGTCTTCCTTAGAGGTTGTAAAGTCCACACACACACTGAAATACAGCACATAATATACACTTCTATTCTGTCTTCCTTAGAGGTTGTAAAGTCCACACACACACTGAAATACAGCACATAATATACACTTCTATTCTGTCTTCCTTAGAGGTTGTAAAGTCCACACACACACTGAAATACAGCACATATACACTTCTATTGTCTTCCTTAGAGGTTGTAAAGTCCACACACACACTGAAATACAGCACATAATATACACTTCTATTCTGTCTTCCTTAGAGGTTGTAAAGTCCACACACACACTGAAATACAGCACATAATATACACTTCTATTCTGTCTTCCTTAGAGGTTGTAAAGTCCACACACACACACTGAAATACAGCACATAATATACACTTCTATTGTCTTCCTTAGAGGTTGTAAAGTTCACACACACACTGAAATACAGCACATAATATACACTTCTATTCTGTCTTCCTTAGAGGTTGTAAAGTCCACACACACACTGAAATACAGCACATATACACTTCTATTGTCTTCCTTAGAGGTTGTAAAGTCCACACACACACTGAAATACAGCACATAATATACACTTCTATTCTGTCTTCCTTAGAGGTTGTAAAGTCCACACACACACTGAAATACAGCACATAATATACACTTCTATTCTCTCTTCCTTAGAGGTTGTAAAGTCCACACACACACTGAAATACAGCACATATACACTTCTATTGTCTTCCTTAGAGGTTGTAAAGTCCACACACACACTGAAATACAGCACATAATATACACTTCTATTCTGTCTTCCTTAGAGGTTGTAAAGTCCACACACACACTGAAATACAGCACATATACACTTCTATTGTCTTCCTTAGAGGTTGTAAAGTCCACACACACACTGAAATACAGCACATAATATACACTTCTATTCTGTCTTCCTTAGAGGTTGTAAAGTCCACACACACACACTGAAATACAGCACATATACACTTCTATTGTCTTCCTTAGAGGAGTAAACTGGACAACAACGCACTTGGAATAGCCAACCTGTCTCAGGCTGTGTCCGCCATCGTCCTGACCGCCTCCTTCCTGGCCGGACGTCTGAAGGACACCCCGATCGCGACAGGGCAGCTGTACCCGGACAGTGTGAGACACGTATATTTCATTGACCCGTTCACTGCCAAAAATACGTGGACACCAGTCGGCTGCAAGAAGCATAGATCCTCGTGAGCCCTCGCGATTGCGGGGGCTCA
Source organism: Semisulcospira habei (assembly GCA_036245525.1). NCBI lineage: Eukaryota > Metazoa > Mollusca > Gastropoda > Semisulcospiridae > Semisulcospira > Semisulcospira habei. The sequence goes on from BTPG01000005.1 coordinate 40,313,901, forward strand.
TGAGGATCTATGCCTCTTGCTGACACCGTGGAATCCACGTTCCTTTGACGGTTAACTCGTTCAGCCCTGACGCACGACAGCAAGACACGGATCGAGCATGATAGTTCAAGGGTGGTGCCAGAATAGCTTGGCGCCCGTAGGCACTTGAACTATCATGCTCGATCTGTCTCTAGAATTGAAATACAGTCCTTTAGAGGGCAACTTCACAATTTGTGGATTTCGGTAGTTGGGCAGAATGTGTTAAGGGCCCTTGACGGTGAATTAACAGTGATTTCCAAAACGCAGTCTGCGTCCACTGGCGGGGAGGGGGTTAAAGATATAGCGCAACACTTGTATTACACAAGGACACATACAAGAATTAGGTTTACAAAGAAGGGGTTTTACAGTTTGTGTGCATGGGCTGGATGGGTGGATGGACGGATGGACGGACGGACGGACGGATGGATGGATGGATGGACGGACGGACGGACGGATGGATGGATGGATGGATGGATGGATGGATGGATGGATGGGGAGAAATAATGCTGCTGCTGCTGATGGCGGTCCAACCAGCTGAATGCCAGGGATATGGACGGTCATGGTGGAGGTGACCCCCGGCGCTGATGGTAATGGTAATCCCAGACTAACACGTCGAAAGGTCCGTAGTGGCGCAAAACTAATCAGACTTTATGCACACACACTGATTATAGATATCGATCCGCTCCGCGTGCGGATGAGGTGACCAGTGTGGATCTACTCTTGTGCTTCTCTGCTTGATCCGTCTCTCGAGCTTTACAGACAATTATTAACTGTAAGCTGCACTATTAAAAAAACAACTATGATTTGTATTTTGGGACACACGATTGGCTGTTGCCAACTATCCAATGTGCAAAAAGGCCATCGGGCCGACGTCGCCCCGATGGCATTTTGCGCACTGGGTAGATGCTATACACCAACGTGTATGTGCACAAGGACAAACTCCCGTACCTTGACAGTAGACAACCATAGCATCCGAATTTGACTGTCCCATTTTTCTTCTATAGGTTCTGGACCTGACCTACCACAACCTGACGCAGGCAGCCTACATTTCGCTCAACGAGACCTTGTTGGCATGCTTTTGGGACGGAGCGGAGGAGAAGTGCGAGCAGGTATTCCGTCCCCTAGACCTGGAGCTGAAGCGGTGTTTCCAGTTCAACTGGAACGTGTCCGACGCGCGCGTCACCAGGCGGATCGGTCTGAAGAACGGCCTTGTCTTGCTCGTGGACATCCACCAGGACGAGTACCTGTTTAACGACCACCTGTCCGCTGGGATCCAGGTAGGTGCTTTGACAGAGGCCGCGTTAACCCATTTAACCCCACGGCCGCATTTCCAAAATCTTGGAGGTGTCACCTAATTTTATGTACCCGTTGGATGGGTCGACCATGATAATTCAAGGGTGATGCCAGATTAGCTTGGCGCCATCAAAAGTCCATGATAATTCAAGATTAGCTTGGCGCCATAGGGCGACCATGATAATTCAAGGCTAGTGCCAGATTAGCTTGGCGCCTGCAGGCGCCAAGCTAATCTGGCACTACCCTTGAATTATCATGGTCGACCCATCTCCTGCCTTAGAGCGTCGGAGCTGATCGCCCTATGTACGAACAGGTGATTCTGCACGAGCCTGGCACTGTCCCCGACATCAACAGCGGTTTCATGGCCGCTCCAGGCTTCATCACGAACGCCAGGACAACGGTGACTAAGGTGTGTTGCCTTTCTTTTGTGTACATGTGTACGTTTTTTATTATCTGCTCCTTTGTTTCTTGTTGTCGTTTGTAATTTTTTTCTCTTTTCCTTTTTGGCAGTCGTTAGCGCTTTTTGTGAAGGTGATAAGTTCTGTGGGAATTACCTCGCTTGGTTGTTTCATTGATTGTGCCTTTCTTTGTTAGCGAGCGAGTGATTGAGTGAGTTAGCTAATTAATTAATTAGTTCCTTAGTTAGTTCTTAGTTAAAGTACCATTACGCGTAAATTTGAAGACACATTTCAGCACCGTTTGTGTTTGTTATGCCTTGTAGACACACCTAATGAACTTTAACAGCAGTTGGGGCATGCAGGAACAGCATGTCAATCTATTTTTAGCTGTTTCTCGTACTGATAGCGTTGTATTTCTGGAACGGAGTGGAGTCATTGTCAGGTTACTTGATATAAAGACGACGTGTGCTGAATTAGATTGTCCTGTGTCTAAATGAACCATAACTAGACCTGTGTGTAGCGTTTCGTAACCATCTGTTGAAAAGAAGTGTATCTTTGAACAGTTACGGCGGTAGTGGGCCTTTTATATGAGTTCGTTTGTTTCTACTGTGTTTCTTCTCCTCGTAAAGAGAAACACTGATTGGTTTAAACGGTTTAGACTCTGCATTGACGTAATCAGAGTAGCGTCATTTAAAATATACGGTTTGCACGAGCAATATTCCTTCTTCCTTCGTTTTGTGGCACATTGCTTCCCAGTGCACAAAGGCCATCAGGCCGACGTCCACCCGATGACCTTTTGCGGATTGGGTTATTGTCTCATGCATTTTGATTATTGTTTGTGTGTATTTCTTCTCCTCTTATCACACCAGGCCTAATTATTCAGCTACCGAAATGGGACGACCTTTCGGTTTTATCGATTTTGTGTGGGTCTCTGTGTGTTTTCCTTTCCAGCGCAAATACCTACCAGCACCTTTCAAGGCGTTTGGGAGCGAGGCATGCGTGGATGACGTAGAGCTGCCGGTCTCTGTTAGTGACGACATGCCGCAAATGACGTACACACAAGCAATGTGCCAGCACCTGTGCTTCATGCTCTGGACTCAAAAGAAATGCGGGTGCCGGCTGACTGAATCGCTCTTGTCAGGTAACCCTGTATATGTTTCACAGTGGACACAAATTGTGTTTTTGAAATCATTGAGGATTAAATTCTATAGTCAGTGGAACATAGAATCAAAGAGGATTCAGCAAGAGGTATAGATCATCATGAGCCCCCGCATTTGCGGGAGCTTATGGGGATCTATACCTCATGCAATTGGGTGGTGTTCATTGTTTCTCAGTTGTAAAGGCGTTGAATGACGCGGTACACAAAACTAAGGGGTATCACTCAGAGTTAGAGAGTCAAAACGTTAGCTCCCTTGAGCTCTTTTTGTTGGCATCAACTCGCCAGGCCACGAAATATGCAAGGTACACAGTGTATCCGCTAGGATGTGGCGTGCCATGAACTTTGTACCTTGTATATTTGTCGCTGGCGAGCGATTTGCCGCGAAAACAAGAGAAGTGGCCAACAGATCTAATCAATTATATAATCGCGTTTACTGTGGGCGAGATCAGGCTGTGTTTCATTGCTTTCCCTTTTAGGCCCATGAGGTCCCATTTTTTAAATTGTGGAGTTGTTGCCTAACGATTATGTACCAGTTGTAGGAGATGGATTGATCATGAAAATTGAAGGGTAGTGCCAGATGAGCTTGACGCCTTCAGGCGCCAAGGTCATCTGGCACTATCCTTGATGATGATGATGAAACTTTATTTATCAACGGTAAAAAGTTTTGACAGAAACAAATCGTCATTTTACAAACATGCCGTTGCTAACATCTACAACATAAAATAGATTAAGAGATAATAATAATAATAAAGAATTATATTTACACATTATTTCATGCAACAATAAAATTAAAAAAAAAAAAACAACAAAAAAACCCCCACAAAATAATAATAACACTTAACATTCATCTTATACCATACACACACACACACACACACACACACACACACACACACACACACAAACAATATAGATAAATGCATAATTATATTACATGAAAGCATTAACCATCAGGGTTTGTTTAAATGCCCAGTGTTGTTATGTTTGGCTCATCAGGTAATCGAAAAGTTTCGTTTTAAAGATTCCAAGTGAGGCTATAGTCTTCAAATGAGCAGGAATAGTGTTCCATACAAACGGTCCAGAAAAGGATAAACTAGTTTTAAAGAGGTCAATTCTAGGCAGAGGTAGGGGTAAAGTATTGTTCCTTGAGGACCGTTCGCGTTCTTGCTGTGGCACAAATTTGGTGGTTAGATACTGCGGTGTCATGTTATTTAATATCTTGTGCATGAGGATGCATTTGTTGAAATTAAGTTGTTGACGCAGGCCGAGAATGTTTAGATGTCTAAATTTGTCTATGGTAGGAATGGGCCGCGTATCTATCATTTTGACAGCTCTTTTATATATAGAGTTTAACCTGTTCATGTGAACATCACTACAACCGTCCCACACTGTGGAGACATAATCAACGTGAGACTTGATATGGGCATGAAAAAACAGTTTACGAGTACGTGTATCCGTTACTTGTCTAAGCTGGGACAACAGGAAAGTGTTTTTAGCAATGGTTTTACAGACTGTATTTATTTGCGTCTCCCAACATAATTGTTCGTCAACGAGTATTCCCAAGAATTTACGCTCTGTGACTTGTTCTATCGGTTTAGCGTTCAGTTGTAAATGTAACGGCTGTGGTCGGCGTTGGTGTTTTTGTCGTGTAGTGATTAAAATACTCTTTGTTTTTCCTGGATGAAGAACCATATGATTCTCTCTACACCAGTCGGAAACCTCGCTGAGACTACTTTGTAAGCTAATGTTAATGTCAGCTGTTTTTTTTTACCCGAAACATGGAGGCTCGTATCGTCCGCAAACAGGTTGCAATTAACATCAGTGTTAGTAATATGCAAAGGCAAATCATTAATGAATATTATAAATAGAAAAGGTCCCAAGATCGACCCATGGGGGACACCGTAGTTAACTTGTCCTTGTTTAGAGTATTTTCCATGGGTATATACCTTTTGTTTTCTGTCTTTTAGGTATGATCTAAAAAATGCTATGGCAGTTTCACTTATATGGTATGCTGCTAGCTTCTTTAAGAGAATGTCATGGTCGACAAGATCAAATGCTTTTTGTAGGTCTAAGAAAACAGCTCCAGACATCATGTTTTTATTTATTGATTCCAGCCAGCTGTCTACAATGTGTGCCAGTGCTGACTGACTTGAATTATTATGATAAATCCATCTCCTGCTGCAGGGTCCCGGGGCTAAAAGGGTTAATTCAGTGCTATAGAGCCCTTAACGTACATAAAATATGAGTTCAAAGTGGTGCCAGCAAGAGGCATAGATCTTCATGAGCCCACGCAACTGCGGGGTCTCATGAAGATCTATGCCTCTTGCAGGTGGATTGGGTTCACCTTTTCATAGCAGTGAAAGGTTACATGATGAATATGTGTGTGCGCACTATGGTTTATACTGTTAGTATCAGAATCAGGGAGAACTAGAGTAGGGTATTAGTGCATGCGATCAGCAGGGATTGGGGGGGGGGAGGGGGGAAAAGGGGGGGGGGGAAGGGGCGGGCGATGAAGATCTCAAGAATATTTACAGATGGTAGACGTTAGACTGTGAAACTAGGTTAGTAGAATTAGATAGCCTAGCCTTTAGCACACAAAGACACGCAATTGCTTACCAATGAACACATGCACACAGGTTGTAATTATACAGAGAAGCATACGCGTGCACACACGCATACACAGACAAGCACACGTACACTCACGCATTCTGACAGACAAGTACACGCACACGCGCACGCACGCATGCACACGCAAACAAACACACACACACACACACACACACACACACACACACACACACTCACACTCACACACGCACATACACTGAAAAGCTTTCATTGTGTTTTTGTTTAATAATAATAATAATAATAAAGAGGATTTATAAGGTGCCTATACATGGTAAGATGCTCTAGGCGCCGTACATATGAACAAGAAAAATATTACACAAAAAGTGACAAAACCAAAGCCACCTGTACAAATTATACAGAATAAACAGAATAACAGACAACGACTAATACGTGAACACTGATAATCAAGATGGGAAAAGATGTGTTTTCAGACTGCATTTAAAACTGGCACTGGACTCATTGTGTCTCAAGGATTTAGAAAGATCATTCCAGACTGATGGACTCTAGTAAGAAAAAGATCTCTGCCCAAATCCTGTAGTCCTTACTGTAGGAATCCGAAGCATTCTTTTGTCAGACGAACTGCGCAACTTCCTGGAAGGGATACAACAATGAAGAAGCTCTGTGAGATTAGTGGGTCCAGTGCCAGAAAGGGCAACGTGACAAATGGACAGGACTTTGTATTTACTCCTCAGGAAACCTGTCGATACCCCTCTGCACGATCAAAGACGTCTTCGGATGCTACCAACAAAACTACGGTACGTTTCATGAGAGAGAGAGAGAGAGGAGAGAGGAGAGAGAGAGAGAGAGAGAGAGAGGAGAGAGGAGAGAGAGAGAGAGAGGAGAGAGAGAGAGAGAGAGAGAGAGAGAGAGAGAGAGAGAGAGAGAGAGAGATGATGATGAATCTTTTTTTATTCAGGATAAAGCCATTAGGCAACTCAATGCCTGTCTTACAAGCTGTCCTGTAAACAAAAGAGAACACAACAGAAAAAGAAACACAGCATGCAAATAATAATAATAATAAGATGAGGAAGCAAAACTACCGGGGGGGGGGGGGGGAAACACAATAGGGGAATCATCGAAAGGAGGAAAAAAATGACAATGGAGAATTTGTAACTGCCTCTGAAGCAAAAAAAAGCAAGAGAACGAAACGCGTGCACAGCATTAATATTATACTCATCTAAGACAGTGTCATCGAATCAGCAGCATCAATAGCGTATAGAGACACCGACAAGACAATAGATGATCAGTTAGCAAATGTAAGGAGAAAGAGAAAAATATTTGACGTTTACGTGTTATCAGCAGTATTATTCTTATATGGCAAACTGTGAAGTCACGCTGATTGGAAGTGAGTGTGCAATGCACGTTTAAAATGTGTTTTATCGGAAAATGATTTAATGTTTAATGGCAATGAGTTCCAGACAGAACTACCAGAAAATAGAAGGCTTGACTTGTAGAGATCTATCCGTGGGCGGGGTAAGTGAAGCAAGTCATTCCTCGTATGTAGTTGATGCCGAGGGCTGAAGTTAAATATCATGTGCAGATATTCCGGGGCTTGATAATGAAATATTTTGTGCATGAGGACGCATTTGTTAAATTTGAGTTGTTCCTTCAGTGTAAGCAGGCCAAGGGATTTTATTTTCTTGTCCGTGGAAGTAGGGTTAGGAATAATTAACTTAATTGAACGACGATACAGCGAGTTTAGTTTTTTTTTAAATGAAGTTCACTGCATTCGTCCCACAAAGAGGATGCATAGTCACAGTGGCTTTTAATGTGTGCGTGAAAGAACAATGTACAGCACTTTGTACTATGAATATGTCTAAGTTTCGATAGCAGAAATACATTCCTGGAAAAGGTTTTGCACAAACTGTCGATATGCGGCGACCAATTCAGCTGGTCGTCAATTACAACTCCCAGTAGGCGGTGCCTGGATACTTGTTGGATAGGTTTATTGCCAAGTGACAGTTTCAGAGGGGCAGGATGTAGCTGACGCTTTTGGCGGGTTGTTATCAACATGCTTTTGGTTTTAGAAGTACTGATTAGCATGCAATTTTGCGTACACCAATCTGATACTTCATCGAGACTTTGCTGGAGGATACAGTTTAGCGTCGTTTCACGTTTGTCAGATGTATGCAGCGTTGAATCGTCAGCAAAGAGTTCGCATTTAACCTCAGGATTTGAGATGGAAAGAGGTAGGTCATTGATGAATAAAGAAAATAAAAGAGGCCCTAGGATAGATCCTTGGGGGACTCCGTGCCTGACTATACCTTCTTTCGAATACCTTCCGTTTGAGTACACCTTCTGTCGGCGGTTACTGAGGTAGGAGGAGAAAAAAGCTATAGAGTTCGAATCAAGCTTATATACTGAAAGTTTCTTTAAAAGAATGTTGTGATCGACTAAATCAAATGCTTTGGTTAGGTCCAGAAAAACTGCACCATTTAATTTGGAATTGTTTATTGATGAGAGCCAAGAGTCAACAATGTGAACGAGGGCAGTATGACATGAGTGTTTAGGTCTAAAACCGGACTGAAGAGATACGAGGAGGCGGTGATTCTCCAAGAATTGGAGTAGGTGCTTATGAACGTGTCTTTCTAGTGGCTTCGATAATAGTGATAACACTAAAATAGGACGGAAATCGTTTGAACTTTTGGGATCTGTACATTTGGGAATGGGGACAACTTTAGCATCTTTCATGGCATCTGGAAAAATACCCTGCTTGATAGAAAGGTTGAATATAAATATCAAGGTGTCAGCTGTGTATGGAAGGGACAATTTCAGTACCATGTTGTTATTCCATCCAGGCCACACGATTTACTTGTTAGAGTAGAAATATATTTACCTACTTCAAACACTGTTATAAGAGGTATGGAGAATGACGCACCAGTTGCAGACTCACAGTGTGTGCGTAGTTTATCAGAACAACTGTAACTGGGGCGGTCCGTGGCGCAGTGGTTAAGGCGCCTGCCACCAATGCCAAAGGTGCGCGGTTCGATACCGGGTTCCGGCGTTGGACTTTTCTCCTCTGGTAAATGTCACCGTTAATTCGGGCGGACCGTCGGGGGTTCTTTCTCCGGGTACTCCGGTTCTTCCACCCCCCCCCCCCCCCACTTTGGCACCGGTCTCAGGCCACTTTACAAATTTCAAATACAAGCGATCAAAAATCTCTGTAACTTCAGTAGCTGACTGGCCCTTCGTTTGTCTTGTACTGTGTTTGTCTTAAATGGCGTAAATCCGTGTCTGTTTCGTGAGTGTGTGTGTTGGGTTTCAGGCGCGGCGCTTTGAGTCGATTTCCCCAAAAATTGAGAAAAAGCGCCTATATAATAATGGTATTATTATTTATTATTATTATAACTATCAGTGCCACTGGAAAAAGACTGTACAAGGGACTCAGCAATATTTAAAAAGTGGGAATTGAAGTCGTCTGGAGTTATGCCTGGAGAGGTAGCAGCATTGATGGAACTCCTCTTCTTTGTAAACAAATTGATTGCATTCCAGACACTTCGGGTATCTTTACCCTCTGCGATAACTTTTTCCGCAAGCGTTTTCTGTGCTTTTCTAACTAAGGATTTTACAAGATTACGTTGTTTCTTAAAATCCGCAAACTTTTTCTGCCGCTTTAAGTCATCTCTTATTTTCATTGCGTGAATGATGTCCTTTGACAACCAAGGTGGAAGGGTTGGGTGTTTAACGCGTTTAGTCCTGAGTGGGGCATGTTTATCGAGGACCCAAAGAAATAGCTTGTACCAAAGCGAGAGGGCTTCATTGGGATCATAAGTGTTATAAATAAGGTGAAAGGGCATGAGTGAGAGGTCATGAAGAAAGTCATCTTTGTTGAACTTTGTGTAAGACCTGTATGTGATAGTAGTGTGGTGTTTGTGCTGGGGTCTATCACGTTTAACTGAAAGATTAAAACAAGTAGGAAAGTGATCACTAATGGCAACATTCGGCACGTGGACGTGTGTGACAGCAGGTGCTTTTGTAGTGTAGATGTGGTCAATCAATGTGGCGGATGACAAAGAAACTCCAGTGGGAGACCGAACCATCTGCTGCAGGCCAAATAATGAGGTGGTGCAATTCTACGCCGCATGACCAGTCTTTAGCAGGTCAATATTAAAATCGCCTAGAAGGTGTATATCTTTGTTGTGACGTTGTTGCACCTTATCCATCATGGTGACAAAATCATCATACCATGAGAATGTGGCTGAAGGGGTGCGATAAATAAATCCAATTAGTGTGGGGGAAGATTTGTCACATTTCAATTCAAGAAATAAACTTTCAACGTGACAAGACTCTAAATCCATGCGGCGGGTAACGTACTGGCGGATAGAGTTATGAATGTACACAGCTATACCGGTATGACCGGGGGATGATGCATCTCTACGGAATACAGTATAGTTACAAATGGAGATCGAGGCGTTACTAATGTTCCCTGAGTCTAGACTCAGTAAATCCAAATATATGAAAGGGTTGGGGTTGTGAAAGTAAAACAGTGGCGTCTGGCACTTTGTTGTATAAATGATAAACGTTAAGGTGCCCTATCCGTAAATCATGCTTATTCAGCGAACACTGATGTACATGTGGGCTACAGGCAGGCATGATGAAGCAACACGTGGGGGGAAAATGTTTACAAAGGTCAATTAAGAACAAATGAAAACTTTTGAACTCTAACAAAGTTAAACAAAACCCAGGAGAAACTACAGTGCTGAAAACTCAGCTAAGTCTATCGCTTTCACTGCAGACAACGTCACGCCCCATGCAGGGGAAATAATAGGTCGTTACGTGCTGTAGGCGAATGAGTCACTGAACGTATACCGTATGTGCGATATATATAAATATCTAAACTGCCTCCGTAGCGTCACATCCCACGTAGGGGAAATAATGTTTTTGTTACGTTCTGAAAAGCGAAATAAATGAGTCACTAGTCGGAGACCGTATAATATACGATACACACACTGGCTCCTTCGCTATATCAAGAAGTGTATATTTCCTCCGTTTTGAAAGAAAGGAAAATGCAGGAAGATAATAATTGTCACCATTCACAGAAGAAAAATTCATGTCACGAATTAAATCCAAAGTGCTATTTGATTAAAAAAACTATATATTCAATGTCGGACACTAAACAGTTTGCCAGATTGTCAGATTCATATTTCATAATTAATGAGAGGTAAGGTTTGTGCTACACTGAGTGACTGTCTTTCCGTATGAGAGGGAAGGTGTGCGCCACACTGGTTGACTCCGTCCGGATTCACAGTAGATAAGCGAGGGAGACAACCCATGTGGACTTATAAATACGACATTGAGACATCATGGTACGCCGCGCAAGTTGTCTCCGTCGCTCCGCCAGAACGAATCAAGGGAGACAACGAGCGTGGGTTCAGAATGTCACTTCACTCAGTCAAGGGACGAACGATAGACGACACTGATTGTGCCGGCCGAACCACTGGTGAGAATCGAGGGAGGCAACCAGTGTGGGTTCACACTGAAATTCACTCAGACGAGGGTCTCATAGTGCCACCCATGATACTCTGGACAGGGGATGTAGCCGTACCGGCCATGGCTTGGGGCAACAGGTGGCACAGGGAAAGCAACACTCCAAGTGGCAGGATCACAGGAAAATTTGGGGGGGAAGGTGCCACGGGGTTGGAAACCCGCTGATTGGTCAGTGGCTGGGGTGGATAATGTGGGGTGGGGAGGATGGGTACTTTACAGTTGAAATCTATGGGTAGGTGACCGTTACGGTGCAAGCCTCCTAGAGGCGGCATGGGGGGTCCGTATTGCAGGCGGTCGTCACACATAGTTGGCCGCAGCACAGGCTGGTGGGCAGAGCTAGACCGCATAGACGGCAGGGACGCACGAGCTGTGGACCTAAGGTTGAAGGCAAGTCGCGAGGCCCCCTCGGTGCTTGGATGGAAATTATCATTCTGTTTGTAGAGGAACTTACGTGGGGCCCCACCACGAGACAGAAACACTGGCACGTTGTCAATGTACAGAGCCCTTGCCTGATCACACGCCGCCATCAGGTTCCTGTTGGATGGAATGATGGCGCTGTTGGCGGGGTGTCGACCAAAAGCAGGCAAAACAGACGACATTTTGACGGAGGCGCATGGAAACTTAATTTTCACCAGTTTGAGGAGGGCGACCCAGGTGTCCACACTGATCACTTGACGGCGTTTGCATGTGTTGATCCCGACATGCAGCACGGCTAAAACAATGTGCGGTGCAGGAGGCTGCGAGTCGAGCCACGCCATCAATTCAGCAATGGACATGCCCGGCACGCATATCTTCTGCATAGGTACAGTCGGTGATACAATCTTGCTACCCACCTCTCGCAAGATTGAATCACCTATTAGCACAGCAGGGACCCCAGGCAAAATCCTCTCTTTGGTCAAGACATCAGCGGGGATAGGGTGATCCTGATGTTGATCACGCTTGGGGCGGCACGTGTTGCTGAGCGATTCCATGCCTATATTTTTGACCGGGTCGTTTGTGCAGTCGTCAACAGAGAGGGCAGCAAAGCGATTGGACACAGGCACGGCGGCGACTACAACGTCACGGTATGAGGCACGGCCAGTGTTGTGTGCGGGCTGGCTCGGCGAGGGAGTGGAGGGAGTGAGACCTGAGCTGTGAATGGATAACGGGGAAGCCATACCAACTGAGGGAGTCTTGGCTAGGTTGGTTGCAAGCGGAGATTGGTCAGTGGGAACGGCCTGTCGGGGCTGAGAGGAGGTCAGGGATGGGCCAGGCTTGGTTGACAACAGAGTGCCGTCCACCTGTGAATCTGTCGTCTGCTTCTTGGAGGGCTGGGAAGTGATGCGCAGTGAAGTAAACATTTTGTTGTGGTCACCAAGCTGAGACTTGAGTTTCTTGTTTTCAGCCTCCAGTGACTTGACACGACAACAAAGTTGTTCAAGCTGCTGGTGGAAAACGGCCTTGAGGTCACGAATCTCAATCCGGACCAGTTCACGCACCTCTTTCTGTAAGTCATACACTGCACACATGGCTGTGTCGTGTTGAGAGCCGATCGCAGCACCGAGACCATCAACAACACGGCCGAGTTCCGTCAGCTTCTTGGCCGTGTCAGCTTGGAGCATGGAAGTAGACGGTTGCAAGGCAGAATTGGTGTCCGCGAGAGGGGGGCAACCGCCCGGGCTGTCGCACTGGTCACTGGCCACCGAAGGAGTGGCGTCACAGGTACAGCCACTGCGGTCAATGCCGGCTGAAGCAACATCGGCACTGCCAGTCGCGCTGTTTGAAACTGCACTGGCAGCCATATCATTGGCGCTGTCGTGGTCCTGGTCGATATTAGCACTTCCTGCTACCTGCTCGAGACCTACACCGACCGTGTCAGTATCGTCAGCTTTAGGAAGCTGTGAGCACATAGTGGCGCATGGTGGCAGGGCCCGTTGATCAGACATGCTATAGCTGGGGAGGAGGAGGTTCACGACTGACCTCAGTTTGCCGAATTCCTCTTGCACACAGTCCACACACGCCTTTCCCTGGACTAGAATTGTGCCCGTGGTATAGTAGATGGAGATTTTTAATAGTTTATTTCCATCAAGCGAGAGATCAAGCACTGATTTAAAAAGTTCAGGAGGAAGGTCAGTGGCCAGGGGGTGGGTGAGGGAGAGCGTCTTTGTGCGGTCCTTTTGGTGGTCAGTCCATGTAGAGGAAAGCTCAGGGGGTTTGTATGCAAACTGGTATCGTTCTCGTAAAGCATGCCTCCACACCGGCAAGTGAAGACCTTTTGTATCAAAAGTGATATTTTTGTTTTCTTAACTTTTTCCAAGTCAATGGAGAGAGAGAGAGAGAGAGAGAGAGAGAGAGAGAGAGAGAGAGAGAGAGAGAGAGAGAGAGAGAGAGAGAGAGAGAGAGAGAGAGAGAGAGAGAGAGAGAGAGAGAGAGAGAGAGAGAGAGAGAGAACGAACGAACGAACGAACGAAACTTTATTTTCCAAGGATCGAGATATTAGGCGCGCAGGCCTTTCTTACAATCTGTCCTTGCTAAGCCACTTTAGAGAAAAAAAAAAATAATATATATAAATAATAATAATAATATAAGAGAGAGAGAGAGAGAGAGAGAGAGAGAGAGAGAGAGAGAGAGAGAGAGAGAGAGAGAGAGAGAGAGAGAGAGAGAGATCCTGAGCAGTCGATTTCTCTGATAAAGTGTTGTTAAGTCCGAGTTTTATGTCGACCCTGCGATAAGCCAGGCAAATAATAATAATAATAATAACAATAATATTATTAACTCAATCGAGACGTGCCGCCTCCGGATACGCGGCAGAAGCCGCGTATCCGGAGGGTGCACGTCTCGAATGAGTTAACCGTTGTCATGCTCATTTCAGCTGCTGTGAGGGACCTGTTGTCTGGCGGGGACCTGGCGTGTGAGTGCCCACGTGTGTGTAGCCGCGTGGAGTATGAGGTCAGCACGTCCACGGCCTACTATCCCGCCGACACAGCCGCCAAGATCCTCAGGCACATCATGCAGGACAGCCGCAGTGATGAATACATCAGGTGCTCCCCAGTAAACTAGACATCGTCGGGCCGACATCGACTGTCGTGCGCGGGCCAACTGCGGTCGACGTCTGCCTGACTGATGGTCTTTGCTTACTAGGTGCTCTCGGATTGTCCCCCTCTGTCTCTCTGCCACGGCAAGTTTGAACAAGATGGGATGAACCATAACCCACAGTCCCTTCTATTATGAGATCTGTCTTCGCTCTCAAGGGTCTCTACTTTTTGTCTTTGATTTGATTCTGATGTTGAAATATTTCCTTTTGAAAAAGCCTCGCAGATGTGCCAGTGCGTCATAGTGAACTCTGTAAGGGGCGCATGCTGTGCATACGCGTCATTGGTTTGTCAAACGTCATTTGTTATGACGTATTTTTTGTTTTTACGTAATTTTATATTGAACGTGATATGAGTTTCGCTTTCGCTTTAAGACTTGCGAAAACCGTGACAAACCTAGAATTTCACGGTGCAATTTTAGTCTTGTTATAATTTGTGTGCAATCAGGTTGACGTTACCTAGCTACATGCTATACTAAGTACACCTGCATGCTCTTCTGAAAGCGCGTGATGTGTGTGTATGCGTGTGCGTGTGCGCGCACTCCAAGCATCCTCAAGAGGCATATATGTTCATGCGCCTTCCTGGCGCATTATGATCTATGCCTCAGGAGATGCGCGCATATGAGAGAGAGATTACGTCATATTTAGAGTATGTCTACCTGGTGACGGAGTCGGTTCATTTACGTCATCGTCACTGTCTGACTTTATTCAGAAGTCAAGGTTTTTTACTGTTTTAATTTTTTTTTCTGAAAAGAATTAATTTTTACTAAAGAAGTTGAAAAGGTACAAAGTTGGCTAACGAACTCATTCAATGTCTTTATCCAAACTAGCTATATCCAAATTTCAAGTAAATATGACAAACATTACAGACTCTAATCTGGGTAAACCGACTTTGTCCTTTATGTCTTCAAGGAGACATCCCGTTACAATATGCTCGCAGGCTCTCATAGCCACCCCTTGGAGAAAATAGTTCGCCAAGTTTCAAGCTTGTGTGTACAGCAGTATCGGAGAATCTCGTGTTTACATACATACCCACACACACACACACATGCACGCACGCACGCACGCACGCACACACACACACACACACACACACACACACACGCACATATGGCTTCGCGCCAAATGTATGTTCAGCAGCGAGGGTGGCGTAACTAGACATGACGTATTTTTTATCTTGTTACTTTAGTTGTCATATGATTAGGCCTGCCCGCCTTTGACATCATGGACATGCTATTAAATTCGCCCCACCGCGACCTGTCCTAAAAATCCCCTCTATAAATAGAAGGGACTTAAAAATGGTCTTAAAACCAATAACTTATACCGTTCAAAAATAGAAGGTTTTCATTGTTCATTACTCTCTCTCTCTCTCTCTCTCTCTCTCTCTCTCTCTCTCTCTCTCTCTCTCTCTCTCTCTCTCTCTCTCTCTCTCGCTCGCTCGCTCTCTCACGGAGCAATCAAGGCATAACAACGCAGAGGTTACTCGAGCCAAAAAGTGACAAATAAATTATGCTCAAGAGCCCATACACGGGGGCTTATGAGGATCTCTGCTTCTCGCAGATGTTGGGCGCTTTGACTGCGCTTTTGATACGGAAGTGCTCCGCTGTGATGATTTAGTCCTGATGGGGATATTGGGTAGAATTTTGTTTTAAATCTGAGTGCTAAACGACAACAACAATAAACGGGTTCTCAAAGTTTGTCCTGCCATTTCTACCACTTTTCGCCCTTCTTTTCGCAAGCTATGTGAGTGAACACACCTAGCAGAGGTGTCGAGACCACTCTTTCGGGGAACTCTAAGAAATTCGGGGAATTGTCCTTCATTTTCAGACGTTCAAAATAAGTTAATCCTCTTAATGATCAAATTCAGATCACTTCATTATCTAACATTAGCTAAAGAACACTTATGAAGCAGACATTGCAAACTGTACTGATGAGCAACAGAAATGCGACATTTTTGGAGTGATCTGAATACTTCAGTGTTTCCGATCACTAAAAAAATGTCGCATTTCCGTTGCTCGTCAGTATATTGACTTGAGTGCCTGGAGAAGGTCGCTTTAATCGCTTTAAACAGAAATTTTAATTTCGTCCATGCAGTCATTAAAATATATTATTAAAAATTGTGTTTTTCAAAAATTGATCGTTTAACTGGTGTTTTTTTTTTTCAGGAAGAATTACGTGGCGCTCAGAATATTTTTTGACGATCTTGTATCGCATGAAGTGGTTCATGTTCCGGAATATACGCCAGAGTCAATCATTGGTAAGCGACAAACAAACAAACAAACAAACAAACAAACAAACAAACAAACAAAACAACAAAATTAAAGGCAGCCAGATAGTAATCTTGACAAACAATTAACTAAACAAAAAAAAACAACAACAACAAAAAAAACCAAAAAACAACTGTGGTGTGCAGTTATCATTTCAAAAATTACTATGCTCATATTGGCTTTTGCAATATTAAATAGAGACAGAGACGCAGAGTATCTCTTTGAATAGACGTGCACTTGTGGCGCCACCACCCCCTCCCCATGAGTAGGTCAGCCTGGGAGTACACTCAGCAGCGGTACGGCAAAAATGGAAACCAAACTTAACTCATTCAGCCCGACGCACGCATTTCCCAAATTTTGGAGGCGTCATCTAACGACCATGCACCTGTTGCAGGAGATGGATCGACCATGATAATTCAAGGGTAGTGCCAGATTAGCTTGGCGCCTGTCAGATGGATCGACCATGTTAATTCAAGGCGCCAAGCTAATCTGGCACTGCCCTTGAATTATCATGGTCGATCCATCTCCTGCTGTAGTGCGTCAGGATTGAACGGGTTTAAGTCTTATTTTTCATTTTAAGTTTCATTTTTAATTTTTTCCAGTATCACTTCTGAGCGTACTTCCTAGACAGACCCACTCGGGAAGCCATCGTGAGCTTACTTCTATCTTTTTTTCTTTTTTTACTGCTCGCAAGGGCTTTTCTTGCTAGTGCAGACCTTTAATTCTAACACCGTCACTGCCGAGAAAACGTGAACACGATCCAAACGCAAGAGACATAGATCTTCATGAGCCCCCGCGATGCGGGGGCTCATGAGAATCTATGTCTCTTGCTGAGATCGATTTGTATCCATTCTCCTTGGGCGGTTGTGATAGTAGATCGTTAAAAGAACACAGTTTTTTGTTGATTTGGTTGTTATTTATTTATTTATTTATTTATTTATTTATTTATTTATTTATTTTATTATTATTATTATTTTTTTTAAAGAAACAAAATATGCGTTTAATGAGAGGGAGGCGGTTATCACTTTCTCTACTGCCCCATCAGTTCTTACCCACTGTGCAATGGCAATCGGACCGACGTCGGCTCGATGGCCTCTTGCACATTGGGTAACTTGCTTGCTGGCTTGGCAGGTTCCATTGGCGGCCACATGGGTCTGTTCATCGGCGCTAGCCTGCTGTCCATCGTGGAGCTGGTCGAACTTCTGCTGCGTCTGGCCGCGCGTGCCGCACGTGTGCTCTGCACGCGCATTCACAGCCACGTGATGCCAACCAGGGCGCGCTGATGGATTCCTTGACTTAATATTTTCGCTACATGAACAAAGAGCGTTCGACGGGGAATACAAATGCTAAATACTGACAGCTGAAGGCGAAGAATTCCTGACGGGAAAACAAATAAAATAAAAATGTGGCTGCCAAGAACCAAGGAACCATTGCCGACACTACAAAGAGAGAGAGAAAAAAATCAGCTGTTATGTTTGTGGTTGTGTTATTCTGTTTAGGGCATGTGTAAGATAAGATACTGTTTATTGCCATTTGCCTTAAGAACATAAAGCATAGGAATGTGTGTTGGTGTCGTTACAATTACAAACATCACAGTAAAAAAAAAAAAAAAAAAAAAAAAAAAAAAAAAAATCAATACTCTGTCACACAGATCCAATGCCCTACACACCCTGTAAAAACTTTAAAGCTAAACAACTGATATCACAAACCAATACATACCATACACACCCACGCTCATCTTCCACACACACACACACACACACACACACACACACACATACACACACACACACACACACACACACACACACACACACACACACACACACACACACAAACACACACACGCCTATTAATCCTAGGCAATCGAAATGAATTAAAGGTATATCGTTTAAGAAGAAACCAGAATATCTTAGAGTAAATGTCACTAATTTAGTGATCACAGTTGGAAGTAAGACTGGTTAATATATATCATAAGACTAAGCTAATACTGAAGGGTTGGGCGAAGTGCTCTGTAGGTCGGTCACATGACTCCATGCACATACGCACTCTCACTCAGTCATTCACGCAAACATCAGTCGGCCTCGGCAATGAATCTCTATGATCGGCCCACAGAGCACACCATGGCACGCTTATGACACAGAAAGGGCTCGGACAGCACTAGGATAAAAACTGTTACTAAAACGGTTTGTCCGTGCTTTGAGGGCAGAGTAGCGGCGACCAGACGGAAGCAGGTTAAAGAGACAGTTAGCCGGGTGTGTAGTGTCGCGTGCAATAAGCCCTGCACGTCTAAGCAGCCGCTGTTGGTACACACTGTCAAGGCTTGGCATGTCTTTGCCGACTATTTTGGATGCTGTCCTGACGACACGGTTCAGTCTGTGTTTTTCCCGTGCAGACGCACTGCCATACCAGACCGCGATCGAGAATGTCAACACACTCTCGATCGCGGCCCGGTAGAAGTGCTCCATGCCAGTTCTGCTCACACCAAAGGCCCTCAGCCTTCTCAAAAAATAAAGGCGCTGCTGTGCTTTCTTAACAATGTTCTCTGTGTTTTGTTCCCATTTAAGATCATCGGAGATGGTGGTTCCCAGAAATTTAAAATGCTTAACAGTTTCTACGGTTTGATCGTGAACTACAAGAGGGGAGAGGACAGTTTTGTTACGTCTAAAGTCCACTATCAGCTCTTTTGTCTTACCGACATTTAGCTCCAGATTGTTCTGGTCACTCCACTGCACAAGCTGATCGACCTGCTCCCGGTATTGGGATTCATCACAGTTTTTTATCATTCCCTCCACTGTGTGTGTGTTGATCACAGGAAAGATCCGTTATTCAGTTGCGTTATTTTAGATAAGAATCACGTATGCATTTTCTTCTGCATGGAGAATTGCGGTCGATTTTTGTTGTGTAGCTAGAATGTTGTACATTTCGCCAACTAGATTAATCTATGTTCTTAAAATGGCGCGATTGTTCCAGTGACCTCAAATAATTTTGTCGTCAAAGTTTTGTAGTACACATGTTAACTAAATTTCGCAACATTTTGGTTACTTTTCCTTTTCTGATTGGTACAGTTGTGTAATTTGTGGGATTGTTCTGGAAATCTGTAATAGTATGAAAGAGGGTGTTAGGAAATATGTGTATGCATTGTACGAGAGACACAATGTATCAAAACTTGTGTAGGAGGCAGTGTATCAGTGTTGGTGCATTGTATGGGAGACACAGTGTATCAAAATTGCGGATGCATTGTAGAGAGACAGTGTATCAAAGTGTGGATGCATTGTGCTAAGAGTGCATCGTGAGAATAAAGTACTCAGGCTGGAACTGTTACTCCAGTGTGGTCTACAACCTTGTGCCACGTGTGACGAGTTGCAGCTGAGTGAGTATTTTCTACAAGAACCCTAAGTGAGTGTGTCTGGTGTGATTGCATCATACTACGACCACCCACGTAACATCAGCAAACAAAGAAACATGAAAAAAGAAAGACAGAAAAAAAAGACATAGCAAAAATCACCACCCCCTGCCCTCCTCCTCCCCCCTCCTCCCCCCCCCCCCCCCACCACCACTCTCCAAAACAATGAAAGCTCAAGAAAAACTAGTGAAAAGAATACGACTCATCTCCTGCTGTAGTACGTCGGGGCAAAGAGGGTTAAAGTGGAACTTGGAAAATTGAATACACTTCGTGGTTTTTTATTGATCAGCTCCGCTTACATGTTTCGGGGGGGGGGGGGGGAGGCGGAATAGACACACTGTGTATTAGCAATGGGTAAAAATGAAATCATGCACAGAAGACGAATCAGAACTACAAAAGCGTTGATGGTTAGCCTGGGCGAACTTAGGCGGTTCAGAGATCTACCCTGACAGTTCAAGGGTAGTGCCTGATTAGCTTGGCGCCTGAAAGGCGACAAGCTAATCAGGCACTACCCTTAAACTATCATGGTCGATCAGCCAACGTCAACTGGATTTCAATTTTATTCCAGAACCCCGGGCAGTTCCGAGTTGCGCGGTGTCACCAGTGCGCAATATGCCTTCGGGGCAAAGTCAGCCGCAGTGGGCCTGCGCACTGCGGCCGACCTTCAGTCCGGTAGCCTTTTGCTTGCTGTGTCTGGGTTAAAGAATAATTAATTACAAGAAATGTGCGGTTACGGTCGTTCCACTTCAGTCGATTCAAGCTGATGCAAGGGAGACGCCAGGTCCATGGACGTTCTCTCTCTACATTTTCAACGGATCAGGCTGCAAAAACAAACAAACAAACAAACAAAAAAACATGTTGTGTGACGTGAGGCGGAAATGCTGCCACCGGAAATGTAAACCATTGTGTTATTTGGTATGTATGTATATTTTTCGAGTTTTATCTTGTATGTATGTCTATTTTTCGAGTTTTCTTGGATGTATGTCCATTTTTTAAAACGTTTTCTTGTATTTACCTATGTCCTCATTTTTAATCATTTTTTTCTTTGTGGTATGTACGTCCATTGTTGGGGTTTCTTGTTTTTGTGTGTGTCTATTTTGAAAATGGACATACAAAAACATCTTCACAAATTAATAAACATTGCTTTGTAATCGTCCTTCCTGTGCTCTAATTTTGTTGGGACTTTAGCACCAGACCGGTGGCTGCACGCACAAGGGGTTCAGATTCAACTTGAAACACCGAAATCTACATGCTGTCTGTCTGTCTGTCTCTCTCTCTCTCTCTCTCTCTCTCTCTCTCTCTCTCTCTCTCGCGCGCGCGCGCGCGCGCATTAACACGTACAGAAACCCACACACGGTTGTAAGAGCAAAACACTATCATCAAAATTAAATTATACTAATAATAAGAAGAACACTCAGAATTAGTAATACTTGCAGTAGCAGTAATAACGATATTAATAATGATGATGATGACGATGTTAATCATGATGATTATACTATTATCATTCTTATTCTAATAATGACTTCCTGACTATGCAGAACAAATGTTTAATCTTAATAATATGTTTACTCACCACAAGAGTAACCGTCATGTTTGGAAATGCTGACGCCATTGCACCTGAAGTGACGTATGACAGCACGGTTTTCCACCATTCCACCGTCTGTTTGCTCCTGAGGTTGTCACGCGGCACCACAAAGGAAATGATCAGGCGAGTGCTGTTGGGGAATGACCCGCATTCTGAAGAAACAACAAGAAAACAACAAAGCAGGTCCTTTACTACCCCTGTAGCAAAACGCCATTACTTCGATCGGGCCCGCGACGGCCTCAGTGGCCCGCGCACGGCCGTGCGCGGGCCACTGAGGCCGTCGCGAGCCCGAGGACCATTGCTGACTGGGTGTGTAGCCACGACTAGGCTCCAGGCATCAACAACTCCGATGGTCTATGCTTCGTGCAGCTTGGTGGTTCTGGCAGCAGTGGAAAGAGTTACACTTTGGTCAAACGACTTTAACGGCGGCGGCAGAGATAACTGATGAAAGTTGTTGCGTGTTCCGAGTGTGAATCGGTCCTGCGTCAGCCACTAAGCAAGGTGCTCAGCGGAGCGCCTTGCTTAGTGGCTGGCGCAGGACTAATAATAAAAATAATACCGGTTATTATTTAGGCGCTTTTTCCCAATTCTGCGAATAGGCTCAAAGCGCCGCGAACTGAACCCAACACGCACGCTCACGTGACACACACATACACACTGAAGACAAACACAGCACAAGACAAACACAGGACATTCACGCGGGGCGAAGGGTCAGCTCAGCTACTGAGGTTTCGGACATTTTGATCGCTTGTATTTGAAATTTTATAAAGTGGTCTGAAACCGGTACCATAGGACTAAAGTCACTCAAGCAACTGACCCCAAAATTACAATCCAGCGCGCGCACACACACACACACACACACACACACACACACAACACACACACACATACACACACACACACACACGTATGCTAACCAGGAAGGGCGAAGGCTGCTGTTGCTGGTGTGATGACCCCAGTGTACGGCAAACAGGACATATGTAGCCCTGTGTCATCGTATACGAGCCACGGCTCCCTGCGAACACAAGATTAGCAAAGCCCTTACGGCTCACACACGTGACCGATCCATTTAATCAATCTGACCTTTGTGACCTTGACCTTTCCGACAGGTCACTGAAACGAGCAAGGTTTCAAGTGGCCTTACATAAGTAAAGGTTTGGCTTTTGTACTTGGCGAGATTCATGTTTTCTCAAATGTATGCATGTTTCATGCTTTTGTCCACGTCCCGTGACCCTTGACCTTTGCAAGGGATCAACCAAATAACGATACATAGAAAGGTCTTGTCATCAGCTACCTTTGTGCCATATTGTGTTGAAAAGTTTGCAAAAATGCTGATAATAACTAACGTTATATATATTTTTTTGAAAGTTAGAAATGAAATTTTCGACTCAAAGATTTAGATACTGAATATTTCGGCTGTCGCAAATAGCCTCCGAGAGATTACAAACGTTAAAATTTACCACGGACGACGGCGGACGGACGACGGACAGAAATGTTGCATGCGTCACAATGCTCGTGGACACTGAAACTACATTCCCAGTGCGCAAAGGCCATCGGGCCGACCTCTCCCGATGGCCTTTTGCGTATTGGGACTCAGTCCGCGAGCCTGGCGAAGATTGTCACATTGTCACAAAGTCACGAAGCTCGATCATTGCAACAGACCACGCCTTCGTTGCGCTGGCCTTACGCAGTTCGTGACGTTATCATCATCGTCGTCGTCATCGTCGTCAGTATCGTCATCGTTGTTGTCGTCCTCCTCATTATCAAATAAAGGACTCACCAGAAGCAGGAATCAAGATGGTCCAGGTAGTCTGCTAGAAGAAAGAAATGCCACTGGTCCCACACCTCACGGTCAATGTTGTCCTCTGTGTCCTGCAAGGAAGGGGTGGGGTGTGTGGGGGGGGGGGGAATGTATCAGTAGCAGAATAGAAGAACGCCTTCACCGAGAAATATTGAGCACCACCCAACTGCAAGAGCTATAGGTCCAAATGGCAATGACTCTCTCTTACCCCCCCCCCACTCCCCCCTCCCCCCCCTCCCCCAATAACCCCTTATCTTAGACATCGGCCTCACCCTTTAATTTGATTTGTAAGAAAGTACGCAATACGTCCCAAACACACGTCCCTAGGCTGATACTGTACGCAATACGTCCCAAACACTCGTTCCTAGGCTGATACTGTACGCAATACGTCCCAAACACACGTTCCTAGGCTGATACTGTACGCAATATGTCCCAAACACACGTCCCTAGGCTGATACTGTACGCAATACGTCCCAAACACACGTCCCTAGGCTGATACTGTACGCAATACGTCCCAAACACACGTTCCTAGGCTGATACTGTACGCAATACGTCCCAAACACACGTCCCTAGGCTGATACTGTACGCAATACGTCCCAAACACACGTCCCTAGGCTGATACTGTACGCAATACGTCCCAAACACACGTCCCTAGGCTGATACTGTACGCAATACGTCCCAAACACACGTTCCTAGGCTGATACTGTACGCAATACGTCCCAAACACACGTTCCTAGGCTGATACTGTACGCAATACGTCCCAAACACACGTTCCTAGGCTGATACTGTACTGTCTCTTAGCCCCTTCCCTGCCGAGAAAAAGTAATCGCAATCCAACTGCAAGAGGCATAGATCCTCATGAGCCCCCGCGACTGCGGGGGCTCATGAGGCCCTATGCCTCTTGCTGAGACAGTCTGTACCCTAGTTCCTTGGGCGGTTTGTGGCTTTCTGGGACGTCGAATGAACGTGGATTTCAGAAACGAAATAGCATAGGTCCATTGGCAGGGAAGGGGAAGGGGTTACATTAGCCCATTACCTGGAAGTAGCTCCACGCGCTGTGGACAACACAGAGGCCCATGGCCTTGGCGCATATGTCCTCCAGTGAGACAGGCCTGTCCCCGGCTGTCGCGAGTCCCTGTAGCTTCTCCTTGAAAGCGAGCACCTACAGACAAGACAAGAAACGTGTAGTGTCAGTGTGCACGGAATTCACGCAGTACATATGTAACCCCCAGTTAACTGCCGGGGCAAGGCGAACTCCACCCATCTGCAAGAGACATGAACCCTCATGAGCCGCCCCACCCCCACCCCCCCCCCCCCGGCTGTCGCGGGGGGCTCATGAGGATTTATGTCTCTTGTTAGTCTGCATGTTCTGTATACCTGTGCTGGTCCCATCTTTAATCTGCGCTCTTCACGGGCATGTCGGGTAGCATGTGGTGGCTTCAAACGCGCGTTTCCTGATCACTGGCAGTGAATGGGTTAATTTAGAATAAAACGAAAGAACCAGCAATGCAAGAAGCGTTCTGTAGGAGTACAACCACGACACAGCGGTGTGCTTGTCCTTGCAAAACGTGTTTCACATATCGTTAGTTATTTCTTCGACGGCTTGTCGGTCACCTTGTTTAGGTCTGGGGTTCGTAATACAAAGCAGAGTTTCTTGTTGTTTGTACCAACCTGTACCAAGAAGGCTTTCTCAAACACGGGACTGAACAGCTGGGTGTCAGTGCTCGGGGGCGGTAAGTGATGCTTTATCCATGAGTTGTTCCCCTTTCTCTCCACGAAGACTTGCAAGTAGGAATCCCTGACGACCAAACAAACAAATTAACCCATTCAGCTCTGACGAACTACAGCAGGAGATGGGTCGACCATGATAATTTAAGGGTAGTGCCGGATTAGATTGGCGCCTGTCGGCGCCAAGCTAATCTGGCACTGCCCTTGAATTATCATGGTCGATCCATCTCCTGCAACTAGTACATAGTCATTAGATGACACCTCCGAAAATTTGAGAAATACGTGCGTCGGGCTGAATGAGTTGATAAGCCCGTTCATTGCTAGCCGACCCAGACTGAGTTTCATAAGCCCGTTCATTGCTAGACGACCCAGACTGAGTTTCATAAGCCCGTTCATTGCTAGCCGACCCAGACTGAGTTTCATAAGCCCGTTCATTGCTAGCCGACCCAGACTGAGTTTCATAAGCCCGTTCATTGCTAGCCGACCCAGACTGAGTCTCATAAGCCCGTTCATTGCTAGCCGACCCAGACTGAGTTTCATAAGCCCGTTCATTGCTAGCCGACCCAGACTGAGATTCATACGCCCGTTCATTGCTAGCCGACCCAGACTGAGATTCATACGCCCGTTCATTGCTAGCCGACCCAGACTGAGTTTCATAAGCCCGTTCATTGCTAGCCGACCCAGACTGAGTTTCATAAGCCCGTTCATTGCTAGCCGACCCACACTGAGTTCATAAGCCCGTTCATTGCTAGCCGACCCAGACTGAGTTTCATACGCCCGTTCATTGCTAGCCGACCCAGACTGAGTTTCATAAGCCCGTTCATTGCTAGCCGACCCAGACTAGGTTTCATAAGCCCGTTCATTGCTAGCCGACCCAGACTGAGTTTCATACGCCCGTTCATTGCTAGCCGACCCAGACTGAGTTTCATAAGCCCGTTCATTGCTAGCCGACCCAGACTGAGTTTCATAAGCCCGTTCATTGCTAGCCGACCTAGACTGAGTTTCATAAGCCCGTTCATTGCTAGCCGACCCAGACTGAGATTCATACGCCCGTTCATTGCTAGCCGACCCAGACTGAGTTTCATAAGCCCGTTCATTGCTAGCCGACCCAGACTGAGTTTCATAAGCCCGTTCATTGCTAGCCGACCCACACTGAGTTCATAAGCCCGTTCATTGCTAGCCGACCCAGACTGAGTTTCATATGCCCGTTCATTGCTAGCCGACCCAGACTGAGTTTCATAAGCCCGTTCATTGCTAGCCGACCCAGACTGAGTTTCATAAGCCCGTTCATTGCTAGCCGACCCAGACTGAGTTTCATAAGCCCGTTCATTGCTAGCCGACCCAGACTGAGTTTCATAAGCCCGTTCATTGCTAGCCGACCCAGACTGAGTTTCATACGCCCGTTCATTGCTAGCCGACCCAGACTGAGTTTCATAAGCCCATTCATTGCTAGCCGACCCAGACTGAGTTTCATAAGCCCGTTCATTGCTAGGCGACCCAGACTGAGTTTCATAAGCCCGTTCATTGCTAGCCGAACCAGACTGAGTTTCATAAGCCCGTTCATTGCTAGCCGACCCAGACTGAGTTTCATAAGCCCGTTCATTGCTAGCCGACCCAGACAGAGTTTCATAAGCCCGTTCATTGCTAGGCGACCCAGACTGAGTTTCATAAGCCCGTTCATTGCTAGCAGACCCAGACTGAGTTTCATAAGCCCGTTCATTGCTAGCCGATCCAGACTGAGTTTCATAAGCCCGTTCATTGCTAGCCGACCCAGACTGAGTTTCATAAGCCCGTTCATTGCTAGCCGACCCAGACTGAGTTTCATAAGCCCGTTCATTGCTAGCCGACCCAGACTGAGTTTCATACGCCCGTTCATTGCTAGCCGACCCAGACTGAGTTTCATAAGCCCATTCATTGCTAGCCGACCCAGACTGAGTTTCATAAGCCCGTTCATTGCTAGGCGACCCAGACTGAGTTTCATAAGCCCGTTCATTGCTAGGCGACCCAGACTGAGTTTCATAAGCCCGTTCATTGCTAGGCGACCCAGACTGAGTTTCATAAGCCCGTTCATTGCTAGCCGACCCAGACTGAGTTTCATAAGCCCGTTCATTGCTAGCCGACCCAGACTGAGTTTCATAAGCCCGTTCATTGCTAGCCGACCCAGACTGAGTTTCATAAGCCCGTTCATTGCTAGCCGACCCAGACTGAGTTTCATAAGCCCGTTCATTGCTAGCCGACCCAGACTGAGTTTCATAAGCCCGTTCATTGCTAGCCGACCCAGACTGAGTTTCATAAGCCCGTTCATTGCTAGCCGACCCAGACTGAGTTTCATAAGCCCGTTCATTGCTAGCCGACCCAGACTGAGTTTCATATGCCCGTTCATTGCTAGCCGACCCAGACTGAGTTTCATAAGCCCGTTCATTGCTAGCCGACCCAGACTGAGTTTCATAAACCCGTTCATTGCTAGCCGACCCAGACTGAGTTTCAGCAGTTTTCGTCAATGTAAGACCAAGAAATCAGCGCTGTCCCAGGAACATGGAGGTCTCTGCAACTGCGGGGGCTCATGAGGATCTATGCCTCTTGCAGTTGGGTGCGGTTCAGATTTTTTCGGCTCTGACCTTGTTAAGTACATGATGGACTATCCCCTGAACGTCTGGAGATCAGGTCAGGAGACAGATCGACCACGAGAGTGCAAAGACAGCGGAAGGAAGAGTATACATATCAGGAGACAGATGGACCATGATAGGTCTCGGGTGGTGTCAGGACCCTGGCAACACACTTGAACTATCATGGTCGATTGCATGTTGTCATAGCTACGTCGGGTAGCATAACGTTTGACGTTGCCACATAGGGATATGCAGCCGATCAAGTTTCAGCGTCTAAGGTGATAGCCCAAAAGCCCGAGGGGTTTA
Source organism: Semisulcospira habei (assembly GCA_036245525.1). Taxonomy (NCBI): domain Eukaryota; kingdom Metazoa; phylum Mollusca; class Gastropoda; family Semisulcospiridae; genus Semisulcospira; species Semisulcospira habei. The sequence goes on from BTPG01000005.1 coordinate 40,341,653, forward strand.
CGGTGCACCCCACCCCCTCCCCACCCTAACTTGTCCTCAGTACTCAGACTTCGATTTAACCCTTCTCTCATGAAGGGGTGCGTGTTTGTTTAATACAGTTAGAAAAAGAGTGTACCAAATAGAAAGGGCAGTGTCCGGGTCATTGGGGAGAAGTACATCATTGAACGGAGTATTATTTAAATCAGATAAGAATTTATCTTGCAGTTCTTGAATGTTTGATATATTATGGTTGTATGGCCGTTCTTTTTCGCTTTCGGAATCTTTGTCGACCATGAACAAACAACTGGATAGTGATCGCCAACACTTAGATTTGAAACCTCAACATACAGACGGTTTGGGTTTATTAGTGTATCATGTGGTCTATAAGGGAGAACGTATTTTTAGTAATTCTGGTGGGCGATTTTACTAATTGGACTTGACCAAATGATAAAGATATTGTATCCCACGCAGGTGAGGCTTAAGGAAATCTATATTAAAATCTCCCACGAGAAGGTCAGCCTTTCTTTTACAAGCTCTGTCAAGGTTCTGACTAAAATGGTCATACCATTCAAAAGTGTCGGCAGGGTGTCGATTTAGGGCATTTCACTTCCAGCCATAAACACTCTACGTCTGCTGTTTCCAAGTCAAAGCGTCTACGAACTAAATGCTGAATGGAGTTGTGAATATAGACAGCGATGACTGTTTCACATGGCGAAATTAGGAATACAAATGGCTTCATCGCTCACACATAAGTTCAGTACGTATATATGGCTGGTAAATAGATAAGACACAATGAAATGATTTAGCAGACTCGTCGGCAGGGTAATAATCCAACTGCTCGAACATCAAAGTCCCGAAAGCAAGCACAGTTAGGCGTATCAGCCGCACACGAGCACAATACCGGCCGGGCAGTGAAAATCCGCTTGCGACTCGATACTGCTCAGCGAAGTACGGTGGAGACACAGTTATCGCTAGCGAATCGAAGCTTGATTGAATCGTCTTGATTCAATCGAGTTTCCTTCACGCTGATATTCTGATGATGTTGGAACAAGCACAAGGAGAGACTTTAACCCATTCAGCCCTGACGCATTACAGCAGGAGATAGGTCGACCATGATAATTCAAGGGTAGTGCCAGATTAGCTTGGCGCCAGTCGGCGCCAAGCTAATATGGCATTGCCCATGAATTATCATGGTCGATCCATCTCCTGCAACTGGTGCATAGCCATTAGATGACACCTCCGAAATTTGGGAAATAGGGTCGTCGGTCTGAATGAGTTAATCACAGCGAACGAACGAGCGACACAGTAAATGATGATCGTAGCTGTTCTTGGTCACCGCAAAATACATAACAGTGGCACTGTCACACGAACCACCAAACGTTTTGCCTACTGTGCACTGTTCACACGCTGCCAACAGTCCTTGAACAGTCAGAAATACACATGTGTAACAACAGTCCCTAGGCACAGTCCCGAACGAATGCCTACAATTAAAGTAATAGCCGTGTCATTGAAATACATACGTTATTAACTGCCAATCATTAGAATTAATGGCACAACGAAACACCACCGATTGTTGGTGCTTTTTTTTTTAACAATGCACTAAAAATTGCCTGGTTTGTTGACTGATGTATCCCTGGATAAACGGCTGCATCAGCTGAATGAGAGAGAGAGAGAGAGAGAGAGAGAGAGAGAGAGAGAGAGAGAGAGAGAGAGAGAGAGAGAGAGAGAGAGAGAGAGAGAGAGAGAGAGAGAGAGAGAGAGAGAGAGAGAGAAAGCGTGCGTGCGTGCGTGTTTGTGTGTGGGCCGTGTTTGTGTAGTAGTACTTACCCCGGCGTCCCGTCCGTCGACCACACGACCAGCACCAAGGACAAGGACACGACCAGAATCCGGCCCAACATGGCTGACGTGGTCTCGACGTTACTGAAGAAGCAAAAGACAATAACTAACCAGCCAGAATGCAAGCAGAACAGCATGACAATATCAAAAACTTCCAGAGTAAACAGCTTTGAAAGCACTTAACTGAACCTCAAGTTTTCTAAGACTTCTACCCAGTGCGCAAAAGGCCATCGGGCCGACGTCAGCCGCCGTTGGCCCGCGCACGGTCGTGCGCGGGCCAACCATATGCGTCGGCCGAGGTCGCCCTGATGGTCTTTGCGCACTGGATAGAAAGCCAGAGTAAGCGACTCATTATCAGTGAACACCTAATATTGCCGGAGGTTTCGCAATGCTGCCTGTATAGGTTTAATAGTTAACACGTGATGCATCTGGGCACGCAGCTTATTGCCGCGCATCCGGATGCGGTACGTCTCGTATGAGTTAACCCCTTCCCTGCCACCGCACGTAGTACACTTTTGCATCTAGTGCCGTCTTGCTTCATTCTACGTGCCACCGCACGTAGTACACTTTTGCATCTGCCGTCTTGCTTCATTCTACATGCCACCGCACGTAGTACACTTTTGCATCTGCCGTCTTGCTTCATTCTACATGCCACCGCACGTAGTACACTTTTGCATCTGCCGTCTTGCTTCATTCTACGTGCCACCGCACGTAGTACACTTTTGCATCTGCCGTCTTGCTTCATTCTACGTGCCACCGCACGTAGTACACTTTTGCATCTGCCGTCTTGCTTCATTCTACGTGCCACCGCACGTAGTACACTTTTGCATCTGCCGTCTTGCTTCATTCTACATGCCACCGCACGTAGTACACTTTTGCATCTGCCGTCTTGCTTCATTCTACGTGCCACCGCACGTAGTACACTTTTGCATCTGCCGTCTTGCTTCATTCTACATGCCACCGCACGTAGTACACTTTTGCATCTGCCGTCTTGCGTCATTCTACGACTAAAAGCCCAAATCGCCCAAGAAACATTGGTCTCAGCAAGCGGCATAGCGGATCCTCAGGAGCCCCCGCGACCGCGCGGGCTCGTGAGGATCTATGCCTCTTGCAGTTGGACCGCGTTTACTTTTTCTCCGTAATGAAGGGGTTAAGCCTTTGGCTGTCGGTAGCGACTTTGCAGTACTGAATCATCGCGACACAAGTCTCTACCGCTCATTCGTTCGTTTATTCCTTTTTCGTGTTACGAAGATGGTCAGGGACTAGCAAGTTTAGTTGGGTTACTATTAGGGGAAGGGGGGGGGGGGGGGGGGGGGGGTCTAGGCGAAAGGCAAGTTTGAGCTGGAGGTCTGTGCGCGCGCGGCACAGCATATGCCGCTCCGTCGCCGCTCGAGCCGGCTGATTTTAAACTCAAATAGTTTACCGTAGGAACAACGGTCCTATATCAATTAAAAATACACGATTCTTTCTTGTCTTATTTAAAAGAGAGTGATAAAATTTCAGGCGGGACCACCAAAGTAAAAGGAGATTAAAAAGCGACTGAAAGCTCTATCCGGCAGGGCTACTGGTATATTGAGTAGCAGAGTGTGAGGTCAGTGCGCGAGGCCGGGTCAGTCAAGCCGTCTAGCAAGAAGTGGCCCCGCAAGCGCGGCATTCGGAGTGTGTAAATTTTTGAAATGTCGGTCAGCAAGGTGGCCTATTAAGATTATGGATTTATAGACAAAGTGTGCCACTGGTCAGGTCGGATAGTCAGGAAGAAGGTGAAGAAGTCTCTACCGACAGCCACAGGGTAACTATCTCAACTCATTCTACCCCAGACACACCACAGCAGGATAAGGATCAGTCCACCATGATAGTTCAAGGGTGATGCCAGAATAGCTTGGCGCCTACGGGCGCCAAGCTATTCTGGCATCACCCTTGAACTATCATGGTCGATCTGTGTCCTGCACTGCAATGCAGTCTTGAGAGGACAACAGCAAAATTTAAGGATTTTGGTGTTGGGGTAGAATGAGTTAACTGAGATACACCACAGCAAGACTATAAGGACTGCGTCGACCATGATAGTTCAAGGGTGATGCCAGAATAGCTTGGCGCCTTGAACTATCATGGTCGAGTCTGTGTCCTGCACTGCAATGCAGTCTTCAGAGGACAACGGCAAAATCTGGGAGTTTCGGTGCTGGGGTACTCCAGCGGAACTCATGAGTTAAGACGGTCCAGTAGTAAAACCATGCATGCACTTACCTGTGAAATGTGTATAAGTAAAACCATGCATGCACTTACCTGTGAAATGTGTATAAGTAAAACCATGCATGCACTTACCTGTGAAATGTGTCGGTCTTGGTGAAAGCCTGGTAGTATTGCGCGGACAAGGCAGAGTAAAGTAACAGGGCGAGGAAACTGACGAGCTCAGACAAGGAAGTGGTTTTGTGTTCTTCACGCACCCTCTTAACCCTAAGATCATTAAGAGGGTGCTTGCAGATCACAACACCACTTCCTTGTCTGAGCTCGTAATTTTCCTTGTCCTGTTACAATTGTAATTTTCCTTGTCCTGTTACTCAGCCAATGTACGTGCACTTTTGTTTTCTGAAATCGTTCAACAAGCACAACCCAAAACCGTCCAAGAAACACAGACACGAATTGGGCTCAGCAAGAGACATAGATCATCATGAGCCCCCTTGACCGCGGGGGCTCATGAGGCTCAATGTCTCTTGAAGATTTGTGTGTGTATGGTGGGAGGGGGGAGGGGAGAGAACGGGGCACAGCGTTTCTGACATTTCTTTCTAGCCTCCAAAACGTCAAACAACGGAGGGAGGAAGGAGGTGGGGGGCGGAGGGGGGGGGGGGGGGGTAAAAAAAAAGGTTGGGTTGGGGGGAGGCGAATCAATGAATGAATGAAACTTTATTTTACAACGGTTTAGGCATTGACATCGTCATCGACACAGCCACAGTTTACAAACCTGCCGTTGCTAACAACTACAAGACTAACTACAAATACATACATATAAGTAAAACATAATACTTGCAAACAATTGACAACACTGTTCACATGTTCACATAGACAGACATACTCATAGACTCACAGACACTCCCCCCCCCCCCACACCCCCCTCCCCCCCCCCTCACACCCCTCCCCCCCCCCTCCACACATAGACAGATAGACAGAGCTAAGTAGTCCAAATGATAAATGAAAAGGATAACACGCTTAATTGGGAATAAATTGGACCCAGCACAGAAAGAGACATAATACAAGTGTTTAAGGCATCCCTAGGCCCTACGAGTGACCCACAAAATACTTGCAGAGACCGTTGAAAACAGTCTAGCGAGGAGGCGGATTTTACATGGTCGGAGAGAGAGAGAGAGAGAGAGAGAGAGAGAGAGAGAGAGAGAGAGAGAGAGAGAGAGAGAGAGAGAGAGAGAGAGAGAGAGAGAGAGAGAGAGAGAGAGAGAGAGAGAGAGAGAGAGAGAGAGAGAGAGAGAGAGCACCTATATACATATTTGCCCTTGCTGTATGAACTCTAGTGTACTTAATGATTTTCTGTTTATTGCTTTGTTTAGCATTTTTACTCATCTTATATTTTTGTGCGTACGCGCGTGCGCGTATGTATGTGTGTAGCTGGAGTGCTTGTCCGAGAGCGTGTGTGTGTCTGAGTGCGTGCGTTTGTAAGTTTGTTTTGTGTGTGGTTGTGTGTGTGTGTGTGTGTGTGTGTGTGTGTGTGAGTGAGTGAGTGAGTGTGTGTGTGCGTGCGTGCATGCGGAGTTGTGATGTGCATGTATGTGTATGTGTGAGTTTTTGCGTGCGTGCATGCGCGAGTTGTGGTGTGCATGCGTGCGTACTACCGGAGTGCGTGTGTGTGTGAGAACGTGCGTGCGTATGTGCGTGTATGCGTGAGCGAATGCATACATGCATCAGTGTGTGGTATGTGTATGTTTACATGTTCATGTCATTTATTTAGTAGATGTAGCAACGGCAAGTTCAGTTGTAAACTGGTCCTGTTACCAATACCTCAGTTCTACCGTTGGAAAATAAAGGTTCATTGTTCATTGTTTCTCTCTCTCTCTCTCTCTCTCTCTCTCTCTCTCTCTCTCTCTCTCTCTCTCTCTCTCTCTCTCTCTCTCTCTCTCTGTCCCCCTCCCCTTCTCTCTCTCTCTCTCCGACTCTGGTATGAATTATGAATCATGTGATGACTTATTAAATCTTTGACGCTCTACGATGACGTTGATGGTGTCCATTATTTAGCACGGTGGGTGTGTCCAGTCCACTCCTCTCGAAGCGCTCTTGGGGAGGTCTGATTGCATCACCGCCTGTGAAACTGTTCAGTTTCTGTTTCCGCCATTAAGCTTCACCCCTTTGTTGCCAGCGGACGCGAAATGCGCATCTCGAACGCTCGGCACACTGACCGACATTTGAGGGAAGGACACGATGTAGCGGGGACCTAAACCAGGCATAAAGAACACAGGACTAGCAAGAGACATAAATCCTTATGAGCCCCCGCGACAGCGGGGGCTCATGAGTGTTTATGTCTCTTGCAGATGGACATCCTTTGACTTTCTCCTGCATTCGAGGGGTTACCATAGATTTCTTATTTTACCCTGAAATACTAGGCATTTTTCTGCAGGTGAATTGCCCATGAGGGTTGTTGAGTAAAACATACATGCATCATGTACACACTTGTTCGTGTTGAACACAGATATACAGTACAATACCGCAAAACAATACAATACAATACAATAATACTTTATTAATCCCTCATGGGGGAAATTCGCTGTCTGCCCATACAACACATGGCATCATCATTCACTCATAAAAATAATAAAATAACCCATAACTCTCAATTAAAGAAATGAACTGTAACAGACGTATTGTTACCTTTGTAACACACTTGGCATCAGAAAAAAAAATGTGGTGACTACGTACGTACATCATGAAAGTCACTTAGGCTGGAACACGACAACTCTTTTTTAACCATCACCCACATTTTCTCCTGGTATCATAGTTATTTCAAGAAATAAACACGCGTAAACTAAGCGTCATTTCCGGTGAACAGTATGATCAGCAGAAATCAAGGGGTTCCATACATTTGAAATAAACGTATTTTTGTAGACGCATTAACTTAGCCAGAAATCAGAAATATAAAATTTGGCCTCCGATGCCTGTAGCGGTCGTTTTCTTGCTGACCAACTCTGACACAGTACTGGTTTGCGCTCAGTCACAGTGACGAAGCAGTTTACAGTTCAATACCACACACCACGCCCTTGGTCTACGAGCTAGGCGAGTGCGGGCTACTGACAAATACTGTCAACCTGACGTGACGGAGCCGAGGGGAGGTGATGACTGTTGCAGGTGGTGGGTGTTGTTTTTGACAAAGGGAGCTAACTCTTGTTCATCATGGTTCTAGTTCTTTTATTGCTTATACCAAACAAAATGTAATATCTGAAAAGTAAAAATAAAAGAATATAAGTAAAAAAATGTTAAAAAATGTAAAACCAAATAAAAGGAAAATGTCATGCACCAGTATCAAACCAATAACTAATCAAATGAACTATGCCAAAAATGAAAAATCTCTAATTGATCAACGACTACATACAAAATTACGCACATTAGGAGGCCAATAAACTCAATATAGCTTTACATAAGCGAGCCACTATGATTTGGAATCATAGAGGTACGCTACCGTAAAAATGATATGGCCACAAGCAAGCACATGAATAATAAGTACAATAGCGGTAGCATGACAGATGCACTCCAGTAGGCAGAGGGATCCTAGAGGCGGGTCATCATCATCATCAGTCCCTTGCCCGAACTGGGCGTTGGGGGGACTGAAAGGCAGCAGCAACAGACAGTGCTCTCCACTGAGTTCTATTTTGGGCGGTTGCAAGCAAGTCTGGCATCTCGAGTTCGGTCCATTCTTTTATGTTTGCGACCCAACTCTTTCTCTGACGACCTCGCCGACGACTTCCTTCGAGAGAGGCGGGTACCTGCATGCAAACGGTTTAAACAAGCATAGCAGCCGCGTTCATGTAGGATCAAAATCCTAGGGGCGCGCAACTGCTTATGATGAAAATCCGGTTCTAAGCGACCAAACATAACGATAAGCTACCATTAATATAACTAATAACCAATACGCAAATAACTACATCAGCCACGTTCCTGTAGGATCGAGGATCGAAGGGGTCCGCAGCTGAGTACGGCCGGTGTGACAGGGTTGCAGACGCGTTCCCGTATGATCGGGGATCATATAGGCGCACACCTGCATCTTTGGTAAGATCACACGCTGATGCGTAACTAATACAAGATGCAAATGATCGTCTTATTCTATACCTGCGTATTTCTCTGTGGGCTGGCGATTGGGTGCCTGATAGGCGGGGGCAGGGGATCTAACTGTTCGTCTGTCCAGCGCTGAGTAATTCCCCTTGGTTTGTTGTATAACTAATACAAGAATATGAATAAATGAAATCAATCAGTAAGTAAATAATCACATGGCTAAGTGGCAAGTAAGTAATGCATGGTGGCATGTAAACAACTAACGCATGGCAATGCATAAACAAACATGGCGGATAGTAGTGATGTCAATGAGTGGCGTCACTAGCGCGGGAAAGATACAAAGGCAGAAAAGCGACAGACTAAGGAGATAGAGAAGACAGAGCATAGAGTCAAAACAGCAAAGGCCACAACATAAGAATGAATATGAAAATTACTAGCATGAATTAAACAAAGCGATGATGATACATCAAGATTGTCAACCTCGAAGAACTGTACGTCAGAGACGTAGCGGGCATGAAAAAAGTAGTCCGGCGGTTACCAGAGAAAGTCGGAAAGTTTTAAACTATTTGAGGGACGATGGCGACCAGAAGCTTATTTATTGATACTAAAATGTTAACTCTATTTTAAAGAAACAACATTCACATTCAAAGACAGACTTTCCTATGATATGCTGGCTTGGAATCAAGAATTGGGAATGTCACAATTGTTTAAGTCCTTCAAGTGGTCACGGGTAAACCAATCAATCAATAAAAAATAAAAATAAAATAAAAAAAACCCGCATTTCTCTAGTTAGAAGATCACAACATGTCAGAGTTGAAGATCATTTTTTGTAGATGAGACTTGCGAAACAACATTAAAGAATTGATAATAAAATAATCCATTAAAGAAATGTTCATCACAAAAGCTTTGCATCTCCTGAGTCAACTCTGACAGGAGATATTTGTGTTGCACGGGATTTTTGAAGCGCATTGGTTCTTGACACATCCAGCTCAGAAAATGTCCCCAAAACTGTTTGCCTGCGTGCTGCAGAAGCCAAAATGTTGTTGGCAACACGAATCAAGTTGAGTGAGTCAGTTTTAGACTTGGACGTGAAGTACCATTATATGGTTCACCTCGTGCATGCGTGATCTATTTTTTTGTAAAATGGCGTCTGTACATCGCACACCACAATGTGATGGCTTGATGTGACCAGCCGTATACCCTTATGACAATTCACAAATCAGTCATGTTTTGTGTTAGCTGTCGGGTGTATTTTGAGCATGTTTAAGCCTTTTTGGGCTATGGGCTGCCTTCATCAGCATGTTGACCTTTTCGTTTTTGTTGAGTAAACCTTTGTTGTTAGGTTTTTATGGTAGTTTGTTTTGTGGTTTATTTTGTATTGTTCAAGAGGATGTACTCTCGCTCACACTATCACTTGGAAAGGCTAGTTAAGAGTGGTGGTGTGTTTTTTTTCATGTCGTGTCCTTAGTTTTGTCTATTGTTGGTGGGACAATTCCGTGGTTGTCTGTGGTGTTTCGGGGTTCCGTCTAAGTATTCGTAGCGCCCGTTGATCATGTCGTAAGCGTACAAAGCTTTGCTGTATCCGCTCTCTTTAAAGTATATGAAGAGGTATTCTAGTTGTTTCCTTACTCCATTGTCTCTGCAAAGGCCCATGAGGTCGATCCATTCAAAGAATATCGCAGGGTTCAGTCCATTGGAGAAGATGAATGCGGCTAGTAGGATTCTTTGAAAGTGTGGAAGGATTTTCGTCCATATGTATTTTCTTATTTTTTTTTTTTTTGGCCATTTGTGTGCTGGTCCTATGATTTCTTGGATGTCGCTCCATAGTTCAAAGGTCTGGCGGTTTTTCTGTTTCTGGTTCATTCCGTTTTCTTTTCCCCTTTGTTTGGCGGGGAGGGGTGTGTGTGTGTGTGTGTGTGTGTGGGGGGGGGGGGGGGGGTGACTTTGTATTGGTTGTGGTGTGGCCGGCGCGGGAATCAGATATTTCCAATGCCAGTTGGTTTCTAACCACAGCAAGATAAGGATCGACCATGATAGTTCAAGGGTGATGCCAGAATAGCTTGGCGCCTATGGGCGCCAAGCTATTCTGGCATCACCCTTGAACTATCATGGTCGATCTGTGTGCTGCACTGCAATGCAGTCTTCCGAGGACAACGCCAAACTTTGGGGATTTCGGTGTTGGGGTAGAATGAGTTGATGTGAGGCTGTTTCCGTTTGGAGTCAGCGTGCGGCTTTTAATTTGATTGAGCTAGTGGTGCCTCATGATTTTCTTCTTTCTGCTTTTTACCACTGCTAAATTGGTGGAGCTAGTGGTGCAGAAGTGTGTTGTGTTGATGCACTTTGACCAGTAGCTTTCGTACTTAGGCCGGCAATTTTGACACTTTTCTGTTTACCAGACACTGCGAAGTGGTGCAGCTAGTGACGCGAACAAATGTTGCCATTTTTGGTAAACATGAATACACTTGCGAAGTTTTGATACCACGACAGGTTCCTCTCTCTCTCTCTCTCTCTCTCTCTCTCTCTCTCTCTCTCTCTCCCTCTTTTTGGTCCAAAAAGTTCTCCGGCGGTCGCCGGAGCGCCGGAGTGGCCCGCTACGTCCCTGATTATATCCTACTTGAATCATTATTAGATTTTGACGCAACTAATACGCTACAAACTGCGGTAATCCCAACAAGAAATACGTAACCTAAGATTCAAATCTAAACGCACACTCGATCATGGCGGTGACGCTATCGCCACGCACGGTCATAGCGTACGATTTCTAACAAAGAGACTATCTTCGCAGAAAAGGAAAACTACATAAACTCTCAATCGTTCCCACAAAATAGTAATAATGATCGATCCAAAACTACATCCTCACACTTCGAGCACACACTGAAATGGGAACAAAAGAGGAACCACCACAAAGTTACAATGATCGCAACATATTATCCAAAGAAACACATTATCCAAAGAAGCAAAACTGGTTTCCTAAAACCGAGGTCTGACAATAATAAAGGATCAAACATCAAGAAAATCATCACTAGCAAAGCACACAATGAATATTACTGACAGGGCGGCACTCGACCCGCAGTCCAATTTCCCGAGACTGTGACGGACGGAATAACTCGACATGAAGCACGCTACTAAATTACACGCACTGATAGTGATACGCAATGGTCAGTCGCTAAGTTCGCCGTTGGTTGGTTGTTTAGTTCGGGGTTTAACGTCCACCGCGGCACCGAAGTGATAATGGATGGCCCGGCTGACGGGCGGGTTATGGGGGACAGGGGAATCTGTTGCCTATGGAGTACGACCTGAACACTGATCAACTCAGGCGCACTCCAGGTGTGCCACTTTGATTTACCAGGACCTTTCAAAGGACATGCAATCCCGTCTTTTCCCCTGCCGGATTGCGAGTCCAGCTACTGGGGCCGGGACGGGGATTCGAACCCACAACCCGGCGATTCCCTTCGCTCTCCTGCTCCGACGCTTAACCGCCTGAACTATTTCGGACGACTCAAAGTTCGCCGCAGGGATTACTTTTACTGACTTACTTACGCCTGTCACCCCTACCCGGGTATAGGCCGTCGACGAGAGACCTCCAGCGACTCCTGTCCTGTGCTTCTCCTTCGATTTTACTCCAGGTGGTTCCCAGTCTCTTGATGTCTGCTTGGAGGTCTCGACGCCAGGAGTTTCTCGGCCTACCTCTTTTCCTCTTTCCCTGGTGGTTCCATGACAATGCCTGCCTAGTGATACTGGAAGCTGGCTTTCTCAGACTGTGACCAATCCATCCCCATCTTCTTCGCCCATTTTCATTCTCTGCTGTTATCTGCTCTGTTCTCTCCCAGAGTCTGACGTAGCTGATCTTCTCTGGCCAGTGGATTTTCAAAATTCTTTTAAGGCAACTGTTTATGAAGATCTGTACTCTGTTGACTGTGGTTTTTGTCAATCTCCAAGTCTCTGCTCCATATAGGAGAACTGCTTTTACGTTGGAGTTGAAAATCCGGACTTTGGTGTGTTGTGACAGCTCTCTGGAACTCCACACTTTTTTCAACTGGAGAAAGGCTGCTCTGGCTTAACCGACTCAGTCGTGCATCAGTGCCGCCTTTTTTGTCTAGATGATGCTCCCGAGATAGGTGAAGGACTCCACCTCCTCCAACGGAGACTGGTTCTTCCCTGGTTGTGTTCAGCCTATTGTCTTTGTTTTCTGTTTGTGAATGGTGAGGCCCACTTGGGATACACGGCTTTAAATAGGCATTGCGCGTGCCTACAAGAAACAATGCCCGCGCGCAGGCGACTGAAATGGCGCGGCCGGACAATTAAACTAGCAAGAACTGTGTTAGTTGGTAGCTGAATAAACTTAAATAACTAGCTAACTATACATCCAATACTAATAAATCTTAGCATTTCCGAAAGGGAATTTAAAGGGCTTTCCGATGAACTATATTAGGAAAAGATTAACACTATGCCGAATTTAATATAATTTTATAATGACTGCCACACAAGTCAGTGAAGTGAAAGGCGAAACAGCATGAAAAACGTACGAAATATAACTAAGACTGCTTACCGATCGATCGTACAAAGCCAAATAGATATTCTAAAAGCAGGAACTGTACTGAATCTAATGGCTATTGAAACAGCTTTCTATGTTCAATAGAACGAAAACTGTGAAGCTTCAAAAATAAATAGAAAACACAAGTTACGAAACCATTACTACAAAGTGACAGAACGACTCGCCGCGCCACGCAAGTGGTGACGTCACGGCTAGCGGGCTAATACCTCAGACGCGGACTAAAAACAGCTACATGGGGACACTGACAGGCTTACCGCGCTCTGCTACACACTGATATATCCGCCACGCCACTCTTAAAAAAAAAAATGTCAATGGCCAGCGAGAGTAAGCGTTACGTAATCGATCACCCTTTAACGCGGTTGGTTAGTTCGGGTTTAACGTCCACAGCACCGAGGTGATCATGGACGGCCCTGACGGGCGGGTTATGGCGGACAGGGAAATCTATTGCCTATGGAGCCTTACGACCTGAGCACTGATCAACTCAGGCGCACTCCAACTGTGCCACTTTGATTTACCAGGACCTTTCAACGGACATGCTATGAGTTGAACAAATCCGTTTTTTTTCCCCCTGGATTGTGAGTCCAGCGATCGGGGCCGGGACGGGACTGAACCCACGACCCGGCGATTCCCTTCGCTCTCCTGCTCCGACGTTTAACCGCCTGAGCTATTTCGGACTACCTGCGTTAAGAGGTGATCGATTGCGCAAATTCATCCTATGCCTGTGGACGGGTAAACTTCAACTTCGAGTCAAGCGCGTACGCCGGCTTACCAAACGAACTGCGATGACAAAAATGAAGGCGTTCTTATCAATCGAGCGCTGCTTGTTATGTATGTGCGGTTGAAGTAAGTTACCGCTGTACCACACCCTTCACCGGCAATAGGCGTAGATTCGCATGCAGGGGCTCACGAGAATATATGCCTATTGTTGACGTGGATATGATTCTTTCCCTACTGACACAGAGGTTCTTGGCTGTGAAGGGGATGTACTCAAGCGGCAACACTACCGGTTTTGCCCAGTGCAGTAAAAAGGTTCAGCCCGTGTTTGTCTAAGCAGAAGCAGACTGAACGCCATAGACCAAGCCATTTCCCCAAAAGAGATACCCTGCCCGGGTTACATTTCACTGTACTACGTGCGCGGAAGAACGAGAAGTCGGAAAATGTCTGCTGCAAAGAGAGTGGCTGTGGTAAGTGTAAGCATTTGCTTATCATGTAATTATGCTGTTGACCTTGGCAGTTCGCGCCCCTGTGTCCTATGGCTGCCTCAGGGATCAGGAAGTTCCCCGCGTTGCCTAGGAGCGTCAACAGCGTCGGCGCGGCAGCCGCCATTTTGACAGGATACGATAGACTTCAGATAGTAGCCAAGCACGGTAGTGTTTCAACACGTTTTCCTTCATGTTTCTTCCTCTTTGGAAACAAACAAAAATAGATTATGGTTAGCGGTTTCCTACGGCGATGGCATGACGTGCTGTTATTGCCTATTGTCAGGACGTTCCTGACTTTGTCCCGGCTGAAAGCGATTTCCCGATGAGCGCACGAGTCGCGTATCCTCTCAAGATGGCCGCCACGACTAACGTGACGACGTCAGTTTCCCGAGCCCAATACCTAGACAGCGTCGTGCTTTCCACACGCGGCTTGGTAGTGCGTGTATATGAGATGTATATATGTGTGTATGTGTGTACTGATGGTGTGTGCCATGGTGTGTGTGTGTGTGTGTGTGTGTGTGTGTGTGTGTGTGTGTGTGTGTGTGTGTGTGTGTGGTGTCATCTGTGCCGCGTGAGTGCGTGTTGTGTTGTATTGTGTAGTGTGTGTGTGTGTGTGTGTGTGTGTGTGTGTGTGTGTGTGTGTGTGTGTGAGTGCCGTGAGTTTGTCAGTGTGTGCCGTGTGTGTGTACCACATTAGGCGTGCGTGCGTGCCTGTGTGTTTGTGTATTTGTGTGTGTGTGTGTGTGTGTGTGTGTGTGTGTGTGTGTGTGTGTGCCACGGTGAGCCCTGATGTATGGCACCGGTTTGTGTGTGTGTGTGTGTGTGTGTGTGTGTGTGTGTGTGCGTGCGTGCGTGCGTGCGTGCGTGATATGCCTGATAATAAATAAATTACTGACTTATTGCTTTCGAAAACGTTTCTGGACATTTCGCGATCGCTAGCCTTGGTCACGGCCAGTCACAACAAAAAGTAAAATGCTGTGTCACTGTTGGTCAGCAGGAAAATGATCACTACAGGCATCGGATGTGATATTGTATATTTCTGCCCCGTGCTAGTAACCGCAGCCGTTAATGTATAACATATGTCCCTGTTATTAGCCCATTTAGTCACAGGACCCTGCAGCAGGAGATGGATTGATTATGATAATTCAAGGTTAGTGCCTGATGAACTTGGCGCCTGAAGGCGCCAAGCTCATCTGGCGCTACCCTTGAATTATCATGATCAACCCATCTCCTACAACTGGTACATAGTCGTTAGACAACGCCTCCAGAAGTTTGGGAACGCGGCCGTGAGGTTAAGAGGGTTAATTATGAGAGAGTGGAGCCGCTGGCGAAGTAAGCATGTTTTAAATCAGTAGCGGAACCTACAGTGGATGCATTCTAGCCGGTATTTGTGCTGGTCTGTGATGTTGGACCTTACGGCTGAAGATATAAAAAAATATCGTAAACCAGCACAAGCTTGTTGTTGTCAGAACATTTCAGTTTGTGCTAAACATTGCCCCTGGCAAGGAGCAACAATGCACTACTGTACTAACCGTTACATACACTGAAAGGCCCACTACCGCCGTGACTGTTCAAATATACACTTTTGTAACAGATGGTTACGAAACTCCTCGCACATGTCTAACGGATTTAGACATAGGAGAATCCAGTTCAGCGTAAGTCGTCTTCAATATCAAATAACCTGACGACTCCGCTCCGTTCTATCAGTACAACTGTATCAGTACGAGAAACAGCTAAAAATAGATTGACACACTAACGGTTGCGGCGCAGAATAAATAAGTGCGATTACGCGTGTGTGCTTGCTGCGTGTCCAAACTGCCGTTAAAGTTCATTAGGTGTGTCGATAAGGCATAAGGAACACAAACGGTGCTGAAATGTGTCTTCCGACGTAATGGTACTTAAAGTGTGACCGGTTGTCTGTGATTCTTACGACAAGTCACAGACCAGTACACTCTTAATGTGATTCTAGACTCTTACAACTTTCTTTCAGTGTTCCTTTGTGGCTATCAGAACTTCCGCATTACGCTAATACTGGGAAACTGGGCCCAACAGTAAACTTTTTTTTTCTTTAAAAAAAAAAAGAAGGAATTTTAGCTTCAGACGCGTATGCGCCACTGGCTCAGCGATGTGACCATGCAGTGTCCCAGCACGCAGCGAGTCCACGGGCAGGTGTCGGCTGCTGTTAGCCGGCCACCGGCCCTGGCCAACAGCGGCCGACTTCGGCTCAAAGATCGTTTGCCTGTTGGAGTGCTCTTATCAGGTCGAGACTTGTCAGGCCGAGACTTGGCCGACTAGCTCAGTCAAGATCAAAATCAGCAACCACCACAGGCGGTGGGTCGAGAAAGACTTTTTTTTTTACGATATGTGTCGAAGAGTATTTATCGCGTTCCTCTGTTCGCTGCCTTTAACCCGTTCACTGCCGAGAAAAAAATGAACACCAAGAGGCATAGATCCTCATGAGCCCCCGCAGTTGCGGGGGCTCATGAGGATATATGCCTCTTGCTGAAACCAATGTTGTAGAACTCGTACACGACCTGTGCTTTGAGCGGCCGTTCGGGCTCTGAGGCGTTAAAGTAACAAAGATTTCACAGATAAACATTGTGACAAATTGCGTCCACTGGCAGTGAAGGGGTTAACCCTTTCTCTGTCGTTAGCGCTTTTTGTCGAGCAAAACCACCCCCCCCCCCCCCCAAAAAAAAAAAAAAAAAAAAAAAAAAACAACAAAAAACCGACAGCCAAAAGGTTGATAGTGAACAAACGAGATACTGTAGGCCTACATAACTGACATGGTGAAAACGCCTTGCTTGCCGCGTCTAATCTGTACGCCGACTAGGCCAGCTGTGCACAGTTGTGCGTATTTGTAAGGTTGCAAGCAAAAATGAATGGTTGATGGAGAGATTCGAACACAGTTGTGCGTGTCATTATCAGATTCGCGTAGCCTTCTCCTCAGTGCTGATGATTGCTTAAAACAAAGAACAGTTTTAGGACACAATTACGCGTATCACCATTGTGCCAAGTCGCGCCAGTTAATAGCCCTTATGCCTGTTCAAGTTCGACACGGTTTTGATTCCAGGCCACCTCGCAGATGTAGCCTTGGGACTGACATCTTAACTATGACCGCTTGCGCGCTAAAATTCACATGTCGTTCATGCGTAAACTCGATCTGATCCGAGTCTCTTAAATCATTCAGCCCGGCGCACGTATTTTCCAAATTTTGGAGGCGTCATCTAACGACTACTATGATAAGCCTGTGAGATGGGTCGACCATGATAATTCAAGGGTAGTGCCAGATTAGCTTGGCGCCGTCAAACACCTTTGAACCCATTCACTCAGCCCTGACGCACTACAGCAGGAGATGGGTCGACCATGATAATTCAAGGGTAGTGCCGGATTAACTTGGCGCCTGTCAGGCCTGAATGGGTTGAATATTGGCCGTTTGACCCTTTGACCCTCGGTGTCGTGGAATAGCAGGGGCATCACCCTTGAACTAACCCTTTTCAATTCCTGATACCAGTACTGATTGCAATTAAATTGACTGTGATAGTTCATGGATGGTGCCAGAATAGCTTGGCACCTATGCGCCAAGCTATTCTGGCACCATCTCTGAACTAAAGTGGTTGATCTATCTCCCAATCTGTAATGTAGCCTTCATAGGTCAATAAGCAGCTTCAGGATGTAATGAGTTAATTAACTCATTCAGCCCGACGGCCGTATTTCCCAAATTTTGATGGCGTCATCTATCGTGGTCGTGCGGTCTCACGACCTAAAATTTCAGATGAATCTTGACCGGGCGCCATAGTCTTTGAATGTATATATATAAACTATTGATGGACTGACTGGTCGGTTGTTTGGTGGTTGGGTGGCTGGTCGGCTGGTTCGTTAGTTCGTCTGTCTATCCGTCCGTCTGTCCGTCCGTCCGTCTATCCATCCATCCATCCACCCATCCATGTATTTACAAATGTATGTTTTTCTTGCAGGTGACGGGCTCTAACAAGGGTGTTGGTTTCGGCATCGTGCGTGCTCTGTGCAAGCAGTTCGATGGCGATGTCATTCTCACATGTAAGCACAGCAGCCGAAATACACACACAGGACGTGACAAAGACTGCATGACTGACGACTAAGCACTACGGACAAACAACAATCTAACGGATCGACCGTTAGTGATAGCTCAAGAGGAGTGTCCAAACACAACAAAGCAACAACAATTTGAAATGCAAACATAATATAAGTAGACACACCTACAAAACCTTCTTTGTAAAAAGCATTCTTTTTTGTACACTTTCAAATAATAATAATAATAATAATAATAATATTAACACCAACAAAAACAGCAATACTACTACTACTACTACTACTACTACTACTACTACTACTACTACTACTACTACCGATGATGCAATCCAATTCATTTCAATTCAAACAACTTTATTTATCCCTCAAGGGGCAATTACAGTTTTGCCACCTCAGCTGCAGCTCACATTCACTCACTCGCTCATTCGACAAATTACAATAACAGCTCTAGCTACAAAATGGACAATGACTCGGGACGGGTGAAGCCCGTCGCCAAGGCATCTAATCCTCATCCCGACCCGAACCTCCCTGACAAAAAACAGAATGCTAAGACAGCCCTGTGTCTCCTGAACACACTATTTATTATATGTTCTTTGGTTCAAGTTCCTACTTGACTAAAGCTAGTACATGAAAATACAAGTTAACAACAAAAACAAACTACCGTCGATAGCCGGAAATGATCTCCAATCGAGGCAACATAAAACAACGGTCAATACTGCACCTGGGGGCCGGCTCAGAGGGCACCGCTCCGACAAAGTCCGTCAACACTATTTATAACATATAAATGTCATTATGGTAACAGTCATAAATCATTGTGGTGAAATTTACCCCCTCCCCCCCCCCCCCCCCCCCCCCCCCCCGCGCGCACACACACTGACACAGTCGTGTTCACTGGCACGCCGCTTGTTGGGAAAGTCTGTCAACAGCCAAGCCGGTCGGCCGGCCAGGCAGTATAACATAAACACGGCCGACGCGTTGAAACGCAGTAAGAACGTAATAATTAAAGCTCGCTGGTAAATACTTCTCTGTATGCTTCCAAGCTTTTCTGGGGTGCCAGTCAGAACAGAAAATCTGACAAGAATGCGTTAGTCTGTGAACTGAATTTACTGTGATGTAGGATGGAGTCCAGAATAGCACATGTTCAGTTAGTAGTTCCACAGTTTATCTGCACGCTCTTCTTTGGAAACATAGGCTGGCACGAAAATAAGTCGCCAAATTCCGACTGCTACAAGATGAAGACGATGTAGTCGATACACCACAACTATCAAATAAAGTTGTCGAAAAAGTACATCACTACATCAATGTTCCCTCAGAACTGCCTGGTAAATAACAATTATAGGCGTCACTTCACTAGCACAACGTGATTGACAGATTTTGCCGGAGCGGACGGCCAGGAGATGGTGCATGGCCGCCATTTCCGGGCCCTCCTTATGATAATGATAATAACGATAATAATAATGGCTGTGATGATCCTTACTAACAGAATTATTTATGTTAATCAGCTCGTGACGAGGGCAGAGGTCAAGAAGCCGTCAAACAGTTGCAGAAGGAAGGTAAGGCCGGTCAGTTACATTTGAACCTTTGCATCAGGTGTCGGTAGCGGTTTTAGTCACTACGATGATTCCTGCAGTAACTTTGTAAAGTTTATGAATAGTTTGTCGATAGCGCAGTTAAAAACGAAAACAACTTTTAAAATCATAAATCTACCCAGATTTGGCAAAAAGCCCGTATGTCCATTTTCAGCCGTCATGAAAAGCGAGATGTTAATTATCACAATGAACAACTAGCTTTTCACAAGAAATGGAGACACTGGCTTGTGCCACATGAAAGTAGAAATCCAAGGATCTGTGCCGAGGGCTTGTTCAATATCTTTCCATGTCATTCGGATGACGAGCTTGCATATGTCAGTCTCGCGGTACCTGTTAGCCATCACGTCAGACCGCGGTTTTGGTGTTATCGTTAATGTGATGCTAAACTTATGTATGACTGTGAAGAAAACACAGATTATGCAAACAGTCCTCTGGCCCGACTCCAGCCTTAGTCGCACGGCTTTGCCGTGCGCGGGCCAAGTAAAGCTGGAGTCGGCAGATGACTCTTTTCGCTGACTCAGTTGAGATCAGCTTGGGAGCTGCAGGCTTGACTGCGTTGTATCCGAGTTCGCGATATTTTGATGCACGTTATGCTAAGGCTGATGCATTTTCCTTCATGCCAAAAGGTCTGAATCCCAAGTTCCACCAGCTGGATGTTCTGGACACGTCAAGCATCCGGGCACTGAAGGACTACCTGAAAAACACATATGGCGGCCTGGATCTGCTGGTGAACAACGCGGGTATCGCTTTCAAGGTGGGTGGATCCAGGGGCGGATCTGTGGGGAGGGGGGGGGGAAGGGTTCTCCCCCAAAATTCTGTAAAATGCTATAACAAGGTCCCTCATTTGCGGTGTTTAGACCCCCCCCCCCCCCCAATTGTTTGTTATGTTGGCGAATGTGAGAGTCTTAACATGCACACCCGGGGCCCGGTAAATAATAATATCGCGACCGTAACTTTTCAAAATCAGTCAATGAACAGGCAATCAATTTACACTTTTCTGAAGTCTGAAAACGACACTTCCCCCCCCCCCCCCCCACCTCCTTCCTGAGAACTGCTGCTAGCGCTAGTCGGTTTACACCAATTGAGCTCACCCCAGCCATACGGGTAAGCGTACGTGCACGAATGCTTCACACACAACTTGACAGATCCGCTACGATCCAATTTATCACGAATGCCGCTTAGAACACAGCTGACAGATATACGAACCAATTTAGCAGACCAAATGTAAATACAAGCGACCAAGTCAGTCTGTGGTAGAACACGGAAAAGTAGAAAGTTTACTTTCGATCATACGTATTTGGCCGACCGCAAGATTTCACAGTATCCATTCTTTCGTGTATTTCAGTCGTGATAAGGCTTCGGGAACGGAAAACAATTCTACACCTGAATATCGATTGGGGTATCAGGAATCTGATTGACACTCCCCATAACAACAGCGCTTTCCAGGTATCTTCAATACCGCCGAAATTAGCTAAAATAATGAAAACATCGACGCTCTTCAAAGCCCCGCAAGCACAAGCATAGGGTTCCTTGCCGTACGTCCGCTTCGCGCTCAGAAGCACATGGTTTAGTACAGCGTTTTGATTGTCGAAAGGCGAACGCGCGCTATGTTTGATTGACATTTCACGCCAGGAATGGGTCGGTCTATTGTCTGTCCCCAATAAACAATAAACTAAACATCCCCGAATGTGCGTGGGCCAACTGGGGCCGACGACAGCCCGATGTCGATTCAGTGCTGACATGACCGGCCGGGTTGTGTACGTGTTTCTACTGTTTGTGCAGAGCAACGCCACAGAGCCGTTCGCAGTGCAAGCCCAAGTGACGCTGAGAACTAACTTCTGGGCCGTCCTGGAGGTCTGTGAGGAACTTTTCCCTTTGCTGAGGCCACATGCCAGGTACACTCACTGGAACTAATTCATCTCCCAAGGGAGCTGGGCGAATCGGTGGTAGAGCGCTCCATTCTCGTCCGGAAGATCGCGGGTTTGAACCCAGCTGTAATAAAATTCTGTTCAGACCCTATTCGGTGCCTCGTCTTTGCAACCGAGACGAAAACTTGGCTCAAAGAACACTGGACTAACAAGAGACATAAATCCTCATGAGCCCCCGCGACTGCGGGGGCTCATGAGGGTTTATGTCTCTTGCAGATGGGTAGCGTTCGCCTTGCCCCGGCGGTTAAAGGGTGAACCCCTTTTTTCAACGGACAATTGTCAAGAGAAAATGACCGAATAAAATCATTTCCCTCATTTTTAAGTCCCTTCTATTTTTTTTTTATATAGAACGGGTGGCGGTGGGGCGAATTTAATAGCATGTCCATGATGTCAAAGGCGGACAGGCGAAATTCTGGCTAAACCTCTATCAATTGAAGTAATAAGATAAAAAATACGTCATGTCTAGTTACGCTAACCTCGCTGCTGAACAGTACATTTGGCGCCAAGCGCTGTATGTACGTATGTATATGTGTGCGTATATATGTAAACAAGAGAATATCCGACATTTCTGTACACACAAGCTTGAAACTTGGCGAAATACTTTCTTAAGTGGGTGGCTAAGAGAGCCTCCGAGCATATTGTAATTGAATGTCTCATTGAAGACATAAACACCCGTTTATAGGAAGTCGGTTGACCCAGATTAGAGTCCGTAATTTTTGTCATATTTACTTGAAATCTATCTTCTCATTAATACCCGCATGATTTGTCATAAACAGTGTTTGCATAAGCCTGTTGTTTGTTCCGGCCCTGGTGTAGGATACGGTCAAATTTGTGACCTGTAAGCCCTAGGCGTGAAAATCAGCAAGAAAATTTCAAAGTTGATCCTCTGATATGTCAAATGTCAGTATTGCAATGCGTGACGTATAACATCGAGTCGTCACTATGAACACGTCGTCGTGGGACTAATGATGCCATGACGTGAAGCTTAAAGTGACGTCATTTCGCTTTTCGTGCTATTATAGTTTTTCTTCAGAATAGCTATGCTACGCCAGACCACAGAGCTTACGAATGGCGGGAATCGCCGTGTGTCCGTCTTTATTTCTGTGTGCCAGTGTGTGTGGATCAGAGGGTGGGTTAGAGTAGAAGGAGATGGATTCCTGTCGCTACACGAGCCCACAGAGCGCACTAATGGCGGGAAGCGCCGCGTGTCTGTCTTTATTTGAGTGCGGCGACGTGTGTGTTGATCAGAGGTTGGCTTAGAGAGGAGGGAAATGGATCAGCATAATAAGCCTAAAAGTATGAACAACTCTGAATGTTCCTGAAAGATAAACGCATCTGAGCTCCAAACTATACGGTAGAATTTTGGATGAAATCCTCATCTTATTCTTGTTTTTGAAACTTGCAGTAAAAGTTCCAATCTACTGATGTTTTCTGGGAATGCTGATTTCCAGCATGTATGCAGACGAGCAAAATAAATGTGACATGTTTGGAATCATCAGAAACACTTTATTGTTTCCGATGATTCCAAAAAATGTCGCATTTCTTTGGCTCATCAGTATATATTCCTACTACAGAACTCACGTGACCGTTCGTAACCCCTTCACTGCTAGTGTTCGCGGACTGTGCTTCATAAATGCATGTTAATTCACCGCCAAAGAGACTCGACCGCCCAGGGAGCAGGGATGCAAAGGTGTTTCAGCAAGAGGTATAGATCCTCATGAGCCCCCGCAACTGCGGGGGCTCACGAGGATCTATGCCTCTTGCAGATGGATTGTGCTTTTGTTTCTCGGCAGTGGGTTCATGTTTGCGTTGTTTTGCTCGTCATGTTGTAGGGTTGTGACCGTGTCGAGCTTCACGTCCTCAATGGCGCTCAAGAAGTGTTCCCCTGAGATCCAGGCTAAAGTTACGGACCCCAACGTCACGCTGGAGCAGGTCAAGCAGCTGATGACAGACTTCGAGAGGTATTGTTGTAAGATTCTATCGTAATTTTCATGATTTTGTTTATTTTTTTTATGCAAACCTACACAGAAAAAAAAGCCGAAATAGCCTGTTTCATGGAGCATGTTGTCATCAATTGGTTGAGGATAAATGTTTCGCCCACAATTAGATTTTAGCTACGTTTCCAAAAGCACGAATGCGACACGAATACGATCAGAACCCGACACGACAATGCCATTTTCGTTCAAAATTCGTGGTGCCGTTTTTCCACACAACTTGTGCGACATTCCAATTTCGCCTTTGTGGGAGCCACTGATATGAAGCAAAAAATCAAAATGGCGCGAGAGCTTTCCACAGACGACACAATTTACGTCATACTTTCGGTCCGAACACATCTGACATCCGAAAAAATCGCGGCCCTTAGCTACGCTTCCATAAACACGAATCCGAAACGAATCCGATCTGACTCCGAAGCGGGTCCGAAACAGAACAGTTCTTGAAGTCCTTTTGATGTTTGTGTGTTTCCACGTGCCCGATGCTGAAACGAATTTGCATCCGACTTCGAACGAAAATGATGTAATTTTTTCAAGGAAAATTGCATCACCGTATTGGGTTCGGATTGTATTGGCATCGGATTTTCGGTATGTAACCTAGAGCTACGTTTCCATAAGCACGAATCCGATACGAATACTATCCGAACCCGATGAGGTGATGCAATTTTCCTTCAAAAATTGCGTCATTTTCGTTCAAAGCCGGATGCGAATTCGTGTCCGCATCGGGCCTGTGGAAACACACAAACATGAAAAGGACTCGCACGAACCTTCCTGTTTCGGACCCGCTTCGGATTCGGATCAGTTTCGTGTCGGATTCGTGTTTGTGGTTCGGCGCCTTAAAGCTTCGCTTCCATAAGCACGAATCCGATACGAATACGATCCGAACCCGATGCCGCGATGATGAAATGTTCCTTCAAAAATTGCATTATTTTTTTCAAAGCCGGATGCGAATTCGTGTCCGCATCGAACTAATGGAAACACACAAACATGAAAATGACTCGCACGAACCTTCCTGTTTCGGACCCGCTTCGGATTCGGTTCGGATTCGTGTTTATGGGTCGGCGCCTTTAGCTTGAGCGTACAAAACATCGTGTTGTGTTCGTTTCGCAGTCCGTTGCAAAATTCGGTACCGCATCGGACAAAAGCAAATAATCACTTCGGGTTCGGATCGTATTCGTATCAACATTTTGAATAATAATTAATGCATTTTTGGAGCCACCCTATACTTCCATAAAACAGTGAGCCCTGGAAACGGGTGTGTGAAAGAAAACAATCAGCCCTGGAAACGGGTGTGTGAAGGAAAACAATCAGCCCTGGAAGAAGCTGCGTGCCTTTCAGATGAGTGACGTGAAACATTAAATTCGTCACTGTGTAAACGGCGTCGTGGAACTAGCGATGCCATGACGAAAAGTGCTGCTTGTGCTATTCTTCTTTAGAATTCCTGTCGCTACACGAGCCCACAGAGCGTACTAATGGATGGAAGCGCCGTGTGTCCGCGGTCTTTATTTGTGTGTGCTTGCGTGTGTGTTGATCAGAGGCTGGGTTAGAGTGAGGAGGGAAATGGATCAGAAGGATAAGCTGAAAAATATGAACAACTTTGAATGCTCCTAAAAGAAAAACTCATCTGAGCTCCAAACAATACGGTAGACCTTGGGATGAAATTCTCATCTTCTTCTTATGATGTAGACTTGCGGGCGTGTTGTGCAAAAAGTGGTTAAATATATGCACGAAGCTATATAGAAGAGACTTTGTGGGCTGGTTCATCCCATTTTGTTAACATAGCAGCGACTCCAAACGCTGTTCCTTGTTATGCGCTTGGAGTCTACGAGCTAGCTTCAGCTTGGCCATGATAAATACTGACAAACAAAAGAAATGCGACATTTTTTTAAATCATCGTTAACACTTTAATGTTTCGGATGAGTCCAAAAATGTCCCATTTCTTTACCTCGTCGGTAGATCATTCAGTGCGCTCGATTGGTTCATGCAATAAAATGTGCACCTTTTGTGTGTTTCATGCGTCAGCCTGGCCAAGAAAGGCACACACAAGGAGGCGGGGTGGGCCGACTGGGCGTACGCGGTGAGTAAGATTGGAGTCCGCATGCTGGCCAGCGTTCAACAACGCCAGCTGGACGCCCAGAAGAAGGACGACATTGTTGTCAACAGCGTGAGTGTTACAAACAGTAAAGCTAGGACTCAGTCCGGCATGAATGGGCTGCAAAGTGTTGTTGTTGTTGTTGAGGATGTTTATTAAGAAAATCCCAAGAAAGAAAAGAAATATGCTTGGAAATTGTGTTGTGTTGTATTAGACTATTTTCTGAAATCAGCATTAGGTCAAAATTGCCTGTGTTTCGACGAAAGCAGTGGATTAAAAGCCAGAACAAACATGCATCTGCATATTTTGTCCGGGTTTTTTGTCCACTGTTTTAGTCGAAACACAGGCAATTTTGACCTACTTTTGATTTTAGAATTAAGTCAAAACTGCACATGTTTCGACGAAAATGGATGTGTTTCGAGGAAAACAGTGGATTCAAAGCCCGGACAAACATGATGCATGTTTGTCCGTACTTTTAATCCATTTTTTTATCGAAAAACGAGCAGTTTTGGCTTAGCTCTGATTTCCTGCTTCTGATCGTCTGCTGTCCTTTGTAGGCGTTTATTTCTTTGCACGTTACACGCTTGGTATCAAGATTTCAGTCCAGATTTCTTGTTTGTTTGTGTGCTGTTGCTGTCACATTCGCATTGCCCCTGGTCTGGCACGGATTAGGCGCGCCATCTACTGTGTACCCTGTCACTGGCACGGCGGATTAGGCGCGCCATCTACTGTGTACCCTGTCACTGGCTCGGATTAGGCGCGCCATCTACTGTGTACCCTGTCACTGGCACGGATAAGGAGCGCCATGCACTGTGTACCCTGCGCCCTGTTTGTCGAGGATGGTTAGTTCAGGGTTTAACGTCCACGGCACCGAAGTGATAATGGACGGCCCTGACGGGCGGATTATGGGAGACAGGGACATCTATTTCCTATGGCGTACGACCTGAACACTGATCAACTCACGCGCACTGCAACAGTGCCACTTTGATTTACCAGGACCATTCAACGGACATGCTATTGCCGAACAAACCCGTTTTTTTCCCCTGGATTGCGAGTGCAGCTACCGGGGCCGGGACGGGGATTCAAACCCACGACCCGGCGATTCACTTCGCTCTCCTGCTCCGACGCATAACCGCCTGAGCTATTTCGGACTCTAATTTGTCGAGGACTGTCGATAGAGTCATGATAAAGGAATCAAGGGACGTAACCGTTTCTTTGTGCGGCATTGGTTGGTTAGTTCCAAGTTTTACGTCCACGGCACCGAAGTGATAATGGACGGCCCTGACGGGCGGGTTATGGGGGACAGGGAAATCTATTGCCTATATAGTACGACCTGAACACTGATCAATTCAGGCGCACTGCAACTGTGCGACTTTGATTTACCAGGACCTTTCAATGGACATGCTATGGAACAAGTCCGTCCTTTTTCCCTGGATTGCGAGTCCAGCTACCGGGGCCGGGACGGGGACTCGAACCCACGACCCGGCGATTCCCTTTGCTCTCTTGCTCCGACGCTTAACCGCCTGAGCTATTTCAGACTCTCATGTGCGGCATTGAGTGACTCTCCTTACTATGCCTACAGACGTCCGGAAACCGGAAGAAGTGCAAATCGCGCGTGTTTCGACGATAACTGTGGACTAACTCACTTAGCACCAACACCCTACAGCAGGAGATGGATTGACCATGAAAAGCCAAGGGTAGTGTCAGATTAGCTTGGCGCCTTCAAGGCGCCAAGCTAATCTGGCACTACCCTTGAATTATCATGGTCAGTCCATCCCCTGCAACTGGTACACATTCGTTAGGTAACACTTGCACACTTTGGGAAATGCGGCCGTGGGGGTTACAAGCCCGGACAAACATGCGAGATCTGGAAGCGACTCACCGCGAACGAGTTAAAGTCGTCATCATTTTGCTATGACGCATTTTGGGTTCTGAAGTTTCTAGTGAGACGTATGCGACGAACACTTTGGAGAAGGATCGTCTCCAAAAGGAACTCGGCATCATTCACGCGAGAATGGTTGCTTGTGATAAAGGGTTGTGCCTGGTGTATGCATGCTATGGGGAGTCACTCAATGCTTCACAAAGAAACAGTTACGTCCCGTTACGTCTCTCCACAGATGAAAATGCGCACTTAAACCTGCTCTAGCTGTCACCTTTGGGTAGCGACCACCTGTCCAGAACAGCCAACCAATAAGTCTACATCCCCGACATTTTCACTACAAATAGACATTTTGTATAAACGGTCACCTGTCTACAGTGGCGAACCTGTCCTATCCCTTAGGTGGTCGCTATGTGCAGGGTTGACTGTATGTTAAAATTAAGATTCCTGCCCCAGTAGCAATATGTCTTCGGGCCCGCGACGGCCGCAGGGGATCCGAGGACCCTAACTTACTGGGTGTAGTTTGACGCTTCAATCAACATGTGGTAGGCCTACATATGCCGTGGACATTTTTATTCCGCAATGTTGTGTCGGCTGTTTTCAGTGTTGCCCTGGCTACGTGGACACGGACATGACGAGCCACAAAGGAACCAAAACAATTGACGAAGGTAAGGTGGTAGATTGTATTCACAGAACGTACTGCTCGCAGTTAACCCCTTCACAGCCGAGAACAAGTCAATAGGGTCCTTGCGCAAGAGGCATAGATCCTCATGAGCCCCCGCTTTCGCGGGGGCTCATGAGGCTCTATGCCTCTTGCTGACACCACTTTGATTCCACGTTTGAACCGCGGACGGCTGGGGCACTCTGGCGGAGAATTCACGGCGATTTCAGAAACACACTCTGAGTCCACTGTCAGTAAATGGGTTAACTGCTCAAATCAAGAATACACAGACGACTGAACAAACAAACGAAAACTCTTGCAGCATGTATCCAGTTGATACAGGGCGATCACTCCGTCGTCAAGACAATGGAGTGACCGCCCTGTGTTCACAGGATTGTATAGTCTGTTGGAGGAAGGCTTGCCTCGTGTTTTTTTTTTTTTTTTTTTTTTTTTTTTTTTCCAATTAACTTTCGAAAATAGCACATTTCATGGCAACACTAAGAGCAAAACGTGGCCACCAGACTTTTGTTGTTGTAATTATTATATATTTTTAATATAATTAAAAGTTCAATAAAGCAGCGCCAAAGTGCCCCAGCCGTCCAGAGAACATGGATGCAAAGTGAGAACCAGCAAGAGGCATAGATCATGATGAGCCCCCGCAACTAGGATCTATACCTCTTGCATTGTGGTGTTGCTTGTTGTGTTCCAGTAGCAAAGGGATTAATTGTTCAATATACGCTTTGATGTTTTTGCAGGCGCTGAGACTCCCTTGATGGCGGCGCTCGTTCCTCCAAACGCGACCTCCCCGAGAGGAGAATTTCTGTCTGAGGAGAAAGTAACACCGTGGTAACATATAGTGTGAGAGACAAGAAACATGGACAATTATAGATTGTTAACACTTTGTCTGCCTGGGCATGACGAACGCTACCTAACATGCAAGAAACATAAACCCTCATGAGCCCCAGCAGTCGCGGGGCTCATGAGGATTTGTGTCGCTTTTTAGTATTGTGTTCTCTGTGCCTATTCCTGGTCGCATAAATTTTACATCCGTGTTCTCCACGCGTATGTTGCTCAGTGTACAAAGTCGCCTCAGACGCGCCATTCGTGGTCGTCAGCTGCGAAGGGGTTAAGAACGCTCTTAACCCATTCAGCCCTGGCGCACTACAGGTTGATCCATCTCCCGCAACCGGTGCATAGTCATTAGATGACGCCTCCAAAATTTGGGAAATACGGCCGTCGGGTTGAATGAGTTGAAAGCGATCTGTTCCGTGACAGGCTTTGACTGATCCAATTTGCCGATACGTGACAACAGTTAAGCAGCGTTTTCTTCGCCTCAACTAGGATCCTTCGTTTTACAATCCGTGTGAGTACTAGAGGTTTTCCACTGCCCTTTGAGCGTAACGGAAGGAACTCTTCAGCGTACAAAGGAGAAGAAGAACAGGAAAATCTTTCATTTGACGACATTTGAACTTCATAATTTAAGTTAACCCTTTTGTCCAGCGTTATTGTAAGACCTACTGAGAACAGTAATAAAGAAGATATTGAGAACTTTTAAAGCTTTACTGCCTGGACTAGGGCGCTTTAAGAAACGGCAGCCGAACCAAGACGACTCGACCATGATATTTCAAAGGCATATCAACTTGACGCCTCAATCTGCCACCACCCTTGACTTATCTTGGTCGATCCATCTTGGACAGCTGGTGCACAGATTTTACAGACACTTCACGAAGAGGCGATATTCATTAGCTGGTAATTTGCATAATTTAACCGCATCCACTGCCAGTGGACGCAGATTGTATCTGTTAACCCGTTTAGTGCCAATTGACGTTTGGAGACTGTATTTCCGCAGTCTTCCATAATTGCACACCAAAAAGCCTTGATGTCCGGGAACATGGATAACAAGTGGTGTCAGAAGAGGCATAGATCCTCATGACCTCCGCCCCCCCCCCCCCCCACTGCGGGGGCTCATGAGGATCTATACTTCTTGCAGCCGGGTGGTGTTCATATGTTCTCGGCAGTGAGCGGGTTAAACTACGATTAACTCACAGCCAAAGAGCCCCAGGCGTCCAAACAACAGGGACACAACGTGGTGCCAGCAGCAGGCATAGAAACAAAGAGCCCCAGGCGTCCAAACAACAGGGACACAACGTGGTGCCAGCAGCAGGCATAGAAACAAAGACAACACTCCAAACATCTCCAAGAGGAAAGATCCTCTTGAGCCCTCCGGGCTCATGAGGATCTTTCCTCTTGGAGATGTTTGAAGTGTTGTCTGTGTTCCGAGCTCACGAGGATCTATGCACATGGAGGTGTTGTTTAATTGAACCAGTTGGTCACACGCTCTGATTTCGCTCTCGAGCGGTGTTGGGAGCCGTTTGGCGTAGACGTGACCTGACTAGTGTAAATTGTCAGACAGATCGAGCAGTGTCAGGTTGTACATCGTTGCACATTGCTTAACGTCCCGACAGCAACAAGAATTTCTCAGGACGTGCCTGCACTGCTTGTGGGGGGAAGAAAACAAAAAAACAAACAAAAAAAAAAAAAAAAAAAACCAGAATATTGAATGTATGTCGCCAGCCGGTCTAATACGCCAAATAAAACGAAGACCATATTTAGCAACACACATCCAATATCAAGAGCTACAGGCAGTGCAGACAGTAGGGAGAGTTTAAAAAAGGAAAACACAGGTGAATGGACCAAGGGTAGACAGAAACACATGCCCCAAAATACAGGGGAAACCTACCCTGTGGGGCTGACCAGGGTGACCCTGGGAACTAAAAAGTAGTGAACCCCACCCAAGTTGCCCAGGGCAGACCCGCGTGGGGGGAGCAGTGTCAGAGCCGTGACAAAAAGCTATAGTGAACAAATACCTGGATGTTTTTGTTGATTTTTTTATTTGCACGGTGTTATATAAACAAATGTAATAAAGTCGAATTCAGTTTATGTGTGTAATGTAAGACATACTGAGAACATTTATAAAGAAAATATTCCGAAATTATAACCCGCCATCGTGTGTGTATGTTTGTGTGTGGGTTCTGCGTGCGTGCGTGCGTGCGTGTTATAGCGTGAGTGTACACACAAAGCTTGAGAGGACAGACCACAGGCTAATCTCTAGGACAGACCCGCTTGGTGTTTCGGTCTACGTACACGTAGGACGTTTGCACATGTCTGCACAGGCTGCGGTAGAGAAATCCTTTTTGCCGATGTATATCATGCCCTGGGATAGGAACCCGGAAGACGTCGGGTCGCCAGGCACCCTCCATCAATATTTAAGGATTTTTTTTCCTCGGGGGGTGGGGGGAGGAGAGGGGTATTTTTAATCTGTTGTTTTTTGTTCGCGTGTTTGTTTAGAACAAAAATAGAGGACAAAATGCGACAATTCTGATTTTTACGCTTGATTTTTCGTACGTTTGACTGTCTGTCGCCTTCACCTCCCCACTCCTCGCTACATTGTTCAAAGTGTGGCTGGACGACCCCCTCCCCCACCCCTCCTGATTTTCTGGAGGTTGATACGATATGTGTGTGCCTGTCATGTCAAACGAAGTAGATTGAAGATGACAGCTGGCGGGTAGTCCCAGCCGAGTGCATCTTCCTTAGCTGGTGCTGAACTGGGTTATCAGTGTTGAATATAGCGAGTGTGCATCATTCTAGTGTTGAAACAAGAGCGGTCAGGACAGTCAAGCGATTTATTTTTTTATATTTTTATTTTTTGCCCTGACACGCCGGTACAGGTGTAACCTTCATCTGTTATCACACGTAGCTCGTGAGAATCATACGATGCGGCAGGGCCTTTGTTTCACCTTGAGATAACATTAGCTGCTCGGCGTTCAAACCTTAAATAGTTATTCCGCAGAACTAACAATATAAAGTTGTCTCCACGTAAGGAATGAGAATTATTTAACGCATACTATTTGCAGAACTTTTCCACAGACCCACAAGGTAAAATTGTGTCAACCAATGGGCTGTCTCCCTTCTATGCCCAGTTCCATTCCCAGACAATGACAGTGTTTGCACACAACGTTTTTGATGACACTTGCTTTCACTCACGCATGATGGATGTAATTGCAGTGAACTACCACTTTAATAACAGAAACCAGTGGTCCTAATCTGTGCTTGTTATATCCAAGGTTTACTATTAGTGGCGCAATTTGCATAGAACACGTGTGAAAGGTTAGTTAGTTATTGTGGTTTAACGCCGAGCAGGCGACTAAGGCCATCTCACGGCGGCAAAAACGTGCGAACGGGATCCCTGTAAAAGCCTTGATGAATCCGATTTTTTAAAGAAACGCTCTTATTTACAAGCGAGTTGTGCAATGGCCGCGCACAGCGGGCCGACGTCGGCCCGATGGTCTTTTGCGCAATGGGTTATACCTTCTTGGTGGCCATTGCACACAGAAACACGCCACATCTGACAGAGGTTTAGAGCGGGAGCATGGGGCGAACTTGTGTTAACCCTCTGTACCCCAAGGCCGACTTCCCCACATTCTGGAGTTGTCCTCTGAAGACTGCATTGCAGTCCAGGAAACTAATCGACCGTGACAGTTCAAGGGTGGTGCCAGAATAGCTTGGCGCCTACAGGCGCCAACCTATTTTGGCACCAGCCTTGAACTATCATGGTTGATCCATATCTAGCTATGGCGCTTCAAGGTTGAAATGAGTTAACGTTTGTGATTCGGGACTGACATCGTGAATCCGTGATGAAAGCTCACAGTACACTCCTTCCGGCACGTAATCATGTGTGTTATCAAATTTGGCAATTTTGGCAATTTTCTTGCTGATTTTTACACCTTACAGGTCACAATCTGACCTAATCCTACCCCAGAGCCTGGACAAACAGCAGGCTTATGTTTATGAAAAATCATGTGGGTATTAATGAGAAGATAGTTAGCAGTTAGCTGTTTTACAAATGACTCAGAAAAAGTGGTGCAGAACATTGATTTTTACACCTAGGGCATACAGGTCACAATTGACCTAATCGTACCCGTCAGCCGAGACAAACTGTAGGCTTATGTAAATACCGTATCAACAAAAAAAAAAAAAACCATGCGATTATTAGTGAGAAAATTGTATTTTTTTCTTAAAAAATATTCAATTGTATTAAGATAATAATTCGAAAAATGAATCCCACAAAAGTGAAAATATTTTTTTCCCAAAATATTTAAATATCAGTCAAAAAGTTCTAGAGGTACAATGCTGGTTAACGAACTCCTTCAGTATTTCCCCTTTATCTAGCTATATGCAAAATATCTAGTAAAAATAAGAAAAATTACGGACTCCAATGTGGATCAACCGTTTTTGGTGAAACGGCCATTTTCTCGCCAATAATCATCTTAATAAAAAAGATCAAGAAAGAAAACTACCTCGAGATTATTCTTTTAGAGACAATATCATACCGTTTTTAGCTTGTCCGTCCTCAAAAGCGGGCTTAAGTCGCTGTCATACATACACACACACACACACACACACACACACACACACACACACACACACACACACACACACACACACACACACACACACACATGGACACAAAACCCTCAGAGTGGGTTACCTACCATTTTATGTGAAAATGGGTTCCCATATTTCTATTTATTCTAGGGCTCTAGAGTTGATGCGAATGTTTAGAACTCACCTATAACTAAGCTCTACAACTTAAAATAAAATAGACATTTTCTAGAAACAGAGCCACTGGATGGAGAAAAAATGGGTTTCTACCCAAAAAGTGGGTGCCTCTCACACACAAAACTGGCATTACAGTGAAAATACCTCACTAAAGATACCTTTGGTTGATTTTATTATTATGATTGTTTGGGTGGGGTTGTGAGGGGGTTGGGGGCGGGGGCGGGGGAGAGGTGGGGGGGGGGGAGAGGGGGGTAATCACTTTTGGTTCATAGAGCTGCTCAATGCACTCTTATGTATGAAAGATTTTCATTACCAGTGGAATCGGTAGGTCATTTCAGAGGCGCGCACTGAGTTGCACGTCGAACCACTCACAAATACTCATTTGGAGTGCACCAGATGGATCCAGTTGGCAAAGTCCCACATTCCACACTACAGGACAGCTAAGACTGAAAAGCAATCTCGGCGTTTTTGGCGCGGTACAAGGCTTAAAACTAAGAAAATGTTGTTTTTAGAAGCGTGTCGGGCAAAAGTTTTGATGAAAACTGTTTTAAAACCTCTTTTAACTCAACTTTTCTTAATGTTAAAAGTGTTTTATTGTACATTGCTTAACGTCCCAAAAGCAACAAGGCTTTCTCAGGACGTGCCTGCACTGCTTGTGAAAAAACAACTAAACAGAACATTGAATGTATGTCGCCAGCCGGTCAAATACATTAAATAAACCTAACACATGGGGCCTAAATACAGCTAAGACCATTTAGCAACACACATCCAATATCAAGAGCTACAGGCAGTGCAGACAGTAGGGAGAGTTTTAAAAAGGCAAATACAGGTGAATGGACAAAGGGCCGACAGAGACACATGCCCCAGAATAGATAGAAAACCCCACCCTGTGGGGCTGACCAGGGTGCCCCTGGGAAATAAAAAGTATTTAACCCCACCCAAGTCCCCCAGGGCAGACCCGGGTGGGGTTAAAAGTGTTTTAATTTACAAGCGTGTCGTAACTGTTATGCATCTATTCCAACGTATAGTGCTGGATATTTTTCCCATCCTCGCCTTCTCTCTTCGCTCAACACTCGACTTTCCAGTCCTTCCCTCAAACACCCCCAACCGGGTCTGCCCTCAACACTCGACTTTCCAGTCCTTCCCTCAAACACCCCCAACCTGGTCTGCCCTGGGGGACTTGGATGGGGTTGGCTACTTTTTAGTTCCCAGGGTCACCCTGGTCAGCCCAACAGGGTGGGTTTTTCTCTATATTCCGGGGGCATGTGTTTCTGTCTACCCTTGGTTCATTCACCTGCATTTTCCTTTTTTAAACTCTCCCTACTGTCTGCGCTGCCTGTGGCTCTTGATATTGGATGTGTGTTGCTAAATGGTCTTAGCTTTATGTAGGCCCCATGTCGTAGGTTTTATTCAACGTATTGGACCGGCTGGCGACATACATTCAATATTCTGTTTAGTTTTTGTCACTAGCAGTGCAGGCACGTCCTGAGAAAGTCTTGTTCCTGTCGGGACGTTAAGCAATGTACAATCAATCAACCTTCCTTCAAACGGACAGCATTGACACAAATAATACTTTACTATTACATCCGAAAATGGCCCATCCAAGCCTGCACTCTTTTAACTGCACTAAACGACTGACTGTAGCAGACGACGCATGAAACGACGCTGACTCTGTGACGTCATTTTAATCAATTTGCGCATACAATCCAAAAGGAGATGCGGCATTGATAACATCGACAAACCTACAAAATAAAGCAACAGGTTGAACCAAAAGGTCGGGCAGGACAAAAGACAACAGCAGCTTCACCCAAAGTCTATACGTCCTCTCTTACAATGCGCACTCATACAATCACTTCACTTCATAGCAACCGGCGCACGAGAATACATATGCTAAGTCTAAGTCTCAAATTTATCACTAGTAGACATGACCTCCGACAACATCACCCCGGAAGTATAACACACTTTTTTTTTTTTTTTTTTTTTTTTTTTTTTTTTTTTTTTTTTAACAAAACAACCACACCCTCAAATAACAAACTTCATTTTGCAGCAACATAAACACACACACACACACACACACACACACACACACACACACACACACACACACACACACACACACACACACACACACACGCACGCACGCACACACACACACACACACACACACGCACACACACAAAATACACACACAACACACACACGCACACACGCGTACACACGGCGCTTGAGACGTGACGTCATTTTCATCTTGTTGCTTTTTTTGGCCATAATTCGAGGGCCCGCCCGCCCGGCACATCGTGTGCATTCTCCGGAATGCGCTCCGACCACGCCCATTTCAAAGTCTACCGCATTTTCAATACGGCACACACAAATCAAGTTGAGTTTCAGGAATACATTATCATGAATATGCGACCACCTGCAGTGAAGGGGTTAATGGCAGTGTTTTCATGCGAAGACTCGTTCCCTTGTTCTTCTCTTTTTCTTGATCAACCCCTTGACCGCTGCTGACGATGCCGCTCCGCGGAACTGAGAGACGCGTTGTTACGCACATTTTATCACAGGAGGGCAGTGGGCAGATGTTCACATCTGCACGGGACATAGACGACCCCGCCCTCCACGAGTCGCCTGCTGCCATGCAGGCCTGGCCGCTTGGCTGCGGAAAGGCTAAGGGAGGAAACCCCTGACATCAAAGCCCCCGTGTCTCCGGGGAAGGCTTTTGAGCCAGAGACTAGGACAAGGACAGTCTGATATAAAACCTACGACCCGAGGACCTCGATGCAATCGTCCCAGCTGATGAACCAAGGGTTTAAAGGGTGGGGCCAGTACTGCGCACACTGCACTCCACCAAAAAGCTCCACCGCGCAGGCTTTAGGAATCGTCCACGGACCATGACACTGACCATTCCAAGTCCTGTAGCGACGGGCGAGGGGCGAAACGGCAGGTGAAAGATGTCACTGGAAGCCGCAGCCTCAAACCTGCATGCAGGCGGTTCAGGATATTGGTCGCCTGATGTTGACCTGGGGATGACAACATCACTCGGCACACCCTGAACGACCAAGCAGCCTTCTCTAGGGACAGCACTGCTTGCTCCACACGGAGAGGGGCCTAGAAAAGGTGGCCTAACCAAAGCTCGTCCCCTCGCAACCCCAGTTGGCTAGCCGCGGTCAACGGGCATCTTCTCCTGCGGTCAAAAAACAAGAAAGAATAACGGATCCACCCTCATGACGACCACGACCGGACTCAACGTAGCATGCTGGAACGTCCGAACCATGCTCGACAAAGCAGACAGCGGACGCCCTGAACGTCGCTCCGCCCTCATTGCCCATGAATTGCGGAGGTTAAACATCGACATCGCCGCGCTCAGCGAAGTACGCCTTCCGGACGAAGGCAGCCTCCAAAAACTTGGTGCTGGGTACACCCTCTACTGGTCAGGCAGGCCTGCATCAGAAAGACGGCTCTCAGGCGTGGGTTTCATGGTCAAGACATCCATTGCGACTAAGCTGGAAAACCTACCAACGGGCCACTCAGACCGCATCATGTCCATGCGCCTCCCACTGAGACACCAGCAACACGTCACCCTTCTCAGTGTGTACTCCCCAACCCTCCTGGCAGAGCCTGCTGAAAAGGACAAGTTTTACACTGACCTGCGCAGCCTCCTACAGAGTACCCCTGCAGACGACAAAGTCATCATCCTTGGCGACTTCAACGCCAGAGTGGGCCAGGACTCTGAAGCCTGGAAAGGAGTCCTTGGCAAGCATGGCGTGGGGAACTGCAATGACAATGGCCGCCTACTGTTGGAGTTCTGTGCGGAGCAGCAACTGGTCATCACCAACACTACTTTTCAGCAAAAGGACAGTCGAAAGACCACCTGGATGCATCCTCGCTCCAAACACTGGCACCTTATCGACTATGTCCTAGTGCGTCAGAGGGACCGCAGTGACGTCCTCCTCACCAGAGTGATGCCCAGCGCAGAGTGCCACACTGACCACCGCCTTGTCCGCTGCAAACTCAGGCTCCACTTCAAGCCAAAACCCAAGAAATGGGGCCCCCCCCCAAGAAAAAGATTGATGTTGCCAGCCTTCAGCGTGACGATGTGAAAGCCGCCTTTCAGACAGATTTACAGCGCAGGCTCAAAGACACAGCGGACCCAGTAGACTCCTCCCCTGAAACACTTTGGGAACAACTGAAAACTGCTATTGCAAAATCCTCTGCAGAAGTCTTGGGTTTCGCCAGAAAGAAGAACAAAGACTGGTTTGACGAAAACGATGTAGAGATCCAGGAACACCTAGCCAAAAAAAGAGCCGCCCATCAGGCCCACCTAGCCCAGCCTTCCTGCCCTGTGAAGAAGTCTGCCTTCCGCCTCGTCTGCAGCAGTCTCCAGCGCAAGCTCAGAGATCTCCAGAATGAGTGGTGGACCAGACTTGCACAGAGGACCCAGCTTTGTGCTGACAATGGTGACTACAGGGTCTTCTACGAAGCACTGAAAGCAGTGTATGGCCCCAGGCACCTGGTACAAAGTCCCCTGCGAAGCGCGAATGGCCAGGCACTCCTCACAGATAATACCTCCATCTTGAACCGCTGGTCGGAATACTTTCAGAGCCTCTTCAGCGCTGAGCGCACTGTTCAAGAAGCAATCGTCCTACAAATCCCACACCTCCCAGTAAAGGTTGAATTGGACGAACCGCCCACCGCTGAAGAGACCCTCACAGCCATCCACCAGCTCAAGAGTGGCAAAGCAGCAGGCATTGATGGAATACCGCCAGAGATCTGGAAACATGGAGGCACAGCACTGCACAACAAGCTCCATGACCTCTTTCTCTGCTGCTGGGAGGAAGGAACACTACCAAAAGATCTCCGTGATGCAGTCGTTATCACCCTGTACAAGAACAAAGGCGAGAAGTCTGACTGTTCCAACTATCGGGGAATTACCCTGCTGTCCATTGCTGGGAAAATCCTTGCAAGGCTGCTCCTGAATCGGCTGGTACCTGCCATCGCTGAAGACCAACTCCCAGAGGGCCAGTGTGGCTTCAGAGCAAACAGGAGCACCACCGATATGGTCTTTGTGCTGAGACAGCTACAGGAGAAGTGCCGCGAGCAGAACAAAGGGCTGTACGTAACATTTGTCGACCTAACAAAAGCGTTCGACACTGTGAGCAGGCAAGGCATGTGGCAGATCCTGGAGCGACTTGGCTGTCCCCCAAAGTTCCTCAACATGATTGTCCAGCTACACGAGGACCAGCAAGGCCAGGTCAGACTCAACAATGACCTCTCAGAACCATTCCCTATTCTCAACGGCGTAAAGCAGGGCTGCGTGCTGGCACCGACCCTCTTCACCATCTTTTTTTAGCATGATGTTGAAGCAGGCCACAGTGGACCTCGATGATGACGATGCAGTGTACATCAGGTATCGTCTCGATGGCAGCCTGTTCAACCTCAGACGACTGCAGGCCCACACGAAAACCCTAGACCAACTGATTCGTGAGCTGCTTTTTGCTGATGATGCTGCCCTCGTTGCACACACAGAGAGAGCCCTGCAGCGCATCACGTCTTGCTTCGCAGATGCTGCCCAGCTCTTTGGACTCGAGGTCAGTCTGAAAAAGACAGAGGTCCCCCATCAGCCTGCACCCAAGACAGTGTATCGCCCTCCTCACATCACCATTGGCGAGTCTGAACTAAAGTCAGTGCACCAGTTTACTTACCTTGGCTGCATTATCACGTCGGACGCCAAGCTGGACAAGGAGCTTGACAGCAGGCTGGCAAAAGCGAACAGCGCTTTCGGGCGACTTTTCAAGCGGGTGTGGACAATCAACAGCTGAAAACAGGCACCAAGATCAGCGTGTACAGAGCTGTGGTCCTCACCACCCTGCTGTATGGTTCCGAGTCCTGGGCCCTCTACCGCAGCCAACTACGACTCCTCGAACGCTTCCACCAGCGCTGCCTGCGTACCATCCTGGGCATTCACTGGAGTGACTATGTCACCAACGTCGAGGTCCTTGAACAGGCTGAAACTGTGAGCATCGAGGCTTTGCTGCTGCGGACACAGCTCCGCTGGGCGGGGCATGTCTCCAGGATGGAGGATCATCGCCTACCAAAGATCACCCTGTTCGGCGAGCTTGCTACTGGACACCGTGACAGAGGGGCACCAAAGAAGAGATACAAAGACTGTCTCAAGAAGTCACTTAGTGCCTGCCAAATCGACCACCACCAGTGGTCTTCGCTTGCTGCGGACCGTGACACCTGGCGCTCCACCATTTACAAGGCAGCTGTCTCCTTTGAGGACTCTCACAGAGCTAGCCTTAAGGACAAGCGGCTCAGGAGAAAAAACAGAGATGCCGCAGCTCAGAACCCTGGCCATACCTTCCCCTGCAGCCACTGCGGTCGAACCTGCCTGTCCCGGATTGGCCTCCGCAGCCACGAACAAGCCTGCAGACGTCGTGGGCAACTCCTATAAAATCTTCGTTCGCGAAGTCAAGCCAAGAGGATCACAGGAGGGGGATCATGCCTTCGTCGAAAAAAGTGGTGGCCATGTTTAACCCCTTCGCTGCCAGTGATCACGGAGTTCGCGTCTGGAACACCTGCACACTGACCGACATTCGCGTGAAGAACCGTGATGTAAGCGGGACAAGGCATAGGCAATGAAGATCGCTGGATTAACAAGAGACAAAAATCCTCATGAGCCCCCGCGACTGCGGTAAGTTAGTGCGACTGCGGGGGCTCATGAGGGTTTATGTCTCTTGCAGGTGGGTGGAGTTCTTCTTGCGCCGGAAGTTAGGGGGTTAATAGGGTATGACAGCTTTTGATCCGGTTTGTGCTGTTCGTGATTAAGTATGTCCAAAATCCCGGACTTGCACAATATATTAGCCTCTTCATTGCTACTAACAATACCACACTTGTTCTATGTAAAATACTGTACTCTGCTTAACCCATTTAAAACCAAAGGTAGCATTTTCCAAATTGTAGACATGTCACCTAACACCTATGGACCAGTCGCAGGAGATGGAACGATCATGATAATTCAAGGATTTTGCCAGATTAGCTTGGCGCTATCAGGAGCCAAGCCAATCTGGCACTATCCTTGAATTATCATGATCGATTCATACACTGCTGTACAGCATCGGGTCTAAATGAGATAAGCAAAGATATAAGACCGCTGGCATCTTGTTGCTAAAGCGGAAGTTCTCTGGATTTATATCCCTCATGAGTGAGTGAAATCAATTCGCATCAGTTGCTGTGCGCATCAACACTGTCATTGTCTAAAAATGGAACTGGGCATAGACGGAAGATAATTGTCAGGCCATCGGTGGAGACAGTTTTATATTGTGGGTCTGCGGCAAAGCTCTGCAAGTAGTGTACGTTGAATAATTCTCGCCCCACTAGTGGGGACAGTTTTATATGTTTGGGTCTGTGGGAAAGCTCTGTTCGGCTTGACAGCCGTGCAGCTGACTAAGGCCATTTTAACCCCTTGTACCCTAAGGCCGAATTTGGAGTTATTAGATATTGGAGTAATCCTCTGAGGACTGCGTTTACAATCCAGGAGACAGATCGACCATGATTGTTCAATGGTGGTGCCAGAATAGCTTGGCGCCCATAGGCGCCAAGCTATTCTGGCATCACCCTTGAAGTATCTTGGTCGAGCCATAGCTAGATAAATAAATTAATTTCAAGGTGAGACAAGCACATTGCCGCATCGTACGATTCTCACAAGCTACGTGCGATAACAGACGGACGATAGACCTGTACCGGCGTGTCAGGGCAGAAAAACATCACCTGACTGTCCTGACCGCTTTATTTTTTATACTAGGATGATAAACACTATTATCAACCTCGATAACAAAATTCAGCACAAGGTAAGAAAGACGCACCTGTTCGACGCTACCCGTGTGCTGTCATCTTAGATACATATAAGTTTGACACGATAGACATATAATTATGATAGCTGATTACAACTGTCGATCCATCTGACACGACAGGTACACACATCGCATGATAGCTGACCACAGCTGTCAAGTGTTTGACAGCTGAAATCGCGCCCACTTCCTGGGTATGGTTATATACAGTATTTAACAGCTGAACTCACAACTGCTACTTTCGGTAACGTTACAATACAATACAATACAATACAATACAATACAATACAATACAAACAATATAATATAATATAATATAATACAATAATACTCATGGGGAAATTCACTTTCTGCCCATACAACACATGGCATCATCATTCACTCATTGAATTAATTAAATAACCTATAACTCTCAGTTAAAGAGATGAACTGTAACAGACGTACACCTTTGTAACACTCTTGGCATCAGAAACACTTATGATTTATGCCCCCTGTGCTTCTGGTGACAGCAATGTTGCAGTGAACTACTGAATGGGCTATTACAAAAGAACTAAAGAATGTTGACAGACACTACTGATATTACTGTTGAAAAGGATAACAGCCTGAGGGGCAAAAGAGTTGGCATAACGTGATGTACTACTTTTGGGTACTCGAAGTCTGCCACTTCTTTCGATATGTCTGCTGTCAAATTCATGTCTAAGTGGACGTGTTTTGTCATCAAGAATGTCAGCCAGTTTGTTCGTAATCCGTCTGTTGTACAGTGTGTTCAAGGTATCTTGTGCTCTACCAATCACCCCGCCCGCTGATCTGATTACTTTGTTAAGACGATCTTGATCTCTTTTACACAAATTTCTACCCCAGCACGTCAGTCCAAAAGTTAGAACGCTGGAATACTGGAGCTGTAAAACATCTATAAATGCTAAGCTGAGTGCTTACATTAAATGATCTGAGTTTTCTCAAACAGTAAAGACACAAGAGCCTCTGTGTTTTG
Organism: Semisulcospira habei; assembly: GCA_036245525.1. Classification (NCBI taxonomy): domain Eukaryota; kingdom Metazoa; phylum Mollusca; class Gastropoda; family Semisulcospiridae; genus Semisulcospira; species Semisulcospira habei. The sequence goes on from BTPG01000005.1 coordinate 40,384,154, forward strand.
TTTCCAGTTGAGCGTGTTGTCAAAAACAAAACAAAACAACAAAAAAATCCAACTAAATACTTGTAGGACTCTACACGCTCAACTTCTGTTCCCTTGATGACAACGGATCGGGGTGATGTTGTTTTTCATGAAATCTATGACTATCTCTCTTGTTTTGCCAACATGTAATTCAAGATAGTTTCTATCCCTCCACTCTACAAAGTCGTCGATCTCTTGTCGATAGTGTCTGTCGTCCTCATTCGTAATCTGTCCTGTCAGTGCCGTGTCGTCAGCGTATTTGTCCATGACACAGTCGTCATGAGTGGCTCTCAAGTCTGCTGTGTACAAAGAAAACAAAAAGGGCGACAGGACAGTCCCCTGTGGTGCACCGGTGTTGGGAAAAAGGACATCTGAGATTAGATGCGAACTAATTCTGACATACTGTGGGCGGTTAGTGAGATAGTCCAAAACCCAATGAATGCTAGAGGCATTACATCTAAGTCTACCTCTCTTATAGCAAGGTCAGATATAACACACGTCGGATATAACAACACTTTTCAGGGGCCCCGATAGCACTCTGTCTATGTAAATTACTTCGCTTATAACCAACTGCAGATATAACAACAAGAAACACTGGGTCCCTGGCGATTTGTGGTATCCGTAGTTTACAGTATTATTATACACAACAAATACACAAGAAATGCGACTATTACGTACTGAAATACCAGTGAGACGGTACAACATTAACCTTTATAATCAGTACCCGAGGAGGCGAAGGGGTAGTGCCAGATGTTTCGACAGGACGGGATGGGGGTGTTACAGCGCCTTTGCGAAATCCCCCACCCGAGTCTGCCCTGGGGACTTGGGTGGGGTCAACTCCTTTTTAGTTCCCAGGGTCACCCTGGTCAGCCCCACAGGGTGGGTTTTCCCTCTATTCTGTGGTACATGTAGTCCACTTTGCGATGTTTCACGACCTCCCCTGTCCTATTTGTCACGCAAAAGTCACAGAGACCCAAAACACTGGCCCCAAGTATATAAAACCGATGATCCAGCCACGCCGATGTGACTGATGACATGCTCTCACAAAACAACAGGTCCTCGGGCAGATATCCGCCGCCTTTGGCCCGCGCATGGCCATGTGCTGGCCGACGTCGGCCCATCGACCTTATGACTACCGAGCTTGTGCTAGCATCCTGCTATTTCAAGGTGAGACAAGGACATTGCCGCATTATATGACAATCACCAGACACGTTTTTGATAACGGAGGGCTTGGTGGCTCAGAGGGTGGAACTTTCGACTCTCGTCAGAAAGGTCGCTGGTCGAATTTTGTGCTGACCCTTTTCAGAGCCGTGTCTCTGAAAACACATTTTTGATGGAAAAATTAAGTCCTGAACGTACAACATTTTAACTTATGATAACAGACGAACGAAACATTTTCTAGGCGTGTTTCTACGTTGGGATTTGTCCTGCATTTCACACGCTGTTCAGTCACCTCTTTGGTATAATCGAACGATAGACCTGTGCCGACGTGTTTAAGTTTGGGCAGAAAAAATAAAGATTTGACTGGCCTCCCTTACCCTTTGTGGGTTTTTTCTGTGCTTTTGTTCGTGTTTTTGTTTTGTTTTGTTTAGGTTTTTTTTTTTAATTTTTTTTATTTTTATTTTATTTATTTTTTTTTTTTTTGGGGGGGGGGGGGGGCGACGGGGAGGGGGGGGGGGGAAATACCACCAAGGATTCACGACGATTAATTTTGCCAGTCGCGAGTCCAAACTACCATTCACGTTTCACGATGGAAATGACGATGAAAAAAGACGATACCACTTTTATAGCCTCTTTTATAGGCAAACAACTCTAACAACTAGGAAGAGAGATAAAGAGGAGGGGGGGGGGGGGGCCAGAAAGGATGTTGATGCTGGTTGCAAACTGACTCCACCGCTTGCTGGAAAATAAAACGACGAGGAGAGGAGGAGGGGGGGGGGGTGGAATTGATGAGATTTCTAACTAAAATTCACAGGCTGGCAACAGGCTTTCACATTAATTTTAGGACGTTTTCGATCACAAACAGCTTATTTTGGCTTTTACGTTCCACAACGAGCTCCTCTTACACGGATCACGAGGATGAAAAAATTGCAATCACGAGGACCGAGAAAAACGCCAATCACGATTTACGATTTCCCCGGTCTTTCTCTTTCAGCGCGTCCAGAACAATGCTGCCCTTCTCGTCCTCAGAAAGAAAAAATCCGACCACATCACTCCCCTGCTCAAACTCCTTCACTGGCTTCCCATCCCCCAACGCATCCAATACAAGATTCTGTATCTCTGCTACAAATCCATGAACAACTACGCTCCTACCTATCTCTCAAACATACTTCACCCTTACACTCCTCCCCGCTCCCTCCGCTCCGCTTCCGACCCTCTCCACCTCCACATCCCCCGCACCAAACTCAGCACTTTCGGCCCCCGCTCCTTCTCTGTATACGGTCCATCCACCTGGAACACTCTCCCACTCTCTCTCCGTCAGAAACACTCTCTCTCCACCTTCCAGTCCGCCCTCAAAACTCACCTCTTTCAACAGTTCTAGAACTATATCACCACACTCCCCACCCCAAGCTGACTGTCGTAATGTATTTCACTATTTGTGGTACGCGAGTCGTTGTCTAAAGCGTGCGCATGCGTGCGCGAGTTGTGAGTGCGCGCTTAGAGTTAAAATTTTTATAAGATAAGCGCCGACAACAACCTTCTCAGTCCCTTCCAGTCTGCCTATCGCAAACATCACAGCACTGAAACAGCCCTTCTATATATCTAAACGACCTGCTTATCTCCACCGACTCGGGCAACATCTCCCTTCTTACGCTACTCGATCTCTCTGCCGCCTTCGACACCATAGACCACTCTATCCTCCTCCATCGCCTTCACCACTCCTTTGGCATCACCGACGCTGCTCACTCCTGGTTTCTCTCCTACCTCTCCGACAGACAGCAATCAGTCACCATCGACGGCGTCTCCTCCAACCCAGTCAGGCTCTCCTGCAGCGTTCCTGTCCAACATCATCCAGTCTCACCACATACACCACCACCTCTACGCTGACGACTCACAACTACTAGACAAAGACAAACTCGACAACACTCAAGTCACTACTGACTCGCACGGCTGACTGCTACGAAGACGTGAAAAACTGGATGACAGCAAACAAGCTCAAACTCAACGACGACAAATCGGAAGCCATGCTGGTAGGCAATCGCCAGAAACTTTCCCAGCTCCCCCCTTCTCTCCACCTTCAACTCGACAGCACCCCTATCTCCCTCTCTGACTCGGTCAATAACCTCGGCGTTATCCTCGATTCCTCTCTTTCCATGACCAGCTTCGTCTCCGCCACGGCCCAGGCATGTTATTTCCACCTCCGCCGCATCAGTCAGATCAGAAAATACCTCACTACCGAAGCTGCCACCAAACTCGCTGTCTCTCTCATCTTATCTCGCATCGACTACTGCAACTCTCTCCTTTCCGGCCTTTCTCACTCTACCACTCTCACTCTCCAGCGCGTCCAGAACAATGCTGCCCGCCTCGTCCTCAAAAAGAAAAAATCCGACCACATCACTCCCCTGCTCAAGCTCCTTCACTGGCTCCCCATCCCCCAACGCATCCAATACAAGACTCTGTCTCTCTGCTACAAATCCCTGAACAACTACGCTCCTACCTATCTCTCCAACTTACTTCACCCCTACACTCCTTCCCGCTCCCTCCGCTCCGCCTCCGACCCTCTCCGCCTCCTCATCCCCCGCACCAAACTCAGCACTTTCGACCCCCGCTCCTTCTCCGTCTACGGTCCATCCTCCTGGAACACCCTCCCACTCTCTCTCCGTCAGAAACACTCTCTCTCCTCCTTCCAGTCCGCCCTCAAAACTCACCTCTTTCAACAGTCCTAGCACTATATGACCACACTCCCCACCCCAAGATGACCGTCGTAATGTTTTTTCACTATTTGTGGTACGTGAGTCATTGTCTAAAGCGTGCGCATGCGTGTGCGAGTTGTGAGTGCGCGCTTAGAGTTATAATTATTATAAGATAAGCGCATTATAAATACCGTAATTATTATTATTATATTATTATTATAAATACCGTAGTTATTGTGGGCAGTGGGCAGATGTGGGCAGTGGGCAGATGTTCACATCTGCACGGGACATAGACGACCCCGCCCTCCACGAGTCGCCTGCTGCCTTGCAGGCCTGGCCGCTTGGCTGCGGAAAGGCTAAGGGAGGAAACCCCTGACATCAAAGCCCCCGTGTCTCCGGGGAAGGCTTTTGAGCCAGAGACTAGGACAAGGACAGTCTGATATAAAATCTACGACCCGATGACCTCGATGCCATCGTCCCAGCTTGCTAGGCCATGGCAGATGAACCAAGGGTTTAAAGGGTGGGGCCAGTACTGCGCACACTGCTCTCCACCAAAAAGCTCCACCGCGCAGGCTTTAGGAAACGTCCACGGACCATGACACTGACCATTCCAAGTCCTGTAGCGACGGGCGAGGGGCGAAACGGCAGGTGAAAGATGTCACTGGAAGCCGCAGTCTCAAACCTGCATGCAGGCGGTTCAGGATATTGGTCGCCTGATGTTGACCTGGGGATGACAACATCACTCGGCACACCCTGAACGACCAAGCAGCCTTCTCTAGGGACAGCACTGCTTGCTCCACACGGAGAGGGGCCTAGAAAAGGTGGCCTAACCAAAGCTCGTCCCCTCACAACCCCAGTTGGCTAGCCGCGGTCAACGGGCATCTTCTCCTGCGGTCAAAACACAAGAAAGAATAATGGATCCACTCTCATGACGACCACGACCGGACTCAACGTAGCATGCTGGAACGTCCGAACCATGCTCGACAAAGCAGACAGCGGACGCCCTGAACGTCGCTCCGCCCTCATTGCCCATGAATTGCGGAGGTTAAACATCGACATCGCCGCGCTCAGCGAAGTACGCCTTCCGGACGAAGGCAGCCTCCAAGAACTTGGTGCTGGGTACACCCTCTACTGGTCAGGCAGGCCTGCATCAGAAAGACGGCTTTCAGGCGTGGGTTTCATGGTCAAGACATCCATTGCGACTAAGCTGGAAAACCTACCAACGGGCCACTCAGACCGCATCATGTCCATGAGCCTCCCACTGAGACACCAGCAGCACGTCACCCTTCTCAGTGTGTACTCCCCAACCCTCCTGGCAGAGCCTGCTGAAAAGGACAAGTTTTACACTGACCTGCGCAGCCTCCTACAGAGTACCCCTGCAGACGACAAAGTCATCATCCTTGGCGACTTCAACGCCAGAGTGGGCCAGGACTCTGAAGCCTGGAAAGGAGTCCTCGGCAAGCATGGCGTGGGGAACTGCAATGACAATGGCCGCCTACTGTTGGAGTTCTGTGCGGAGCAGCAACTGGTCATCACCAACACTACTTTTCAGCAAAAGGACAGTCAAAAGACCACCTGGATGCATCCTCGCTCCAAACACTGGCACCTTATCAACTATGTCCTAGTGCGTCAGAGGGACCGCAGTGATGTCCTCCTCACCAGAGTGATGCCCAGCGCAGAGTGCCACACTGACCAACGCCTTGTCCGCTGCAAACTCAGGCTCCACTTCAAGCCAAAACCCAAGAAATGGGGCCCCCCCCCCAAGAAAAAGATTGATGTTGCCAGCCTTCAGCGTGGCGATGTGAAAGCTGCCTTTCAGACAGATTTACAGCGCAGGCTCAAAGACACAGCGGACCCAGTAGACTCCTCCCCTGAAACACTTTGGGAACAACTGAAAACTGCTATTGCAAAATCCTCTGCAGAAGTCTTGGGTTTCCCCAGAAAGAAGAACAAAGACTGGTTTGACGAAAACGATGTAGAGATCCAGGATCACCTAGCAAAAAAAGGGAGCCGCCCATCAGGCCCACCTAGCCCAGCCTTCCTGCCCTGTGAAGAAGTCTGCCTTCCGCCTCGTCTGCAGCAGTCTCCAGCGCAAGCTCAGAGATCTCCAGAATGAGTGGTGGACCAGACTTGCACAGAGGACCCAGCTTTGTGCTAACAATGGTGACTACAGGGGCTTATACGAAGCACTGAAAGCAGTGTATGGCCCCAGGCACCGGGTACAAAGTCCCCTGCGAAGCGCGAATGGCCAGGCACTCCTCACAGATAATACCTCCATCTTGAACCGCTGGTCGAAGTACTTTCAGAGCCTCTTCAGCGCTGAGCGCACTGTTCAAGAAGCAGTCGTCCTACAAATCCCACACCTCCCAGTAAAGGTTGAATTGGACGAACCGCCCACCGCTGAAGAGACCCTCACAGCCATCCACCAGTTCAAGAGTGGCAAAGCAGCAGACATTGATGGAATACCGCCAGAGATCTGGAAACATGGAGGCACAGCACTGCACAACAAGCTCCATGACCTCTTTCTCTGCTGCTGGGAGGAAGGAACACTACCAAAAGATCTCCGTGAGGCAGTCGTTATCACCCTGTACAAGAACAAAGGCGAGAAGTCTGACTGTTCCAACTATCGGGGAATTACCCTGCTGTCCATTGCTGGGAAAATCCTTGCCAGGCTGCTCCTGAATCGGCTGGTACCTGCCATCGCTGAAGACCAACTCCCAGAGGGCCAGTGTGGCTTCAGAGCAAACAGGAGCACCACCGATATGGTCTTTGTGCTGAGACAGCTACAGGAGAAGTGCCGCGAGCAGAACAAAGGGCTGTACGTAACATTAATATTTTGTCGACCTAACAAAAGCGTTCGACACTGTGAGCAGGCAAGGCATGTGGCAGATCCTGGAGCGACTTGGCTGTCCCACAAAGTTCCTCAACATGATTGTCCAGCTACACGAGGACCAGCAAGGCCAGGTCAGACTCAACAATGACCTCTCAGAACCATTCCCTATTCTCAACGGCGTAAAGCAGGGCTGCGTGCTGGCACCGACCCTCTTCACCATCTTTTTTAGCATGATGTTGAAGCAGGCCACAGTGGACCTCGATGATGACGATGCAGTGTACATCAGGTATCGTCTCGATGGCAGCCTGTTCAACCTCAGACGACTGCAGGCCCACACGAAAACCCTAGACCAACTGATTCGTGAGCTGCTTTTTGCTGATGATGCAGCCCTCGTTGCACACACAGAGAGAGCCCTGCAGCGCATCACGTCTTGCTTCACAGATGCTGCCCAGCTCTTTGGACTCGAGGTCAGTCTGAAAAAGACAGAGGTCCTCCATCAGCCGGCACCCAAGACAGTGTATCGCCCTCCTCACATCACCATTGGCGAGTCTGAACTAAAGTCAGTGCACCAGTTTACTTACCTTGGCTGCATTATCACGTCGGACGCCAAGCTGCACAAGGAGCTTGACAGCAGGCTGGCAAAAGCGAACAGCGCTTTCGGGCGACTTTTCAAGCGGGTGTGGCACAATCAACAGCTGAAAACAGGCACCAAGGTCAGCGTGTACAGAGCTGTGGTCCTCACCACCCTGCTGTATGGTTCCGAGTCCTGGGCCCTCTACCGCAGCCAACTACGACTCCTCGAACGCTTCCACCATCGCTGCCTGCGTACCATCCTGGGCATTCACTGGAGTGACTATGTCACCAACGTCGAGGTCCTTGAACAGGCTGAAACTGTGAGCATCGAGGCTTTGCTGCTGCGGACACAGCTCCGCTGGGCGGGGCATGTCTCCAGGATGGAGGATCATCGCCTACCAAAGATCACCCTGTTCGGCGAGCTTGCTACTGGACACGGTGACAGAGGGGCACCAAAGAAGAGATACAAAGACTGTCTAAAGAAGTCACTTAGTGCCTGCCAAATCGACCACCACCAGTGGTCTTCGCTTGCTGCGGACCGTGACACCTGGCGCTCCACCATTTACAAGGCAGCTGTCTCCTTTGAGGACTCTCACAGAGCTAGCCTTAAGGACAAGCGGCTCAGGAGAAAAAACAGAGATGCCGCAGCTCAGAACCCTGGCTATACCTTCCCCTGCAGCCACTGCGGTCGAGCCTGAACAAGCCTGCAGACGTCGTGGGCAACTCCTATAAAATCTTCGTTCGCGAAGTCAAGCCAAGAGAGACCGTAATTATTAATTATTATTATTATTATTTTCTCTCTTTTTTTTTTCTCCTCTCGTCACGGCATCAAGTAGCCTCTGAAATCACGGTCACCTGGCTCCGCGCTTTATCTGTTCTGACTGCCTGTTTGTCTGTATGTCTATATTCTATTTATCTCCACCTTGCAGCTACTGTGATAGGGGGCATTTTACATTAAAGTCCTAAACATAAAGAAAGCTGCGGAAGGAGAATGTCAGTTCTGGAGGCCCCCACTGTTTACGTCAGTAGGTTACGGTATGGTCTTATCTGCACTACCAACACAAGGTTGGACACATCAGTCATACTGCGGTTTATAATAGATACCCTCCATTTTCTACAGACAGAGGGTGTTACTGTCACGGCTTCACGAAGACTTCGAATTGTCATTTACGAATCACGAAACATAAGATTTTGTGACAACATCGTTAACTCAGATAACCCTGACACACCGTAACTAGATATGGATCGACCATGATAGTTCAAAGGTGTTGCTAATATAGGCCCCAATCTATTCTGGCACCACTCAAACTATCATGGCGATCTGTCTCTTGGATTGTAATACAGTCTTCGGAGGACAACTCCCAAATTAGGGGAAGTTCGCCTTAGGGTAGAAAGGGTTAACGAAGCACAGATCACGAAAAAGATTCTTCATGACTCACGGAAACTACAGCAAGATGGTGATTTCATCCAAAGTCTACCGTATTGTTTAGAGATCACATGTGTTTTTCTTTCTGAAACTTTCAGAGTTGTTGCTACTTTTTAGCTTATCCTTCTGATCCATTTCTCTCCTCTCTAACTCAACCGCTGAGCAATACACACCGGCGAACAAAAATAAAGACGGACACACGGCGCTTCCCGCCATTAGTACGTTCTATGGGCTGGAGTAGCGACAGGAATTCTGAAGAAGATGAATAGCACGAGCAGCAAAATGACGTCACTATAACTTCACGTCATGGCATCGCTAGTCCCTCGACGCCGCGTACACAGTGACGAATTTGACGTCACTCATCCGAAAGGCAGGCAAAGGTATCTTTTTCACACAGCCTCTTCCAGGGCAGACTGTTTTCTTCCCCACAGCCTCCGCCAGGGCTGACTGTTTGATGGGAGTATAACGTGGCTCCAAAACTTGTAAAAATGAATGAATTATTATTCAAAAGGTTGAAGAGGTACAATGTGGCATTACGAACTCATTCAATATCTCCTTTTAATCTAGCTGTATGCAAAGTAAGAATAACAACAATTACGGACTCATATGCGTATCAACCGGTTTTTCTGAAACGGCCATTTTTTGGTCAACGTGTAATATGTTTATAAAATAATTTGAGAAAAAAAACCCACTTTAGACGAATTAACGCACGCACGCAAGCAAGCACACACACACACACACACACACACACACACACACACACACACACACACACACACACACACACACACACACACACACACACACACACACACACAAACACACACACACAAACACGCACTCGGTACGCGCGCGCACACGCTAACACACATACACGCACAGACGCGCGGATGCGTTCGGTTTGTTGGTTTGAGAACGGGTGTATGATCTAAATATGTTGTGTATTTTTATCTGACCTCATCTGATACAGGGCCTGACTGATACATGCACTTTGTTCCTTTGTCCTTCAACCGAGTTGTGCATCTAGAGATAACCACCCAGTCAGCGCTGACCTCTGGCTGACGTCGGCCGCTGTGGCGTGATGTGGCCCTGATATGTTTTGTCTAGCAATGATCACGTGATGGGGAGGATCTGTGCACGTGATGTAAAGATTAAATAAACCGAGACTCAGTCCATATATCCCCCAGGTGCACACTCCCTCGGTGTTGATCAGTTAGACATGGTGAGAATGTAAATCTCAAAGTCTGTCATTAAGACACAGAGGACGGCATGCTTGATCTGTGTTATACTGGTGTATAGTGACTGCAGTCTCCGCCCTGTGTGTTGGACACGTCACATTCAAAACTAGAATCTGCATTGTACTGGTGTTAGTGTTTAGATGTCTGTCTATAGGACACGCAACACGCCAAATTCACTCTGTTTTATATTGGTGTACGTTTGCTGAATGCGTCAGTTGGACACGCAGCACACCAAACTATAACCCGGGTATGCTGGTGTTGCTCAGTATAGATTAAGTTTGTCTATAGGACACACAACACATCCAATCCAATTTTGTATCACACTGGTGTTACCGTTTCTAGAGGTCTGTCTATGGTACGCATAGCATGACAAACTATATTGACGAGCAAAAGAAAGCGACAGGCTCAATGATTCAAATATGCACGAACATATACATTAAAACATACACAAAATAATAATTACAGTCGTTCATATATGTACTGATGTCACCGTGTTGAAAGGTCTATAGGACAGACAACACGCGAAACTGTTAATCTAGTTGTCTGTCTATAGGACATGCAATACACCGGCTCTGTTAGACACTTTGCGATACTGGTGACACTTTGGAGAGCGTTTAGGCGACCGACAAGACCACGATGGATCGACAGCCACCACAGCAGTCTGGGGTAAGTTTGCTTGTATGTGTCACTGTGTGCGTGTGTGCGTGTGCGTACGTGAGCGTTCCAGTGCGTTCTTTCGTGTGTTGTAATACGTGCTAGCATTAGGAGCAGAAATTTTAAACTGTTCTGAATGAGCGCCCGCAACGGCTGTGGCACTCACGGACACATGTAACGGACACCACCCAGTGGGGCACTTGACAACACCAGTTTGTTTGTGTGTTTGGTTGCTTGGTTAGCTGGTTGTTTGTTTGTTTGTTTTGTTGGTTTGTTTGTGCCGTTCTTTGTTTGCCTCCTTGTTTCTTTGTGTGTTTGCTTGCGTGATTTGTTGGTTTGTTTGTTTCTTTCTTTGTTTCCTCGGACCGACGTCGGCCGCAGTCAGCCCGCGCACTTCAGTGTGCTGGCCGACTGCAGCCAACATCGGCCCGCGGAGCCTTTGCTTGTCGGGATCTTAGCTTACTTGTTTTCAGCAGTTTATAAAGTGAACCGACATTTCCGGATAAGTATACAACACATCTAGTTTTCTATCCGGCAGTTCCTGGTTAATGTCCTAGTGTCTTTCTAATGGTCACTGCTGAACAATTTATAGTTTTCAACAGTCACGATGTCTTGTAACGGCGATATTGACCTGGCGTCTGGTGGCCATTGTCTGGTGATTGTTCATTTACTTGACAGAGCAGATTATTTGAGTGAGTGTTTGGTGGTTGTTTACTTACCTGGCACAGTGAATTATTCTAGTCATAGTTTGGTGACCGCATGTTCACTCAGCAAAGCAAAATCACCAGCGCTACCCTTCGTCGTTATTTGTTGATTCTTTATTAATTCAACAGGGTGTTTCATTCACGTCTTTAAAAAAAAAATTGTTTACTTGCTAACTTGTTTATTCATTGTTTGTTGACTTTTACCATAGCAGCGTGGATAATTTTAGTCATGGATTGTTGATTGTGTACTTACTTAACAGAGTGGATTATTTTAGTGGAAGAAGTGTTATCCCTTTCTCTACATATACCAGCATCAAGAAGTATTAACCCCTTCTCTACGTACACCAGTATCAAGAAGCAAAGTCTTTAAAACCACCATAGATTCTGGGATTATTTAATCATTCTTTGGTGATTTTTTACTTGGAAGAGTGGACTATTTTAGTCATTGTTAATTGTTATTTAGTAGTGTGGATTATTCGTCAATGTTTGGTGATTTTTACTTACTTGGCAGAGTGGATTATTTCAGTCGTTGTTGATTGTTTACTTACCTGGCAGAGTGCATTATATTAGTCATTGTTTGGTGACTGTATGGTCACTTAGATAAGCAAAATCCAGCAGCGCTACCCACGGTCATTTTTTGTTGATTCTTTACTTACTTAACAGTCAATGTTTTCCCACTGTGTACTTACTTAACAGGGTGTGTTTAGTCACTGTTTCCTACTGTTTCCTTACTTAACAGGGTGTCTTTAGTTACTGTTTTCCCACTGTGTACTTACTTAACAGGGTGTGTTTAGTCACTGTTTCCTACTGTTTCCTTACTTAACAGGGTGTCTTTAGTTACTGTTTTCCCACTGTGTACTTACTTAACAGGGTGTGTTTAGTCACTGTTTCCTACTGTTTCCTTACTTAACAGGGTGTCTTTAGTTACTGTTTTCCCACTGTGTACTTACTTAACAGGGTGTGTTTAGTCACTGTTTCCTACTGTTTCCTTATTTAACAGAGTGGATTATTTTAGTCATTGTTTGTTGAGTGTTTACCCAATTAACGGAGTGGCTTACTTTTAAAAGAGTGGCTTATTTTAGTCATTGCTTATTGATTGTTACTGAGCAAAGTGGATTATTTTAGTCATTGATTGTTGATTGTTTACCTACTGAGCAGAGTTGATCATTTTAGTGAAAAAAGTCTTAACCCTTTCTTTACGAGTACCAGCATATAGATGCAATGTCGTTCAATAACCGCCTCCTCCTCCCTCCCCCCTTCCCCCCCCCCCCACGTCTCCTCCTCCCAGCGTTTACATATTTTGTTTCGTTTCATTAGGAATCATCGCGACTTAAACCGCAACCGACACGCAAAGGGTTAATACCTGAGCATTAATAAACAACCTGAGTGATTCTTTGCAAGAAAATAATCCGGAAGCGACAACAGTGAGTTGACCCTAACCAGCCAACACGGAGAAAGTTAGCCCTTCATCCGAAATATTCCAATTGTAGCTCCAGGAGTTAACGACGGTAAATAACGCGGTTTGCAGGTTGAAAAGAATATTACAATCATTTGAAGCCATTTTAATATCAATTCTTAAACAGCTAATTATAAGCAGTGTCGGCCGTTCAATCTTTGTCTTTCAGTGTTGCACTTGTAGTTTGGATCTTCATTGGGAATAAGTCTGATTTAATTTCCATTCATTGGCTACCATAGAGCTGTCTCTTCTCATGATAGGGTACTTGTTTGGTGACATAAGAGGGGTTAACAATATTTAATTGACCTCTCAAAATCAGATGACTTCCCTTTTTCCTAGCAGTTTTACTTGTTTTCCACATGAGTGGTTTCTAAGAGAGGGCCGATATGCCTGACCACACATTAAACATTACTAGCAGCACTGAAATACCGGCAGACGGCGACAGGATTATTTTCCTGCAATCTGAGTTGTTATTTCTTGTAACATGTAATGCGGCAGGTTTGTTGAAAATCGATTACATAATACACGTATTCTCCAGTGTTTTTTTTAAAAAATATTTTAAATATATTTTGTATTTTTTTATATTAGAAATGTTACATCCTGAGGCTGATATTTTAAAATGTGTTTATTGTTCTATGAAAGCTGCATTAGGATTAGCCAAATAGATCAACCATTTTAGTTCAAGAGTGGTGCCAGAATAGCTTGGCGCCTGAAGCGCCAAGCTATTCTGGCACCACACTTGAATTATTATTATCAATTTTATTTGAAGCAATAGGTGTATCAGGATGAAAAGGATTAAAAGAGAACAGATTCTGTAATGCCTGCACTATATATGGTAGGTATGTTTTTCTTACACACCTCCTTCTTTGCTGACTTTGAGCGGAAAAGCCGCTTGCGCTTGAGCGTATCACATGTAACCACGTGTGCACACAATTTATTTGCCTGTACGAAGTCTGGTCAACAAAAAGGTGCGGGCACACGAATCATTGAAACTTAACCTACTTTAATCTCACGTGCAATGACGCCATTTTATGTGACGACTGGGACTATGGCCTCATATTTATTGCCAAATCACGTCGTCCCGTTAGAACATTGGTCTGGCATCCAAAAGTTTTGACGCCACATTACAACGTAAATTACGTCAAGACACGATGGCGACTTTGTTGTGCCTAGGCGTGTGCCGAAAACAGATCACATCGGATTACTGCAAAGAAATAGGTGAATAAGAAATAGATTCTTACATAGGTGTTTAGGTGATAGTGAGAATCTCACTCTCGTAGTCTTAAAACATTATCCTATTCACTTTCGCTCGTAGGATAAGGTTTTAAAACCACTCGAGTGAGATTCTCAGTATCACCGAAACGCCGATGTAACGCTATATATTAAACCCAGCGCATTACATCCCGTGCCAGACTGTCCACATTCTTTGCCTAGCTGGACAGACATTATTAGTTGTATTACGAGTTAGGCTTTCTTTGCCAGTGGTTCCTGTCGCCTCGAGGGTCCGGTCAGGGGGTCAATGTCGGAGGTAAGACTCGAAGGCTTTATTCCGAGGCTCATACCTCAGACACTGACTCCGGACCTCTTCCGACCCCCCCCCCCCCCCCGCCCCCCACACCCCCCACCTACCCCCCCCCCCCCACCCTCGATCGGCCCCGAGAGTCGACAAGAACCAATAGCAATGTCTAACTCGTAATACAGCGATTTTGTCTTTAACTGTAAAAAGTATTAAGCGCGATGTATAACCTTGAAAGAACTCCATGCTCTTGCGTGTGACGTTGAAATGCAGGGGACGCAAATCTCAATACTTTCGACTGTCAATCAACAATCTCTCGCGAACTGCATTTGCCTTGAATTTTTATCTTATATATATATATATATATATATATATATATATATATATATATATATATATATATATATATATATATATATATATATATATATATATATATATATATATATTATATATATATATATATATATATATATATATAATTTAATACATTTTCAGCCATTCTTTTGTATGAAATTGGTGATATAGGCCGAACACAACGCGTTCATGTGGTTATTTTGTTGCGTAACCCCCTCAGTTTTTATGTATCCAGCTTTTTGTTTCTTTTAGGGTCAGTACGTACAGAATAGGGCCTTAGCTTAGATTTTCTGTTCTTAATATTATCTAACTTACCCATTTATTTATTTATTTTTTGTTTGAAACTGGTACCAACGCCATGAACGGTATCCCAGAACTCCTATATATAGTAGTTTGAGACAAAGGTTAAAAAATAAATCATAATTTTTAAGGAAAGTGGTGATAACAATGATATCTGGCTGCAACTATCACTGGAACAGAAAGAGAAAAATCCTGAAATGATTTTTTACCACTGCAAGCTTCGGATCTCTGTCATCACATAATAATTGTCTAGAGGGATCTGTCAAGTAACTGTCACGATTTACAGCAGCAGAGTTCAGAATTCACTCATCAGAAAAGACAATCTCTGAGATTCAGCACTTCCGGATCCCTCTGGCATGTCCAGCAGGCCAGGTATGGGGTAGATAACGTGGAGACGTAGTTGAAGCAAACGGAGTGCGTGTCGGTTTCTCGCAATAATAATAATTACGGTATTTATAATGAGCTTATCTTATAATAATTATAACTCTAAGCGCGCACTCACAACTCGCACATGCATGCGCACGCTTTAGACAATGACTCACGTAGCACAAATAGTGAAAATACATTACGACGGTCAGCTTGGGGTGGGGAGTGTGGTGATATAGTGCTAGAACTGTTTAAAGAGGTGAGTTTTGAGGGCGGACTGGAAGGAGGAGAGCGAGTGTTTCTGACGGAGAGAGAGTGGGAGAGTGTTCCAGGTAGATGAACCGTATACTGAGAAGGAGCGGGAGCCAAAAATGCTGAGTTTGGTGCGGGGGATGAGGAGGCGGAGAAGGTCGGAGGCGGAGCGGAGGGAGCGGGGAGGAGTGTAGGGGTAAAGTAAGTTGGAGAGATAGGCAGGAGCGTAGTTGTTCAGGGATTTGTAGCAGAGAGACAGAATCTTGTATTGGATGCGTTGGGGGATGGGGAGCCAGTGAAGGAGCTTGAGCAGGGGAGTGATGTGGTCGGATTTTTTCTCTCTGAGGACGAGGCGGGCAGCATTGTTCTGGACGCGCTGGAGAGTGAGAGTCAGGAGTGAGGAAGGCCGGAAAGGAGAGAGTTGCAGTAGTCGATGTGAGATAAGATGAGAGAGACAGCAAGTTTGGTGGCAGCTTCGGTAGTGAGGTATTTTCTGATCTGACTGATGCCGCGGAGGTGGAAATAACATGCCTGGGCCGTGGCGGAGACGAAGCTGGTCATGTAAAGAGAGGAATCGAGGATAACGCCAAGGTTCTTGACCGAGTCAGAGAGGGAGATGGGGGTGCTGTCGAGTTGAAGGTGGAGAGAGGGAGGGAGCTGGGAAAGTTTCTGGCGAGTGCCTACCAGCATGGCTTCCGTTTTGTCGTCGTTCAGTTTGAGCTTGTTTGCTGTTATCCAGTTTTTCACGTCTTCATAGCAGTCAGCCGTGCGAGTCAGTAGTGTCTGAGTGTTGTCGAGTTTGTCTTTGTCTAGTAGTTGTGAGTCGTCAGCGTAGAGGTGGTGGTGTATGTGGTGAGACTGGTTGATGTTGGACAGGGGGGGAGATGTAGAGTGTGAAAAGGACCGGGCCCAGGACGGACCCCTGTGGAACGCCGCAGGAGAGCGTGACTGGGTTGGAGGAGACGCCGTCGATGGTGACGGACTGCTGTCTGTCGGAGAGGTAGGAGAGAAACCAGGAGTGAGCAGAGTCAGTGATGCCAAAGGAGTGGTGAAGGCGGTGGAGGAGGATAGAGGGGTCTATGGTGTCGAAGGCGGCATAGAGATCGAGTAGCGTAAGAAGGGAGATGTTGCCCGAGTCAGTGGAGAGAAGCAGGTCGTTAAGGATATGTAGAAGGGCTGTTTCAGTGCTGTGATGTTTGCGATAGGCAGACTGGAAGGGACTGAGGAGGTTGTTGTCGGCGAGGTAGAGGTTGAGTTGGTTGAGGACAACCTTCTCAAGAAGCTTGGACAGGAAAGAGAGATTGGAGACTGGGCGGTAGTTCTTGAGATTGTTTGGGTCGAGGTTGTGTTTTTTTAGGAGAGGACGGACGATGGCGGACTTGAAGATATCGGGGACGGAGCCATTCTCTAGAGATGTGTTGATGATGTCGGTAATGAAGGGCAACAGTTTTGGGAGGCCGTCCCGGTAGAGGGAAGCTGGGAGGGGGTCTAGTTCGCAGGTTTGAAAGGCATGGACTTTATAATCTTGAGGACTGAAAGGGAGCTAACGAGCAGTTCGGATCTACGGACGTTTAAGATGACGGCGGAAAGAGTTGTAGTGTTCGAACGTTGACAGGACAAAGCCTTCTAAACAACCATCAGCATTCACATCTTCAAATAGTACTACGTTAATACAGTCTAATTTTATCATGTGTGTGCGTGCGTGTGTGTGTGTGTGTGTGTGTGTGTGTGTGTGTGTGTGTGTGTGTGTGTGTGTATGTGTGTGTGTGTGTGTGGTGTGGTGTGTGTGTGTGTGTGTGTGTGTGTGGTGTGGTGTGGTGTGTGTGTGTGTGTGTGTGTGTGTGTATGTGTGTGTGTGTGTGTGTGTGTGTGTGTGTGTGTGTGTGTGTGTGTGTGTGTGTGTGTGTATTGATAAACGGACTATGGTTGTGGATATTGTTAGTTTATTACGAGTTAGGCTTTTACAGTGGTTCTTGTCGTCTCGAGGGTCCGGTCACGGGGGCTCAATGTCGGAAGTAAGAGTCAAGGGCTTTAGCCCGAAACACTTACCTCCGACATTGACCCCCCTCCCCCCCTCTCACCCCCTCCTCCCTCCCCCCCCCCCATGAACGGACCCGAGAGGCGACAAGAACCACTAGCAAAGCCTAACTTATAATACAACTATTTTGTCTTCAGCTGTAAAATTATAAGCGTGAAGTGTACCCTTGAAAGGACCAAACTTCACGTGTGACGTAGAAATCCAGGGAACGTAAATATTTCCGACTATCAGTCGACAACCTCGCGCAAACCACATTCGCCTGGAATTTCTCTCTCAGGTATTTTATAATGTAACACATTTTCAGTCATTCTTTTGTATGGAATATGTAATATTGTCCGAACACAACGCGTGCATATAGTTATTTTGCTGCGTAACCCCCTCAATTTTTATTTATCCAAATTTTTGTTTTTCGCAGTTTCGAATGCGGTCAGTACGTGGCAGGGCCTTCGCTTCAGTTGAATTTTTATAAAAAGTAGACAAGCTGATCAAACTTCGAATGTCTGTCAGAATTTCATATTCGACATTGAAACGCCGATCGTGTGACAGTGACCTTGGTGCACCATTTTCGATCCGGAAAACGCCTGCACTATTTTTAGTCTCGCGCGTATCGACGGAAAATTTTGTTCAGAGCTAGATGCTGTTGTCTTTAAAACAAGTCGTCTAGAGTACGTATTGTTTCGAAATATACGAAGAAACTTCGTTGTTTGGCGTGTGTTTTTCTCTTTTGTCGAACAAAGCTGGTACTAGAGAGTCGAAAACAAGATCATGACGCGTCAGAAAGCGGGCCACAGGACGTCCCCCATTAGTCGCTACAAGGGTTTTTGTAGCGAGGTCACGTGGTACGGTTTGCCCTAACAGGTTTAGTCGTGAGATGTAGAGATACAAAATAAAGATTTTTGAAATTTCTTTCTTTGTTGGTTTTGTTTCCATTGAAAGGCAAATAGAGCTCATTTAGGGTTGTGTCTTAATTATTAGGAAACAATTCTTTTCCATCGAGATTTCTTTTCTCTGCAGGGTGATAGGCTCAAACAAACACAGGAATCTCAGCATCAACAGGCACACGTCAGGGCCAGACATCAACAATCAAACGTTACCAGTACCGGACAGCAAGCACAAAGTACACGTACGGAACAACAACAAGAACAAGTAGCGGCGGCCGAAGCGGTCTGGCGTCAGTCTATTCGTGAGTGGTATCCCGACCTCCACAGGAAAACCTACTTCCTGCCCCCGCATCACTTCAACAAAGTGTCATACGACTTGCAGACTGTGGCCGGTCAGTCGGTTCTAGTTCCACAGGAGGCATCAGATCAGCCCCGTCTGGTGCCCGCTTACTTCCCTCCCACCGGGCCTCCCCCTCATCCGTCTGACCCACCTCTAGCAGCAGTAATCTGGCCTCCCTACCAGCCAGTCCCCCCTGGTCCGCTTCCTGTGGTGGGGGACAGCGATGTTAGAGATGATCAGGTGATGCAGCAGGTGCTTGACTGCATCCGGGTTCTGGCGGAGAGGGAGCAAGAAGTGATGCTGGTGTTGTCCCGGCTAGAGTTCAGGAAATACCTCGACAACCAAGTCAATCCGATCACCGCCGCAGCCATCCGCCTGCTGCCTCGACCCGCAACACTTGGGGCCAAATATACAGACGGGGACTTTGACGTGCTGATGATCAATGCCCGGTACGGCCTGATAGTGGGAGAAATGAAATCTGTGGGAGCTGACCTCAGCAAGACTCCGGACCTAGACAAGGCGGTGGTGAAAGCAGTAAAGAAAGCTATCAATCAGCTGAACAAGGCGGAGGACGTGCTAAAGCATCTGGTGTCGGACCTGGCGCGTATCAACATCACCAAGACACTGATGTTGCCTAATGTCACGTCAACACAACTGTTACACGCCCTGAGTACCGACCCTCTAGTACAGCAGGTGAGACATTCTCTCTCTCTCTCTCTTTCTCTCTCTCTCTCTCTCTCTCTCTCTCTCTCTCTCTCTCTCTCTCTCTCTCTCTCTTACATTCCGCAGGTAAAACTGTGCCTGAAATTGCAAATAATTTTCAAGAGTCTTCATGAAGTCTCTCGGTGGTGTAATGAAAATCGCATGCTTGTAAATCCCACAAAAAACAAAAGGCATGCTTATCACAACCCGCCAGAAACATCAGCTCAAACCTCCATCACTCAACCTTTCTTTTGACTCCATCCCAGTCGAGCAGGTCAGTCAACACCGCCTGCTTGGATTAATAATAGATGACGATCTAAGCTGGCAAAACCACCTATACAATATGAGAAAACATTTGCCCAAAAAGTTGTTTCTACTTTCCAAACTTAAAACGATCATTGAACTTAAGACGCGCAAAGTATTTTTTAATGCCTACATTAAACCACACATTGATTATGCCTCAACAATATGGGATGGCTGCAGTGAAAATCCTAAGCTTATCCTCCCTGATCCGTCTTTATCCACTGATGCCAATTTGCAGGCCATCGGACTTCTCCCTCTGGTTAAGCACATCGCACTAACAAATGTGTACTGATGCACAAAATTCTTAACGTGAAAGCTCCACCTTACTTATCTAGGCTTTGTTCGCCAACTGAAAAAAAAAAAAACAGCACCTCCAGGAACAGCCTCTCTATAAAAAGGCCCCTTATAGACCTGTTCAAATCTAGCCTGTCTTATTCAGGTGCTCTTTTATGGAATTCCCTTCAACAAACCAAGTCCCTCTCTCTGTTTAAAAGTAGGGTACATGATTACCTTTCTAAGACAACGTAATGCTGATCCTTTGTTCGTCTTTGTTTCTAGGCATGATGCGCTTCATGTTTTTCAATTTTCGATAGTTTTTTCCCCCCAACTAGCCTCCAAATTGTTTGTTCTGTTTTCCAACTTGTTTTAGATAGTACACAAAATATCATACCTACTTATATGTTAGATATGTGCGCACGTACGTGTGTATGTGTATGTACAAAAGTGCACATTTGCACGAGTATATGTATATGTGTGTCTGTGTGCGTGTGTGTGTGTGCGTGTGTGAGACGTTTATTTTTAGTTAGTTTTTGTTATTTGGTTGGTGTTCTTTTTACATTTCTTTTAAAAAGTAGCTTAGCATGGACAGATTGTAAGAAAGGCCTGCGCGCATAATATCTCAATCCTTGGAAAATAAAGTTTCGTTCGTTCGTTCGTTCTCTCTCTCTCTCTCTCTCTCTCTCTCTCTCTCTCTCTCTCTCTCTCTCTCTCTCTCTCTCTCTCTCTCTCTCTCTCTCTCTCTCTCTGGCACATATATCTAATTCTCGTCCGGGATTTATAATCAACAGCTCAAACAAATTAACAATTCAATCCTTTCTTTATTATGATGGGTTAATCAGCCTGCCATCTAATCAGGTAGTAAGAACTGTTACTGGAAGTCCTTGAAGTACACACAACGGGTCTGTCTCTGGCTTCAAGCAGGTCTTTGAAAACACACATCAATACAAACTCTCCGAGCAGTCGTGAAATCCGTAAACGGTGGGAGAAAAAATAAATAACAACAAGATGGGATGAACCATAACCCACAAAGTCCCCTCTATATGAGAGCTCTCTTCGCGGAGAGCTGACTTGATTCTGATGTTGAAATATCTCCTTTTGAAAAAGCCTCGCAGATATGTCAATGCGCCTTAGTGAACCCTATAAGGGGCGCGCACAGTACATACGCTGGTGTAAGACGTCATTTGTCAAGACGGATGTATTGGTTTTTTACGTAATTTTATATTTAACGTTATTTTGATTGTGGTCTTGTACAAAGGTTAGCTGTGATCTGCGGTAGCAACTTTGGGTCTTAGTAGACATACGAGCTGTACTCAAAATTCAGAACAAACAGGTGACTGCCAAGCGTGTAGAATGCAGAGAAAAAGCCAACGAAGGAAGAAACACGCTTATAAAAGACAGTTACAACACAATTTACTAATATTTCAAAATAGACGAACAAGAATACACTTCGCTGCTTATCTTATCAGTGCGTGGAGAAATTTGTAACTGCCTTTTCTAAGCGTGCTTTTTTCTTTGAACTGTAGGGGAGGAGCCCGTATTATGAAACAGTGCTTATTATAAAACACCTTGCTCCCGGCGAAACGGAATAACTTTTATAAATTCCGCATATGCAGTAATATAGAGCTACTTCAGTGAGCCTTATTTCCGGTACAAGAATGTCAGGCGTGATGAAAACGAAACCACGCCGAGAAAAATTAATGTGATTTTTGACCCTTCTGCATCTAATTTTTCGCCATTTTGAAACACCTACATCAGCATTCAGTTTTGTGATTTTTTTAAAAATAGCCACTCTTGTAATGAAGAGCAATCTTCAGACATCAGATAACCAGCAGCAATCGTTTTGGTCTCTCTTTTTGTTGTTTTGGAGGCACGCATTTTCCTGGAGAGGTATCTTGTTCCTATTATGAAACACAAAGAACTCCTAATATGAAACGTGTTTCATAATTAGAACAGTGTTTCATATAAGGAGCAGTGTTTGTCTAGCGTATATATCGGAAACCATCCAGCCAGATTGATCCAAATTTCAGATGTTGATACTTTTTCTCAATACAGAGTATCCCACACCATGATTATGTCACTTTGCGAAGAGGGTGAGGACCTACAATGAGCCACTTGTTGACTATCAAAACGAGGGGCGGGTTAGTGCAGGTGGGAGGTCGCGGGAAAGGGGTGAGTGGTCTGGAGACCTTTTCACCAATGGGCGAAAAATCACACGACGGACCGTTTACAATTTTCAAGAAGAGGCGCTGGAGTGTGTGTGTGTGTGTGTGTGGGGGGGGGGGGGGAAGGGGGTCCAAACTCCCCGAAATGGAAAATTACACATTAAAAAATATGCTGGAAGCCGTGCACCTTGAAACACCCCTCTCCTCCTGAATTTGCTTTTTAAATATGTACATAAATCTGTGTCGATAATTTTAGGAAGTTTACAAAGTAAAATAGGTAAAAGCACTGTCAGGGGATAGAATTGTCCTGTATCGACCAATGATGATAGATCTAGTTTGATCGAAGCACAAAAATAAAACGATAGGATAGAGGGGGTGCTGGTTGGTTAGTTCGGGTTTAACGTCCACAGCACCGAAAGAGGGGGTGCTCTAAGTACGAGACTGAAAGAAATGCATATGGAAACATTTTACTGTGGTGTCTGCAGGGGCATACATTCCATGCCTCCACATAGAGCTAAATTTCCAAGCACCTTAAGAGAAAACCTACTAAAAGGGGGGAAGGGGATGCAGTCGATATTGTCGTAATAAATGAAAAGAAAAAGGGAGACTGCCAGTGCTAATATTTTAGGAAGTTTACAAAGTAAAGTCGGTAAAAGCACTGTCAGGGGAGAGCATTTTGCAAATGTCCTTTCTTTCTTTAATTACTTTATGGGTCTGCTATGCATGCAAAATTTCCTATAAATCATTCATCATGGGAATAGAAAATCTCTTTAAATTTGGGTAATTCGTCCAGCAGGTTTTTAAAAGAATTTATGTTAGGTGCTTTTTTAATGAAACTGGTAACTCATTCCAAACAATGGCAACTATGTTAGAAAAACAAAACTTCCGCAGGTTAGTGTTGCAGTGCTGTACAAATATTTTCCCTTCAGAGTTTCGGGTTGTGTCACAAAATGGTGCTGCAAAAAAGTCGTTCCAATTTAGGTCGTCGATGCCATTATAAATTTTAAAAACTTGGATTAAGTCTCCACGTATTCTACGTCCACGTAAGGAGTGTAGTCCAAAGTATTTGAGTCTGTCTAAATAAGTCATATTTCTACATTCTTTGACCAGCTTTGTTGCTCATCTCTGTACCCTTTCGAGTGCAACTGAAACCTCTTTAAACCTGCGCTAAGTAAGTGACTGGAAGCAATGCATATGGAAGCCCCCACGAAGGGGGGCGTATCACATATCCCACTGTTTCAGCCCCCCCCCCCTTCGGGAACTAGATTTAAATTTCCATGCACCAAGGGGCTGGAACAGTGGGATATGTGATACACCCCCGTTTGTTGGGGGGGGGGGGGGGGAGGCCGGGGGCTTCCATATGCATTGCTTCCAGTCACTTACTTAGCGCACCCCCTCTTTCCTATCTTTTTTGTTTGTTTGTTGGGGGGGGGGGGTGCTTCGATCAAACTAGATCTATGATCATTGGTCGATACAGCACAATTCTCTCCCCTGACAGTGCTTTTACGTATTTTACTTTGTAAACTTCCTAAAATATTAGCACTGGCAATCTCGCCTTTTCCTTTCTGAGTTGATAATGCTAGCTTGTATCAAGTTTTACTTCTGAGGTGGAAAAAGTGAATACAGTAGCTTTTCAATATTCCCCCATGCATGGAACATTTTCAACACACTTGCTGACATGCCTGCCCTTTGACCTTTGGAAAGAGCCAATAAACTTAATATACATAGACAGTTTAACCCATAGCAAAACATTTCCACTGGGGTCTTATTGTAGAGTTCACATACAAACTGCCTGTAATAACAACAACCTAAAATAAAAGCCTTCTTACTTCTCGTGACCTTTGACCTTAATGAGAGGTTAACTTAGTAGAGCTGCAGACAAACGTTTATCATCAGTTTTCTCTTTGGCAAGTTTTAAAATAAGATTACAACTATTTTCTTTTAAAAAATCGCCCGTTATTGACCTTGTAACCTTGACCTTTCATGGAGGTCAGCGCAAGTGACAATCAAAGCTATTGTCAAATATGATCACTGTGCCAAATTAGAAGTCTGTGGCTCTGATGGTCTCTCAGAAATTCAAAATGATAACATCTGTCGCAATTGGATATACACAGGATAATGGATGGATGGACCAATAGTGGACCAGTGGCGGATGACTCATTATATTTAATTCACTTATAATATTAGATGAACCTATAATGTCTGCTAACCATCTTTCATGCCTTAATTTTCCAACAAAATGTAAGTGAAACTTGTACAAAGGACATAATCACACTGTTTCATAACAGGAGACCTAGTGTTTCATATTGGGCAAATGGTGCGAAACAATGTGTCACTTTTTACAAACTGGAACTGCTTCTGCATCGATTCGAGTTTTTAAAATTTGGCTTTGTCCTAAGATGCATCAATATAATCTCTATCAAACCCTGGTTTCGGATTGATTCTACCTTTCTTTGGACGGTCGCGCGAGACGTTTTTGCTTAAGTGTTTCATACATGGGTCTCCTCCCCTATACAGATAATTATCTTTTTTAAAGCTTGCTTCCCCGTGTTCATGGGTGGCGCTCCGCATAGGGCTACACTGTGGTGCATCGTCTCTGTCTTTTTTGTGGATTTACATTGTTTTAGAGAGCAACTTTTCACGTTGTACATGTCAGAGTGCTGTGTGAAGGCTTCAGGATGAATACTGTGGACATTTCTAAGATGTTTTTGACTGTGTTGGCGTGTATCTGCGTGTTGAAGGGTGTTTGCGTAGCGAGTCTTTCAGACCAAGATGGCGGCGGCAGCAACGCGCGTGGTACGATTCAAAATACTCGGGAGTCCCTGCTGCTGCTGAGAGCTTTTAGTGGCAGTAGCGGTGCGGCGTGTGTCTTGCCTGACGAGATGAGGAGAACTGTCTTGCCGAGTGATGACGAGTGCAAGAGCAGCGTGAAAAAGAGAAACGGAGAGGACAGAGAGGGGGGTTGATGCGACGACTGAGAAGAAACAAGAACAGGCCTCCATTACCATCCATGATCATGGCGAATGTGCGTTCTATTCGACCCAAGAGCGATAATATGAACTTTGAGGAACTGGTAGCGAATGTGCGTTTGACGAGCGAGTATAAGAATGCGTGTTTGATGTGCTTTTCTGAAACTTGTTGGAGCGAAGATATGAGTGATGATAGTGTTGCGATCGACGGTTTTGGTACGCCGTTTAGAACAGACAGAGATTGTAAGATTAGTGGGAAACGGTGGGGTGGCTGAGTAGGCCTGTATGTTAATGAACGGTGGTGTAGCAAGTCAAGCGTCATGGTTAGGAAACAGCTTACAACACGTGATGTAGACTTATTGTCAGTGTCACTCAGATCCCGTTATCCCCCTCGTGAGTTTGGTCAGATCTTTGTAACGGTAGAGAGAGACAATAAGAGATCCGAAAGACAATGATTTCAATAAGGCCGCACCGATCTATAAATCTCGCCTTTATTGATAATAAAATTGTTGACCCCATTACACCCCTGTTATTACCGAATCAACCCTTTGATTTTAAAAAAGTGACGAGCATGACCGATGCGGCCTTATTGATCTAATTATCTTTAAATCTCCTATTGTCTCTCTCTATAACTATTGTCTCTGTGAACACCTAATCATTTACCTGTCTAAGTGATTTCAGTGGAACTTTATATGTTACTAATAAGTTACAACTAACTTTTAGGAACCTGCAGAGGTAACCTTTAAGTTACTTATCATAAGAACTTATTAATTACTTATCATAAGAACTTATTAATTTCTTACTGTAAGTTCTTGTAAGTTCTTACAACAACTTGACTTAAGTCACAACTTACTCGGACAGATTTGTCAAGATACAAGGACAATAAAAAAACTTTTTTTTCTCTCAGTAGTACTCTGGGGGTGGTGCAGATGGGGCTAAACAATCAGGCACAAGTGGTGTAAATGACATGTCATCTCTGCGAAGCATATGACAAAAATATTGATTGATTACCAATTCCCATCTCTAAAAAACTAGCTTTTAGTTCTTCAACATTCACGGGAGATTGACTACGTATTTTATTCTGGATTTCAGACTTCTGTTTTTTGTAATTATTTAAATCATCTTGGACCCGCTTAAATTCATCATCACTAATATTATTATCATTCAATGCCTTACTGATAATAAGTTTCATACTGCTCAGCTTCGCACCAGCAAGCGTACTCAATGCTTCATGTTTCTGTAATTTCGTGTGAAACCTCTTGTTTAAGGCTTCCAAACCAAAACAAGCCAGGCATGTAGCAACGCTAACACCCTCAACTGCAATTCCAATTAAACTTCCAATTCTTGTGGCAAACAGAACAATACCCCCCACAGAACAACCAGCTGAAACGACACCAACAGCCATTGAAGTATTTTGTACAGAATTGAAAATGGTCTTATACCGTCTCTTACACCGTGAATTGAATTGGACGAACCGCCCACCGCTGAAGAGACCCTCACAGCCATCCACCAGCTCAAGAGTGGCAAAGCAGCAGGCATTGATGGAATACCGCCAGAGGTCTGGAAACATGGAGGCACAGCACTGCACAACAAGCTCCATGACCTCTTTCTTTGCTGCTGGGAGGAAGGAACACTACCAAAAGATCTCCGTGATGCAGTCGTTATCACCCTGTACAAGAACAAAGGCGAGAAGTCTGACTGTTCCAACTATCGGGGAATTACCCTGCTGTCCATTGCTGGGAAAATCCTTGCAAGGCTGCTCCTGAATCGGCTGGTACCTGCCATCGCTGAAGACCAACTCCCAGAGGGCCAGTGTGGCTTCAGAGCAAACAGGAGCACCACCGATATGGTCTTTGTGCTGAGACAGCTACAGGAGAAGTGCCGCGAGCAGAACAAAGGGCGTAACATTTGTCGACCTAACAAAAGCGTTCGACACTGTGAGCAGGCAAGGCATGTGGCAGATCCTGGAGCGACTTGGCTGTCCCCCAAAGTTCCTCAACATGATTGTCCAGCTACACGAGGACCAGCAAGGCCAGGTCAGACTCAACAATGACCTCTCAGAACCATTCCCTATTCTCAACGGCGTAAAGCAGGGCTGCGTGCTGGCACCAACCCTCTTCACCATCTTTTTTAGCATGATGTTGAAGCAGGCCACAGTGGACCTCGATGATGACGATGCAGTGTACATCAGGTATCGTCTCGATGGCAGCCTGTTCAACCTCAGACGACTGCAGGCCCACACGAAAACCCTAGACCAACTGATTCGTGAGCTGCTTTTTGCTGATGATGCTGCCCTCGTTGCACACACAGAGAGAGCCCTGCAGCGCATCACGTCTTGCTTCGCAGATGCTGCCCAGCTCTTTGGACTCGAGGTCAGTCTGAAAAAGACAGAGGTCCTCCATCAGCCGGCACCCAAGACAGTGTATCGCCCTCCTCACATCACCATTGGCGAGTCTGAACTAAAGTCAGTGCACCAGTTTACTTACCTTGGCTGCATTATCACGTCGGATGCCAAGCTGGACAAGGAGCTTGACAGCAGGCTGGCAAAAGCGAACAGCGCTTTCGGGCGACTTCTCAAGCGGGTGTGGCACAATCAACAGCTGAAAACAGGCACCAAGATCAGCGTGTACAGAGCTGTGGTCCTCACCACCCTGCTGTATGGTTCCGAGTCCTGGACCCTCTACCGCAGCCAACTACGACTCCTCGAACGCTTCCACCAGCGCTGCCTGCGCACCATCCTGGGCATTCACTGGAGTGACTATGTCACCAACGTCGAGATCCTTGAACAGGCTGAAACTGTGAGCATCGAGGCTTTGCTGCTGCGGACACAGCTCCGCTGGGCGGGGCATGTCTCCAGGATGGAGGATCATCGCCTACCAAAGATCACCCTGTTCGGCGAGCTTGCTACTGGACACCGTGACAGAGGGGCACCAAAGAAGAGATACAAAGACTGTCTCAAGAAGTCACTTAGTGCCTGCCAAATCGACCACCACCAGTGGTCTTCGCTTGCTGCGGACCGTGACACCTGGCGCTCCACCATTTACAAGGCAGCTGTGTCCTTTGAGGACTCTCACAGAGCTAGCCTTAAGGACAAGCGGCTCAGGAGAAAAAACAGAGATGCCGCAGCTCAGAACCCTGGCCATACCTTCCCCTGCAGCCACTGTGGTCGAACCTGCCTGTCCCGGATTGGCCTCCGCAGCCACGAACAAGCCTGCAGACGTCGTGGGCAACTCCTATAAAATCTTCGTTCGCGAAGTCAAGCCAAGAGACACCGTGAATATTTCGCCTCCTCTCCTTCCAAATATTTAATTGCTTCTGTAATATTATTTAATCTGAATGCGTCTGCCTGTAATGTTTTATCTGATGCAATTGGCATATGTGGATCAAGCACAAACGATGGCACAGTCTCAGGCGCAAGTGTCGTCGGTAGTTGCGGATAGAAGTTTACCATTTTTTTTATTGTCAAATATTTTTTTTATTTAATCAGCAATTACATTTTGCAACTCGTCAAAAGTATACAATTTGCTGGCATAATAAAATGAAACAAGATCAATGTGTTCAAGGTTTATGTAACTTAGACGAACAAAAGTTGTTTTGTCAACCACCACCTTGACAGCCGGAACACTGCTCGAAACATTAATAACATCAGCACTTTTTGTAATAGCAATAAAGACCTTTGTTGATTCTGATACTGTTTCATCCCATGTAAGTTTTATTCCCTGTGCAATATTTGCCTCTTTCACAGAAGCTATAGATCTCAAGATAATTTCAAATACTATTGTCGCTTCTCTAGCCACGACTAAGCTTGCTGGCATAAACACAACAGAAGTATCTGATCTTCCCTTTCTAGTTGTAAGAAGATACCGTCGTTTCTCATAGATTTCAACTTTCAGTTTATCTCTGCTATTGTTGTCTGGGGCAAAGCTTGGAACAAGGCTTACAATCAGCGGCCCAGAATTAACAACCTTCCTAAACACTAAGGCGCCTTCGTCATCAGTGTATACATAAGGACTAATAAATTCAATCTTTATGTCCCAGTCAATTACGGGTGCTGGTGCCGGCACAGGTGAAACAACCCACTTATTTCCCACATGTATTAAGTTGTAGGGCATGTTATTTACAAGATTAGGTGCAACTGGTACAGTAACATCACGCAGCTGACCAAGTTTAGGAATCAGTTTTTCACCGTCTTTCATGTCAACAATTACTTTCCTCTTGTACATACCAGTTGAATCAAGTTCAAAACCATATATTTCTCCAATTTCCCCTTCCTTCTCAAAATCCTGTACGTCTGCCAAATCTTTCAACTCTGTTTTTTTTTTTTTTTTTTTGGCATCCTGTCTCGGAAGACAATGGGTATATGCGCTTGCTGGGTCAGTCACTGGAGTGACCTCTCCAGGGCGCAAGCCTGGGCGAAGTGTATGGAGATCCTGGGGTGCCCAGTCGTCAAGATCCCCCTCTCGGCCTCACTGATGTATCCAAAGGAATGCAAAGCAGTACGTTTGGCACCAGTTTGGCTGCAGGAGCTGCCAGAACAGTGCGTGAATACAGGCAGCTGTCTGCCTTCGGGGCTCCACTCCTGATTTGAAAGGTTTACTCCCCCACATTTGGCCGTTGGATCCAACCTGATCTCCTCCGTCCTCTAGCCGTTGGCTGTCAGAAACAGCTCATCCGCCTAGTGGTGCAATGTGAACACCACCCCCTCACGTGGTTTAGCCCACCAGCTGAGGTGGTTTGCCAGGGTGTGGCGCGTGGAGCCAGCACGTGAGAGATTAAGGAGATGGATGAGGACCAGTGATGCCCGTCCGTCCTATGTAGGATGCAGCTGCCAAACAGCAAAGGTGCTACCTCTATCCAGAGCCCCCTACACCCCTTCAACTCTGTTACCGGACATGCAACTGGTATGATTCTCGGCTTTGGACCACCACTCATTTTTATAAACAAAAATAAAATTATTTAACTTCTAACACAACACTAAAATCATGCATAACAACTGGTTTGTCATCCTGATTAGTCACAGATAAACACAATGATTCGAAGAAACTAGAACCTAATTTCTTAAACTGCGCAGGAAATCTAACAACCACACTTTCGCAATAGGGTGCAGTTCCAGTCGGCAAGCATCTCAACAAAGTTGAAGGCTTTCCATTGTGAACATTTTCAGTTGTGTTTAGTTCTTTTCAAATAAACATTTAGCACTGTGTGTACTGACAAATTGGCAGGACGTTTTCCAGTTATATTAAGTTTATTTTTCTTCAATGTTATAATATGAGAAAAAAACATCTTCTTCAGCCATATACCAATCTTCATCCAAATAATAACCAAGTAAATATGCAAATTTAATTGACATTTTTAACCAATCTTGTTTCGAAGATTCTAATGCAACAAGTAGGTTAGCTGGATTTAAAGTTGCTTTAATACTAAATTTACTAAGAAACCATTCAGCTATAGTACAAAAGTCATAATACCCAGGTGGTAAAGCGTCAGTCACACCACCAAAAATTACTTTATAATTTATATTATCTTCTACATTAAACCATTTTACACTATAAAACATTTCATGGATAGCTACAGCCTTGCTACCATCATGATTATCAATCCCATTAGTTAACCACACTGGTTTGCTTGTGTCAAGATTTGTTAAGGTAATAAACATTTTTATTATCTCATAAAAAAGAAGGATGGAATTTAAATCACCAACCATTACCACAACAAATGCATTTCAATTTAATGTGAATGCCAAATATAATGTCACACCTACTTATGAGCAGAAAATAATTCAACTAAATCAGCTTGATATAGCTGTAAGCGAACAATATTTATTTCAAGTCAAAGTACCCAACCCGTTTGACCATTATCTAAACCCTCCAATAACAGACGACTCTACTGCAAGAAAGTGGTCTTCAAGTCCACTACAGATGTTTCAAAACCAACTCAACTTTGCAATACTATGTTCAACTACAGGCTGTGGTGTTTCATTTACAGACCACTTGAATCACTCAAACAAACTGATTAGGTCTGTGTATCGTTTTCATGTTTATTACCAGCTTAGACATATACTGACAGAACTTCATACACCACTGCCCACTGAATCCAGTTTCAACAGGTTTAACAACCCCATGGATATGAAAGCATTTGAACGCATATGTAATGAATTTAACATAAGCACTAAGTATGACTTCACACAAAAACTTGATGATCACAATGGTATGGGTACATTGTATTATGCTATGAGTCACAGACAATACCCACAAGATTATTACCCTGGTTACACTTCATTCTCATCAAAATCACAAGTCTGGATAGGTTCCATTGAGCAGAAGCAGTCTAATGCCTGGACCGCATTTATTTTAGACAAGAGTGATGGGTTTACTCAAGCAGGAGTTGAGCGCATAAATGAGTCTATCAGAACATATGTCTGGTGTTTACTAGGAGCACAATCACTAACAAAATCAAATATTTTAAACGGGAGTGGCAAATTTGAAGCACAAAAACAATTTCTTGCTAATCTTGAAGATTCAATTAATTCAGTGGTTGATCTCCCATCAAGCATACAGCGCTACCAAGACGTTCTCAGATATGCCAGATCAAAAGTTGACTTTGTAGTAGGCATCGGGTTATACATGTTACCATCTGACCTTCAACTCCAAATGGGGACAATCACAAATAATAATAATGAAATAGTTGTTGCTGGTAGTGATCAAAAATTAGGACTTAATCAATCTGTAAACGTAGGAGCAACAACCACACATGTTCAGTCATTAAAAGCATTACAGACGGTAACACCCCCGGCCCCGGTCCTGGCCCCAACACTGGCACCCATACAACCAGTACAGTCAACCCCGGACACACATGAGTCAGAGAGAACTGCATTGGTAATAGGCCTAACAGGGTTAGGGGTTTTACTTCTTTATCTGTTTCATTAAATAACCCACCATTAACCCTCCTACTGTAACCAAAAATACCCAAACATGTTCTGCCATAAACCCAACTACCTTCGCTGCTGTAGTGACAAGCCAACTGACAACTGTGCCAATTATGCCAGGCAAAGCATCCATTGCTTTCAGAGCCAATTTCTTAAGTAGATCTGAAATATGAGACAGTTGTTTCTTTACCCATGACTGTACATCGTTTGGGTCAGTTGGAGCCGGGGGGCCTGGAGGACCTGGCGGTGCCGGGGTTGGACCCCCACCACCGCTTGCGCCCCCGGAGACAGCTAACACAACAGTACTAATAATAAACCCAAGAGCTGTAATTAAACTAGCAATTGTGATACCCTGTTCTCTGAAAAGTGTTTTAAGTCTCTCAGCCAGAGTAGTGTCTTTGTGAAGTATTTTCTGAATAGTTTCTCTAATTCTGTTGACCTGTGTTTTAAGTTTTTGTCTTCCAATACTAATCACTTCTAACCGTCCTGATCTTTCTATCTGCAAATCGTTTAATCTGTGTTGTATTCTTTCTTTCATTTCTGTGTCAAGATTCCCATTGTCTGCGGTGGCCAGTTTCTCTTTTTCACGTTTTATGTGTTTATCAAGCTCACCTAGTTTGGCAACATTATTTACCATCTCACCTCTTATTGTCTGTAATGATTTATCCAAGCCCATAATCTCTCTCATTGACAAAGGTGGATCATCTATTGTTTTCATAGCATCGTTTATTTGTCCTTCAGTAAATGAGGTTTCTTGTATCACTGTGTTTGCTATTTCTGGTAGGCTTGTTACTGGTGCCATTTCAATTTCTTGCCCTGTTGGTAACTTTGTTTGTGTGTCGTAAAGAACACTAACCAGTCTTGGCGTGACAGGAGAGCCTCCAATTCCAAGATGCCTTGCCAACCCAGAGTTACCACCGACTTCACCTTTAATTGTACTTAAAGCTCTAAACTTAGAAGGATTGTTTTTATGTGTTAGATATATTTTCCCTCTGTCTGTATTTACAAATAAGTGTCCTCTATCATATTCAAACTGATTAGGATCTATTACATCTGGACGCGCTCCAACACTGTCATAAAATGAGTTTACTTTGTCTTTTAACAGTTCATGATACATACTACTACTAGTTACCATTCCAGTCATATCTGTGATACTGGTATCTGAGACATTCATGTCATCCATTTCAAAATCTTTATGATTAAATCCTCCTGCTGCCATTGTTTTATTAATTTATTATTTTTTATTGTGCATAATAAAAATGACACAGTCTTACGGATCAAAGTTAGACCCATACAGAAAACTACGTGAGCCTCTTGGTGTTAAGGGCATTAGACAATCAATCGTCATCACAAACAATCCAAGTACCATAGACCAAAATCAAACACTTACAGTCAAGTTTCCAAATCTAGGTCCCAGTGACATTATTGTTCCTGGCACTGCACGCCTAGCATTTAATATTGAACTTTCATCAGACACAGACGTAAACAGAACACTAGTTAACAATCTTGGTAGAGCAATTGTTAGAACTATTAAAGTAAAACTTGAAGGACAGGAAGTGTTTAGTCTTGATGATTCCGATGTGTTCTACTGTTACAAAGATCTTTGGCTTACAAGAGAAGAACGAGAGGACCGTATTTACCAAGGCATACAGTCTGCTAATGTTGGTAAACTTCAAATCGATGCTGGAGATAAGGTAACTACTGGGGTAGACAAGGAAGTTATTATAGCAGAAACATATGGAACCAGATTTTACATTCCACTCGAGTTTGAAATCCTAACAGCGCATTTGCCTTATTACCAAGGAGCACTGAATGACCGTCTGAGTTTTCAACTAACTTTCAATGACTACTCCAAAGTTATAAAATCATCTGCCACAGATGCAACGTATAAGATCTCTAACATTTCTTTGGAATATGAAATTGTCACACATACTGAACTAGCCAGACTCATTCAAAATCAATACCAGTCAAGACTTCCAATTTATTATGACCGAGTGATTAGACATAGTTTAATCAATAAAGACAAGAGCGACCCAATGTGGAATATAAATTTGAACACACCAGCTAGGTCACTAAAAGGTATACTCATGTTGTTTGTTGAACCGGTGAGTCCATACAAACAGGATTCAGAAAAATTCTACAATCCAAAGATTACACATTTGTCTTGTACAATTGAAGGCCGTCCTAATCAAGTGTACGCTTCAGGTTTGTTACCTTATCAACACTATGATGAGATCACAAAGTATTTTGCGGGTGGAAGGATTAGAGATAAACCTGCAAACATTGCGTGCAAAGATTTACATCTGTATGACGTAAGGATTGGTCAATACCTTACAAATAAGTATGCTCTTTGGCTAGACCTTCGTAGTACGGACGATGACTACCTTCATGGGTCAGGTCGAACTGTTGAGAACGGCAGTGATGGAATAACAATTCAGATACAAAAGAAGGTTGAAACTGCTGCAGCCATAAACATATATTTGTATTTGATTTATGATGCACAACTCAATATTGCAGAAAGCAGACTGAGTGGACACATATATTAAAATTATATTGTGTATTAAAATGAACCGGAGCTTGATGACCCTTGACCCACACTGTGGATTGTTTTGTGGTGCCACAGGGTGTGGGAAAACTGAATTTGTTCTTAACCTATTACAAACAAGATACATACACCACTTTGAAAACATTGTAATATTTTGTCCTACTATTAAACACAACAAAGCTTATCACAACCGTTTATTCATTTGGACTGACAACAACATTTACTTAGTTGACCCTGAGAAAAAACTGAATGACTACCTACAATATTTTTACAAGCAATTTGAAGGGCAGTCAATGTTGTTTATTATTGATGACTGTT
Organism: Semisulcospira habei; assembly: GCA_036245525.1. Taxonomy (NCBI): domain Eukaryota; kingdom Metazoa; phylum Mollusca; class Gastropoda; family Semisulcospiridae; genus Semisulcospira; species Semisulcospira habei. The sequence goes on from BTPG01000005.1 coordinate 40,419,163, forward strand.
CTGCAGAGAAAGACATTACCAAGAAGAGAAACACATTAGCAGAACTTGCTTTCAGTGGCAGACACGCAAATGTAAGTGTATGGATTCTCACTCAGAAATATAATGCTGTACTGAAAGATTTTCGAGAACAGTTAAAGTTTATCTGTTTGTTTTACTGTAAGGATCGTGACAGCTTTGAAGACTGTCTCAGAGAGAACGACGTCATCCCAAATAAGCATGAACGAGATGATGTGAAAAATAAACTGAAATCAACTAAGCATCTAAAGCTCATTTTAAAGACAGATCAGCCCACAGGGTATGGGTTAGTAAATTAATTTATACATTTGTTTGTCCAATAAAAAATGACAGACGGGCATATCACGCAATATTGGCCTATTGGTGAAATCATAGATATTACATACTACTTTAAAGATGTTGAATATGTAAACGGGCTTAAAAAAGAGAGACCGGGAAATTTATTTATAACACCGGTAACACTGTACATGTCAGGTAATATAACTTTGGGTGTCGATAATCCATTTAGACCAACATTAATAAAAAAAAAATAACTGTTGATATTAAGACAAAAACTTTCACTGTTAATGAATATTACAGTGACTGGTTTAGTGCAGTGTGTAGTAATTTAGTGAAAGAACTAAACCAAACAAAATTGTTTTTTTCCAGTGTTACAGTTAATAAAATGGTATTACACATACAGAGTCAACATTAATATTTTTTCATTTATTATTTTGTCGGACAAATAAAAATGACGGTCAATGCTCAAAGCTCATCAGGCTCATCAAGCTTACGTAATGTGTTTCACACAACAGATTTGCCTATATCAAATACTAATAATGTCTATGAATCGATAGAAAACTCTTTTTCTGTCATACAAGATAATCTTCTTACAGGCAGTGTGAAGATTCAGATTGTTGCTAAAATAGAATTTACTAGAGTAGACGGTGAAGTGATTGTATCGTATATTTCGACAAGACAACACACAGTTAACACAAGAAGGGAATTAGAGAACGTGTTTAAAGACAGACTATTACCAGACTTCCTCCAAGCAATTGACAGTGCGAAAATGAAGGGGTCTGGTTGGCACGAAGGACATGTACATGAACTACAACTAAAGCAGTCAAGGTATCATCCTATATTAGGTAAATCATGGTTGCCACTGCCAACAGAGGTTGCAAACAAAAAGGCTGTAGTCAATATACAGAACAATGACAACTATTGTTTCATGTGGTGTGTGCTTGCTAAATTACACTTTATAAAGTCAAAGCCTGAACGTGTATCTAACTACATCAAATTTGTAAATGAACTCAACTTCAGTGGCATTGAGTTCCCTGTTAAAATAGAGGACATAGACTTGTTTGAAAAACTAAATCCTGGTATATCTGTAAATGTGTTTGTGTGGGATAATGAGTCTGTTGACAAGTTACAACCCATTAAAGTATCACCACTTGCTCCAACCTACGGACAGTCAGAAGATAAGCATGTTGACATGTTGCTAATCGGTCCTGCCGGTGATAATGATAACTTCCATTACACAATTATCAGAAATATGTCACGTCTAATTCATGGGCATACAACAAAACGCAATGGCAAACAGGAAGTGTGTAAAAGATGTTTACAAAGGTTCTCTTCTATTGCAGTAGCACATAAACATGTTTTACACTGCAGGTCGGCTAATGACATACAAACTGTACTTAAGTATACAGATCCTGGTAGTCAAGTATATTTTAAGAACTATGGGAATCAACAAAAGCTGCCGTTTGTAGTGTATGCTGATTTTGAATCACTGGTAGTACCATATGAAGGTCCTGTTCCAGAGTCATTACCAAAGACTATAAAACTAAGTGACCAAGTGGTGTGTTCTTTTGGATACATTATTGTTAGGTCAGACGGTCAGCATACAGAACCTGTTATCTACAGGGGTGAAAATGCAGCATGTCTGTTTTTAACAGAAATGAGACATCTGTATAGTCAGGTAGTACAGTATCTCACAACATGTCAGATGCCTTTGGTAATGACAGAAGAAGACAAACTGAAATTTGATACAGCTGAGACGTGTTGGATTTGTGAACAGCCCCTCCAGGGTGATAAAGTTCGTGACCATGATCACATAACTGGGCGTTACAGAGGTGCTGCACATAACAATTGTAACTTGTTATTAAAAACAGATCCTAAGACATATAAGTTACCAATCTTTTTTCACAATCTCAAAGGATATGATTCACACATTATCATGCAGGCTGTGGATGAATCTTACAAAAACATAAGTTGTATAGCGCAGACAACTGAGAAATATTTGACTTTTAGATTAGACAAATTAGCATTTTATGACTCCATGCAACATTTGTCTTTAGGTCTTGCTAGTTTGGCAGAAGGTCTGACTGAGTATCCAATAACAAGTAAATATTTTGAACCAGACTTGATTAAGAAAGGTGTGTATCCGTATGAATATATTGATCACTGGGTTGTGTTTGAGGAAACAAGACTGCCACCAAAAGAGAAATTTTATTCTACACTTAATGGAAAAGGTATTTCTGACTCTGATTACCAGCACGCACTTGATGCGTGGGGGAAGTTAGGATGTCAGACGATTGGTGACTATCATGACCAGTACTTGAAAGCTGACGTTTGTTTGCTAGCAGACGTATTTGAAGGTTACCATGAAAAGGGTTTGTTACACTACAAGCTTGACCCTGCTTGCTACATAACTAGTCCTGGCATGACATGGGATGCATTTTTGAAATCCAGTAAGATATCTATAGACCTGTTGTCTGATCGTACGATGGGTGAAATGGTGGAACGTGGATTGAGAGGTGGTATTAGTATTGCAGCGAACAATTATGCCAAAGCCAACAACAAATATCTGGATGGCTATGGTGACCTTGGGTTTGACCTCTCAAGGTCAAGGTCATTCATTACGTACCTTGACGCTAACAATTTGTATGGGTTTGCAATGTGTGAGTTATTGCCCTTGAAAAACTTTTGTCTCTATGATTTGTCACAGTATGATGTAACATAGTCAGGGTTAACAAACAATATTATGAATCTTGACCGAAACGACGCGAAGGGTTGGATCTTTGAAGCAGACCTAGAGTACCCACACCATCTACATGGTTACCATAATGATTATCCGTTGGCAGTTGAGAAAATGAGTATGACAGGGAAAAAAGAAGACATTAAACTAGTGCCGAATTTGAATGACAAATTCAATTACGTTTGCCACTATCGATTGCTGCAGTTTTACATCAGACACGGGTTAGTACTAAAGAAAGTTCACAGAGGAATTCAGTTTGATCAGAGTGCTTTCATGAAAGATTACATAATGAAGAACACAACATTGTGTGCAAGGGACGGCAACACTGTATTTGACAAAGACTTCTTTAAGCTTATGAACAATGCCTGTTTTGGAAAGACTATGGAAAATCCTCATCACCGCAAAGATGTGAGACTTGTCACAACTGAATCGGGTGCAATTAAACTTACAGGCAAGCCACAGTACACGGGGTACAAAGAGTTTCATTCATCATTGTATGCAGTGTCACTCAAAAAAAAAGATTGTCAAACAGGACAAGCCAGTATTCATTGGTATGGCAATTCTTGAGTTGTCAAAACTGTTGATGCTTGAATTTTATTATGATTACTTTAAACCGAAGTATCCTGAGTGTCGTCTGCTATACACTGACACTGACTCTATGATCATTGATGTGTGTACTGAAGACTTTTATGAAGACATGAAAACAGAGTTACACATGTATGACACATCTGACTACCCAAAAGATCATCCACTGTACAGCACACAAAACAAAAAAGTGCCTGGGAAATTTAAAGATGAACTAAATGGTGTGCCAATAGTTGAGTATGTTGGTCTGAGATCAAAAATGTATTCTATACTGCACCAAAAGGGAAGTCAGTCAAAAGCCAAAGGAATAAAAAAAAAAACAGCAATAAAAAATAAAGACATCCGTCATGAACATTACAAGCAAGTGTTAGATGGTGCATTAATGCCTGATTATCCAAACAAGTCACTGAGATCAAACAAGCATAATCTTGAAATAATCCAAACACATAAGAAGTCACTTGCAGTTGGAGACACGAAACGAGTGTTTTTCAGTAAGGAAAAGGCTTATGCACCAGGTCATTACAGGCTCAAGTTATCTGAAGACATAGCCGATGAACTGGTTGAAGAATTAATTGATGAGTTAGTTACTGAAATGAGTAACCGTGTCTGGGGGAATAATCTGTAATTCTTCTCTGACAAATGCCCTCTGTGGCGCAGGGTCATACAGATAATATATTGTTGCGTCAGGACCGGGGACTATTTTTTTTTTTATTGTGTACAGACATTGACCAGATGGGGTCTGTTGCCCTGCGTCTGTCGTCGTTCTCAGCCTCCCCTGGCTGATATAAATATCTCACCTGTTTAGTAAATAAACTTGTGTTTGGTGCTGGGGTTGGTCCTGTTTTTGGGTCTGTAATTGTTTTCAATTTAATAGCATCAGCAGGCTTAGGATGACCTTCATTGTTCATTGCTTTTATCACATGTGGTAATCTCTTTACCCACTCTGTGTTACGCGTGTCATGCATGAGTTCCTTTGAATACTGGTAACTGAAAAGTCTCTCTGATAACTGTTTGTTAAAGTTCTCTACAATTGCCTGTGATCTGTGTACATCTGGAATGCCTCGTCTGACTATTACGCTATGCTTCGCAAATAACTGATTAACAGCACCTTTGAATTCTGATCCATCATCAACTTGCACTAGTCTGGGGTATCTTAAAGGGCCTCGACTATATATTTTTGTTAATGCTGTTGCAACTGTTGTAGCTGTTTTGTCAGATATGGGTTCAGCGCCTTTATACCTTGAAGCAATGTCTACAACAGTCAAAGCGTACTTGTATCGTTTCTTTCTTATTGTGTCATGTGGTAGGAACAGGAGGTCCATTTGATGCATGTCATTGGGGGTAGTGTTTTCAAAATGGGGTCTAGATATCTTTCTTGGAGCAGGAAGATATATCTGCCAAATTGCCTGTCTCTGTAACCATCGTTTGACTTGATTGAGTGTTATATCTCCGCCCACAGCGGCATGTAATTTCTGAATAGCTGTTGCTCCTTTCCAATAGCCTGATGGAGAGTAATATATTTTTGTTAGTTTATTTTCGGCTGCCATTTTTTTCTAGCAATATAAAGACCAGTAAAAAATACAAATGTCATTCCCACTAGAACAAAGATTATCTCCCCGTTTCTTTGTTGTGTACTCGGCTGATAGTAGTCACTAAGTTTCGGTTTTGGGATAGACATGTCATTACCAGTGACAAGAAAATACTCACGGATTGCTTCGTCTGTATTTGAAAATGTATGCTGTGCATGGCCTTCTAGCCTCAGTTTTTCATTAATGAAATCAAGTTTCTCAATTCTATTCTTTTCATATTCTTGTTGCGCTTGAGCGAGTTTCTCTGATGCCTCATTGTGACGTTTCATTTCTTCTGCAGATTCCTCTCTGCCTACTTTTGAAAAGAGATAATTTGAGCCGCTGAATGCCAGGGCGTTGACCATCGCACCTCCAATTATTACTGCCAAAGTCGTCATAGTTTTTATTTACATAGAAACATTTTCGGGAATAATTCCCTGCTTGACAAGAAAGTCTTTTGTGGCAATCGATGCTGTGACAACTACAATTAGCTTAGCGCTGTCTTCAAAGTCTAATCTACTGAGGTCTGCTGATTTCATTTTGAGTAGATTTTTTCCCAGCATAGAATAAGCTACTGCTAGTCCGCTGAGTATGGCAGAATGATACACAAGGTTCATTATGTTCTTTGTGTCGCTCATTTTCTAAGGCAATAAAAATTAAAATAATATTTTTATTTACTGCATATAAAATGGGTCAACGGCTTTGGTGTTACTGGTAATGTGGCGACTTCTGGTTTTGTTTTTGGAGTGTCTGATTTTTTGGTCACTGTACGAGTCAGTGGTTTGTATTTTTTGTATAATTGATACCCTACGTAACCAAATCCGACAACAAATCCGGCAATTATATATTTTGTTGATTGAGGTTCGGGGTCAGGGTTATGGTCAGGGTTAGACTTAGTTGTTTGTCTCTCACTTTGTTGTGGGTGTGATAGTAGTGACACTGGTCCTGATGGTCCTGACGGTCCTGACACCTGGTTAGTTACATGAACCTTTTCTGTTTGTGTTTGAAGCTGTAATTTTTTCTGCTTGTTCCATTCGGCTAATCTTTTTCCTGCCTCAACCCTGCCTGGACTTTTAGCCTTAGTCACAGTTTGAACCTGCGTCAAGACCGGACTGGGGTTCGGTTGTGGAGTCATCTGGGTTTCGTCCATTTTCTTCTGCAGTAAAATTTAATTTTGAAAAATCAATATGACTTCCGGTAACAAGTAAGGTTACGACAGGTGCAAGGTAATTTCCAAACTTGTAAAACATGAGGCATGCTAATTTACCAATTGAACTTGAAACAATAGGATTGCTTTCAAGGTCGTGTGATAGGCTGTCACTATCCACAGGTAGAAAGTGACTCACTGCTTTTGTGTATAGGCAAACTAGAGATCGACTCAAATCACGAGTCATTAGTGAAGCAATGTGGTTTTCATATTTTGAATGAAGCTTGATTAGCTCGTCAGTGGTAAGAGATTCAATATCCTCTGTCATGTATTGTTTATCGAGATAAGCCTTTGACTTTCCCGAAACAACTACAGAAAGAAGGCGCTGTTTTTTCGAGTCTAAGTCTTTGTTCTCTACAGCATTGATATCATTCAGTAATAACAATTCATCTGAATTCATTTATAATGTAATTAAATTTTTTTATATAAAATCAAAATTGCAGGCAACTTTAAAATTGTTATCAAGCAAAATCATGTTTTTCTAGGAAGATACACTAAACAATAATTTTATACGTTTACACCACTCAGCAATATTGTCAGTAACGTTTTACGTTACACTGTGTTACCGCTTCTATGTGAGCTAAATGGATTTATATTCAAACCACAGATACACTCACTCAGGAATAAAACACTATTTTCTGCTCATGGTCAATGTCATAAGGGACATAATCACTTGGAAGATACAACCACTATACAGAGTTGTCTCCCATAGACTATATATGACATACCCCAAGAAGGCCTTGGCTGTCCCAGTAGGCATAAAGCTGGTTACAGCTGGAATACAGCATGTGCTAAAATCATGCTTTTCCTGCTGCCTTCCTGCTGTATTCCAGCTGTATTCATGCTGGGCTATTAAATGATTTGGGTGGGTTTATGAATGGCATGCTTCACAGATTTCAATTGCAGTGTCATGTACATTGACCCTGTCCCTTAAAGCGAACAGACCTGGCACAGTACTGCCGATTATTGACTTTGCACTAAACTCACTCAGCACCCTGACCAAGTGAGAGCCAAGTGGGACATCATACGTTACATACAGGTTGCCGCACCATACGCGGCATGTGCCGCACCATACGCGGCATGTGTGCGGCATACGCGGCATGTGCCGCACCATACGCGGCATGTGTGCGGCATACGCGACATGTGCCGCACCATACGCGGCATGTGTGCGACATACGCGGCATGTGCCGCACCATACGCGGCATGTGTGCGGCATACGCGACATGTGCCGCACCATACGCGGCATATGTGCGGCATACGCGGCATGTGCCGCACCATACGCGGCATGTGTGCGGCATACGCGGCATGTGCCGCACCATACGCGGCATGTGTGCGGCATACGCGGCATGTGCCGCACCATACGCGGCATGTGTGCGGCATACGCGACATGTGTGGCATGTATGGCAACATGTGCCACATTTGCAGTGTGGTGCGTTGCAAAGATTTTTTCAGAACTCAACCACCAGCAAACTCTTTTGCCTCAAGGTGGGTAAACAAGTCTCGTCAACAAGTCTAGAGTGTCGTCAAAAAGAGGAAAGTGTGACCTAATTGTCGTTAACGTGACACACATAATGGGGAGTTCCGAGGAGTGCTACGTTAGGTTATACCATGACAAGTTGTAAATGATCGTAGTAAAGTCTAGTCAACCTACTCAAAAGAGAGACCAGAAAGTAGAGCTGAATAAAACGGGAGTCAAGCCCGGGCTCGGGGCTCTTGAGGATCTGTTGTTTATGTACTCAGTCGGGTGTCTGTATAAAGCAGAGAGTAATGTGTCTATTTTCAGCTTGAAAGCTTAGTTACAGTCTAAATATGTACACCAGTCTTACCCACCAGCACGTGAATTGAATAAGAGTTATTATCGTCTCACGCCGGCTGGTGTGTTTCAATGGCTCATGTCAGGCATGTTCAGTCGGTTATGCACTCGGAAGAAATATCTTACAATCTGTGTGTGTGTGTGTGTTTGCGTGCGTGTCTGTCTGTAGTTATGTGTGTGTGTCTGTTTGGTTGTCTGTGTTTGTTTGTGCGTGTGTTCATGCGAATACTATATTGACACCTCACAGTAACAGCCTTTCAAAAGCCTTCAGTGACGTGGTCGCTTATTCATAAAAGCATGTCTGCATTAAAAGGAAGTGTCCCCTCTCGCATAACTTAAATTGAATAGCGACGTGCCACAAAGAGCATTCAACTGTGAAACGATTAGGCTACACAGGTGGGTAAACAGGTGGCTTATGAAATAGTGCACGCCACAGATTTAAGAGACAACCCCCCCCCCCCCGCCACTCTAGTGCACTATCAGGATTTTGGTTTGATTTGAGAGAAACGGCAGTGTGGATGTTAATGGCCGTAATTAGTTAATTAATTAAGGTCAACTTAAGACAATGGAAAAGCTTCAGGATTTTCTAAGAGAAAGAAAGAAGGAGAGAATTGAAGTATTATTAACACAATGATTGAGTTAACCCCTTAATTATTAATATGTGGAGGTACATAAAATTGTGACTGTTTAAAAAAGCAATGATTTAGGGGGTAACTTCCAACGGTATTTACTCTGTGTGGGGAACATGGGTAAAGAGGGTTCAAAAACATATTAATTAAGGGGTTAACTCAGCCATTGTGTTAATGATTCTTCAATTCTCTCATTCTTTCTTTCTCTACGGTCATCTACACCCTTCATCACTCCAACCCCTCCCACGCCTCAGTCCAGATAGCAGATGTGATTAGAGAGTTATCTCCCCTGACGCCCCCAACTTTATTGCAGGTGACTTTAACGACTGTGACTTACACACGAGCTTACCGACTTTTGACCAGTACGTGACTGTCCTCACTCGCAAGAACAAGACGTTAGATTTAGTGTATGGAAACGTCCCCAATGCATACCGATCGTTTGTCCTCCCTCCCGTAGGTAACTCTGACCACAATACTGTGTTTCTTGTCCCAGCATACAAACCCAAAATCCAGACAGAGCCCATAGTGAAGAAGTTAGTTAAGGTGTGGTCTAAGGATAGTGTAGAACAGTTGCAGGGGTGTTTTGAGTGTACAGATTGGGACGTGTTTCTTGATTCTAGTGTCAGTGTAGACGGCGACGCTACTGAAGTAACTTCTGACTATGTGAATTTCTGTAAAGATATGATTATTCCATCTAAGACAGTGAAATTATATCCCAACAACAAACCATGGATTTCAAAGTCTCTCAAAGCCACATTGAATGAGAAAAAAGTTGCATTTCAGACTGGAGACAGAGTAGAAAGGAAAACAGTACAGAATAAATTGAGGAAGCAGATTTTAGACGCTAAGAAAAAGTATAAAGAAAAAGTAGAGTCACAGTTTGAATCAGGTAGCTTAGCAGATGCATGGAAAGGACTTAAAACTTTATCAGGCCACGTTAAATCAAAATTCAGTAGCAGTAGCATGCCAATGAAAGAACAAACTGAATTTTCTGAAAAACTTAATGAGTTCTATTGTAGATTTGAGAAAGATGATCTGAAGGATGACTTAGATGGCATGATTTCCCAGCTCAAAGTAAATGTGGCAGGCAATGTTGATGAAGACTTTGAGATCCATGGCAAGGCGGTTGAGAAGCTTTTTAGCAAACTGAATGTTAGAAAAGCAGTAGGCCCTGATAATATTTGCGGTAGAGTTTTGAGATTATGTGCCAGTCAGTTGTCTGTTGTTTATAGCCGTTTGTTTAGCTGGTCTATGAAGGATTGCACTGTACCTAGGCTCTCGAAAACATCTACAGTCTGCCCTGTCCCCAAGAACAACAAGCCCAAGACACTCAATGACTATCGCCCTGTAGCTCTCACCTCTGTAGTAATGAAGTGCTTTGAGCGTGTTGTCCTTTCTAGACTGCTCGATCAGGTCAAGCCCTATCAAGATCCTTTCCAGTTTGCATACAAGCAAAACAGATGTACAGACGGCGCCACACTCACACTCCTGCACCATGCATACACACATTTAGAAAAACCTGGCTCTTTTGTACGCATTCATTTTATAGACTTTTCTTCAGCCTTCAACACTATACAACCCTATATCATAGCTCAAAAACTTATCTGTTACAATGTAACTCCAAGGCTTCTCCTATGGATTGTCAACTTCCTTGTAAATAGGACCCAGACAGTTCGCTTTCAAACAGCTCTCTCATCCCTTAGGTCCACTTCCATAGGCGCCCCTCGAGGTACAGTTCTCTCCCCTGTGCTGTTCACACTCTACACTAACGATTGTGGTGGCACTGACTCTACCCTTCTTATAAAATACTCGGATGACACTGCCTTAGAAGATCTCTCCAATAATGATGCGACTTACTTTGCAGAAGTAGAACGTTTTAGTGTTTGGCGTAAAGATAATTTTCTAGACCTTAATGTGTGGGCCTCACCATTCACAAACAGAAAACAAAGACAATGAGGCTGAACGCAACCAGGGAAGAACCAGTCTTGCTTGCTGGCACCCCGTTGGAGGAGGTGGAGTCCTTCACCTATCTCGGGAGCATCATAGACAAAAAAGGCGGCACTGATGCAGATGTCAGAGCACGAATCGGTAAAGCCAGAGCAGCCTTTCTCCAGTTGAAAAAAGTGGGGAGTTCCAGAGAGCTGTCACAACACACCAAAGTCCGGATTTTCAACTCCAATGTAAAAGCAGTTCTCCTATATGGAGCAGAGACATGGAGATTGACAAAAACCACAGTCAACAGAGTACAGACCTTCATGAACAGTTGCCTTAGAAAAATTTTGAAAATCCACTGGCCAGAGAAGATCAGCAACGTCAGACTCTGGGAGAGAACAGAGCAGATAACAGCAGAGAATGAAATTGGGCGAAGAAGATGGGGATGGATCGGTCACAGTCTGAGAAAGCCAGCTTCCAGTATCACTAGGCAGGCATTGTCATGGAACTCCCAGGGAAAGAGGAAAAGAGGTAGGCCGAGAAACTCCTGGCGTCGAGACCTCCAAGCAGACATCAAGAGACTGGGAACCACCTGGAGTAGAATCGAAGGAGAAGCACAGGACAGGAGTTGCTGGAGGTCTCTCGTCGACGGCCTATACCCGGGTAGGGGTGACAGGCGTAAGTAAGTAAGTAATGTGAGTAAGACAAAGGAACTACTGATAGACTTTCGAAGAAACCCTGCCCCTGTCCCTGTTCTGATGATTGATGATGTGTCTGTTGAGCGTGTGACTGAGTATAAGTATCTTGGAACAGTTATAGGTGATAAGTTGTCCTTTAACGCAAACACCACCCTCATACACAAGAAATGTCAGTCACGCATCTACTGCATCCAGAAACTCAGGAAGCTGAATGTGAACCCCTCTGTCCTTCAAACTTTCTACTGCTCTTTTATTGAGTCTGTCATCACTTTCGGTTCTGTGTGCTGGTATGGAGGTCTGAGTGCGAAGAACAAGAACACCCTGGCACGAATGGTAAACATCTGCAGCAAAGTGACTGGCAGTAAGCAAGCCAGTGTGGAGTCCCTGTATGAACAGCGTGTGGTGAGAAAGGGTAGGCGGATAGCTTCAGACAGATTCCATGTCCTTGCCCACCTCTATGAACTCCTCCCCTCTGGCCGCAGACTCCGCACGCACAAAGCTAGGACACTCAGACTACAGCACAGTTCCATCCCCAAATCCATCACTCTAAGCAATCTGTAGGTACATCCACGCATACCCAAACCTAACTCCTCCCCCTATCCTCCTTTACCTGTGCAATCAGTAGGAATGGAGCTTGTTGATTTTAGAGAAGTGATTATATTGTGTTTTATTTGGTGGTGAACATGGACATATTGGAATTGTTGTTACCGAGTGTTTACCCACTAATTATTTTACTAAGATATATTTTAATTACACAGCTTGTGTAATAATGTATTGAGACGTTTGTATAATGAGTAGTGAGGGTTAGGATTAGGTAGAAACACGCGTATTATGTATGCATGTGTAGAGGTGGGTGTGAATGTATAAGTGCCGTTCAGTTCAGTCTATAAAAGATGTTTATGTGTGAGATGTGCAAGAGTTATGTGTAAAGATTTTGTAGTGTTTACTTATGTCCATTTGGAATTTATAGCTGTGCAAGTGCTGGGAGAAAATGTTCATAATTATGTTATAATGTTTTCATGTCTTGTTTGTACTATTTGTTATAAATGTACCACAACCGAATTTCTCTTTTCGAGGTAATAAAGTACTCTTATTCTTATTCTTTTTTTTGTAAACTTGTACAATTACTGGTGTAAGAGTCAATAGCTGCAGGTACGGTGACGAGAACACATGTGAAACAAAAGTAAAATCATTATTCAAGCTAAAGGCGAGTAGCAATCTAGTCGCCCAAAAGAAGTCTCGGGTTGTTTCGTTTGTGAACGTGAATCCACCCCAAAACAAAACTCCATGTTACTGCCTGCAATGTATACAAAACTTAAGGGCCACTTATTACCACAGACGCACCGACAACACCACACAAATAATGTAACAATACTTGGAGTCAGTACTTTGCTAATTTATTCAGTAACAATTGCATTTAAGTTCGAGTAAATCAATCAATTGTAACAACAGCAGTACGTTAGAATGTTCACCCACCCCTTATTTGAAAAGTCACACAAGTCCAGTCAGTCTACCGTTTGCAGCCAAGCATTCAATACAGCGTTAACGCGTAGAGTTCACCAGGGTTTGGAGAACATATTGTGGGACGCTTCCCACTCTTGATGCAGGAACTGAGTCAGCTGGGGGACGCCTTGAGGTGTTCCATTAAACTTTTCAACCAGCCCATTACACATAGGGTGATAAGGGGTGGTAGTAAGGTGTCGGATGCTCAATAGCAGGTTGACTTCCTCCATGCAGTCGGAGACGAACTGAGTTCCCAGGTCACTCAGGATCTCCTCAGGAATCCCCAAACGGCTGAAAAGGTGGACCAGCGCCTCTGCCACTGTTGGAGTGTCGATCTTCTTCAATGGTATGGCCTCAGGATAACGTGTAGCGTAGTCCACCAGAGTCAAAATGTAGCGATGACCATCTTCACTTGGAGGGGATATTGGCCCCACCAGGTCCACTGCTACCCGCTTGAAAGGCATATCGATCAGTGGCATTTTCTCTAGAGGAACTTTGGGCACCTTTCCCTTGGAGATTGTTTTCTGGCATATGTCGCACGACCTGCATAATCGGATGACGTCACCTCCCATATCAGGCCAGTAGAAGACGGCTCGGATCCTATCGAGGGTCTTGTTGATTCCCAAATGTCCTCCCAATATGGAATCATGGGCCAATTTCATCACCTGCATTCTCAAAGGTTCAGGAACTACTACCTGACGCACAGGTTTATCTCCATTGCTGTTGAATATCCGGTACAGGATATTTTTCCTGTTCTCGAAGGTTATCTCATTTCCCTTTCGCGTTACGGGCTCTGTCTGACCTCGGAACTTGTCAAGCGTGGGGTCGGCTCTCTGTAGCTCCACCAGCTTTCCCTATTCACCACAGCTGCTTCCGTGTTGTCCGCCACTTTTAAAGGGATGGTCTGGTGACTCTTCTTTGCTTGACTTCTTGAGGTAACAGCACATGTTTCAGGTCTCCACTCTGGATCTGGATCGTCTGCGTTTCTGGCACCATCAATGTTTCCGATGATAAGATCGTAGACACGGGTCTTCACGTACAACAACTTCACCTCTCCTCTCAGGTACGGGGTGTCGACGCTGACATTGGCAAGGGGGATAATCCTCACAGTTCCGTCGGCCCAAATGAGGGTGGTCCACTCTTGTAGCTTCTGGTCTTCAGTTACTAGGTCCTCTCTCACGATGATGCAACTACAACCGGTATCTCTCAGCACTCTCACTGATGCTTTGCCAACGAATCCTGACACCACCGGCATGTTCGGCACTTCATTCTCAGGCAGCGCGATGTTTGAGACTGGTAAAAATGTAGCCCCATCTCTTACTGGGATGTGTCCATTTTTTTGAAAGATTCAATCAGCTCCGGTGTCACTCGCCTTTCTCCAGATTCAAAGTCACTGGATGACGTCACATCATTGGCTAATACAGCGGCGGCTCTGTGTTGAGACGTGGTACTGCTTCTGCCTACTATCCCGCGATCTTGGTTGGATCTTCTGATGTTGTCGCCTCTTGGAACATCCTTAGAAGGACGCCGTATCGCCTTGTGACCTTTCTTTCCACAGAGAAAATATGTCAGGTTCTCCACCAGCTTGTATTTCGGGGTGTCTCTGACATTGTGGATTTCCTCTGCAGGTGCAGACACGTTGCGGCTTACTGGGCCCAAACTTCAGGTATCTTTGAGCGAAGTCGGCCAGGGCTCTCCTCCTTCCAGTCCGCCCTCAAAACTCACATCTTTCAACAGTTCTAGCACTATATCACCACACTCCCCACCCCAAGCTGACCGTCGTAATGTATTTTCACTATTTGTGTTACGTGAGTCATTGTCTAAAGCGTGCGCATGCGTGTGTGAGTTGTGAGTGCGCGCTTAGAGTTATAATTATTATAAGATAAGCGCATTATAAATACCGTAATTATTATTATTATTTAGGGACTGGTCTTTTTGCTCCCAGAGGTGGGCGGCCAGGTCCTTAGAACATGCGTTGAGGACTTGTTCTTTGATGATGGAGTCACACAGGTCCTGGTAATCTTTGTTTAAACTAGCCAGTTCTATCCATTTATCCAGGTAGCTCCTGATTCTCTCAATGAAGAGGCCGGGTGTTTCTCCTTCTTCAGGCTTGCAGTTCCGAAATCGTCGCCTGTAACCCTCTTCAGTGAAGTCGTACTGTCTCAGCAGGGCGGCTCTCAACTGCGTATAATCTTCGGCCTTTTCTCTTGGCAAGCGGGTGTAAAATTCAAGCGCTTTGCCAGTTAGAAGTGCGCTCAGTGTGATAGCCCAAGTCTCTTGTCTCCAGTTATTGCTGCTTGTGAAGCGCTCGAATTGCTGCAGATAAGCGTCCATCTTATCTGAATTTTCAACAAAAGGTGGAAGTTTTGGCGCACGGGCTGTTTGTTCCCTACTGGCTAAGGTTGTTACTTCAGTAGCCCTCTAGCTCTGTGCCTCTATCTCTATCTGCTTTAGATGAATTTCATGTTGTCGCTGCTTCTCCGCCTCTTCTCGCTGTTTCTCTGCTTCTTCTCGCTCCTCTTCTCGTTGTTTCTCTGCCTCTCTCCGCTGTTTCTCTGCTTTTTCGCGTTGTTTCTCTACCTCTTCTCGCTGCATTTCGAGTTTCCTAATTTCACGCTCTTTGGCTCTTTCTTCTCTCTTCAATCTTTTTTCTTCTTCGAGTCTCTTTTCTCTTTCTCTCTTCAGTCTTTTCTTTTCTTCTCTCTCTCTCTCGTCTCTTTTCTTCTTTTTCCTCTCTCTCTCTCCAGTCTCTCCTTTTCTTCTCTCTCTCTCTCTCTCGTTTCTTTTCTTCTCTCTCCAGTCTCTCCTTTTCTCGCTTCATTCTCTTCTTCTCTCTCTCTTTTACAAACTCGAGGAGTTGAGCTCCTTCGAGTCCACATTCCTTTTCAAATTTAAGGAATGTCTCCATCTCCGATGTCGCCATCTCTGCGTATCGCTGCTGGCTGTTTTCTCCTGCTACCCTTTCCACTGAGCCAACTGAAGAAGTCCCGTCAGGGGTGCCAAAATGTTACGTGTTGAGTCGGAGTCGTAGTATGATAAACACACCAGACGCAGGCACGTAAGATTCTTTTAAATAAACTTCACTCAGCTGCAACCCCTTACACGTGGCTTAAGGTTGTAGACAATACTGAAGTAACAGTTCCAACAATATTTTATTTCAGCGATGCGATTTCCACACAATGCATTCCCAAATGCACCAACACTGATACAATGTCTCTTCTGCAAATGTCAACACTGGCGACACAATGTTTCTCATACAACGTACACCACCGTTACGCTGCGTCTCTCACAATGTACACCCTATACGGGCTACGTACCTACGATAAACTGTGTGTCCCTACAACTGACAATGCATGACAATGTACAGACGTGCTTCCTAGCACCATCTTTTATAGTCGAACAACTTTCCAGAATAATCTAATGAAATCACACAGCGCAACCAATCAAAATAATCTACGTAACCGGAACTCAAAAATATTAATAATAAAAAAAGAACTTTTAAGAATACTACAATAGTCTACAAAAATTCGACTGCTCATTTCAGCCCCAAATCCTGGTGTGTAATGATGTCACACAAGAATATGGCAGACCGTTCACGACCTTGCCTATACTTTCTGGAAGTTTCACGATCTTTCACAACACACATTGACCGGCAGGCTGCTAATTTCCCCGCGCACACGTGCACAGAAAACAACTATGATGATAAAAGCGGCTTTGATACTGAGTTTCAAAAGGTTGCCGACACTTTGAAGTTACACATACGAGGTCACTAGACAGAGCGCGATTTTGCTCGAACGTTCTGGTCTATTCTCAGCGAATCTACGTAAAACAAAAATCGACCGCTATTCTCCGTGTGACTTTTTTAGAAGCTTCCTGACTAAACTTAGCGTACCATAACAAAACCAATTTCGCTATCTGCGCGAACGATAAATAATCCTACTGAAAAGGTACGTGATACGTAACCATGATAGCTCAAATAAATATCGGATCGTTTCCTACGATTAACACATGCATGCTCTCACAGAACAACACAACCACAATCGTAACACTGCCACACGGGCGCGATGAGGTCGAGTGTTGTCGTCCTGCAGAACAGCATTGTCGCCTATGGCTTGGAGAGCTGGCTGGATGAGGGGCAGCACAATCTCGTCCCGATAGCGCAGTCCAGTCAGGGTGCCTCGGATGACGTGGAGGGGGGTCCTGCTTTCCCTGCTGAAGCCTGCCCAGACCATGACTGAGCCTCCTCCGTAGCGATTTGCCTCTTGGACGCATCCATCCGTGAATCGCTCACCCTTGCGTCTCCAGACCCTCACCCTGCCGTCGTTGAAGGACACAGTGAACCGTGACTCATCAGTAAACAGAACCTGAGTCCACTGGAGTCTGTTCCACCTCACATGTTGACGACACCAGGCAACCCGGGCTCTGCGACTAGCTGGAGTGAGGGGTATTCTCACTGCTGCTCTGCGTGAAGCCAGGCCAATTTCGCGCAGACGTCGGCAGACTGTGATTCTGCTGACGTTAACGTTTGCAGCTTGCAACAGTTGAACTCGCAGAGTGGTTGACGTGACAGTTCGGTCGCGCAGAGCCGCCACACAGAGGTATCTGTCCTCCCTTCTGCTGGTGCAGCGCGGGCATCCTGAGAAGGGTCGTCGTTCTGCCCTTCCAGTTTCTTGGAACCGTGCCAGCAGCCTCTAGATCACAGAATGGGACACCCAAAGACGTCTCCCAACTTCTCATCCGAAAATTCCATCCTGTTGCCATGCTATCGCCCGGCCTTGATCTACTGGAATACACTTCCTCTTGAGGTCAGAAACAGTGAGTCTGTCTCTGACTTCAAGAGGTCGTTGAAAACTCACCTCTTCAAGCTTTACTTTGAATAACTGCCAGTGTTTGATGCCTTAGTTGTAGTTCTGCAATCCTCCTTGTTTAGACTGAATGTTAATTAGAATATAAATTATTATGTATGTATTGTTGTTTAGTTTATTGTAAAAGTGGTGTGTTCGGGCATTGTGCTTTGTTTGTTATGTGCATATGTCATTGTATTTTTATTTTTGTGTACAGATTGTAAAGCGCTTAGAGCTTTTGAGTAAGATTAAGCGCTATATAAATACTCATTATTATTATTATTATTACTGGCGTTAGGCTTCGTCGTGGTGGCATGGTTAGGAAAGTGACAATTATGCCCTTACTGTACCGGTATTTGTAGCGAAACAGAAGTGCTCAGTGTTCACGACTGACCCCTTCAGCACGTGCATCACGACTTTACCGAGTTTTTTCACCTGCCTGCCTTTGGTACGCTTGCCAATATCGCACAGCTTTTCACAAAAACTGACGATGTTTCACGTGCATTTGACACGATCGTGGAAATTGATGAATTGTTGTCTATTGTTCCCTGTACAGTGGACTGTCTAAGGTCAACTTTTAACCCATTTGAATCGAAAGAACATTGTATTTTATTAGTGTACTTGCGACGATAATCAATGACACAAAAAGTGGTGTGGCCTTTACGTTTTGACCATTAGTATATCTGTAAGACATTTGGAAAACTTTATTTTAAGAATCTGAAACTTCGTTTATATCATAAAACATCTGGGTCCCCTGGCAATTTGGTATAGCCGGAGTTTGCTGTAAGTGTAAAAAAAAGCAACACCTTATCCAAGCCAGTGAAAAAAAAATCATTTCATTATCAAAGCTAAGACGACTCGCACACACACCGCAAAGAAGGGACGTTAGGCTCAGGATGGAGAGTAGCTGATTTGACAAAAGTCCCCCGCCGTCTCTTGGCCATGATCTGTACTTAAAACATAAAGAGAAATATAGTAAAAGTAAACCGACGTTTTTTATGGTAATTGCAAATTACTCTAATTAAGTGATTCTACATTAAAATGCCCCTGTAAATAAATGAACTTAGGCTGAAAACAAGCCTTTGTCATATTTTGTATGTGACTAGATCTGACCTGGTATCGACTACCCACGCACGACCCAACCCCACCCGGGTCTGCCCAGGGGGACTTGGGTGGGGTTAACAACTGGTCAGCTCCACAGGGTGGGTTTTCTCTTTTTTTTTTTGGGGGGGGGGGGGGCACATGTTTCTATCTACCCTTGCCGGCCTTGAACCATTCATCTGTAGTTCCCTATTAAAACTCTCCCTACTGTCTGCGCTGCCTGTAGTCCTTGATATTGGATGCGTGTTGTTAAATGGTCCGCTCCACCTAAGAGATAATACGTTACGTGTTTGCGGTTATTGCATTTTTATAACATTTCCCAGTACATATTTTGTAACTGTAATGATTTTCTACCCTTTCTTGTGAACTAGGGTAGGATAAATTAGTATGAAGGTGCAGCGCCCCTTGTATTTCTTAGGTTTATTTATCATATTAGACCGGCTGGCGACATGAATAGTTGTATTACGAGTCAGGCTTTGCCAGTGGTTCTTGTCGCCTCGGAGGTCCTTTTAATGGGTCAGTGTCGGAGGTAAGAGTCGAGGGCTTTACCTCCGACATGGACACCCCTGACCGGACCCTCGAGACGACAAGAACCACTAGCAAAGCCTAACTCGTAATACAACAAATAATGTCGCCAGCCGGTCTAATATGCCAGTGGTTTTTGCAGGATGTCAGGATGTAGTTATTCCTGCTGGATGTCAGGATGTTGTTATTCCTGCTGGATGTCAGGATGTAGTTATTCCTGCTGGATGTCAGGATGTTGTTGTTCCTGTTAAATGTCAGGATAATCCTGCAGGAATCGTGGCGACAAAATCCGTTACCGTCATCCAAAGGGTTAAAAAAACCAAACTGCAAGTTATCTAAGAGCGAATTAAGAGGGTATCGCTATCAGTCATGGACTCCACCTTAGGTGCTGGAAGGTGATGGGGCGATGGGAGGGGGTGGGGTGGTGCTTGTTGTGATTATAGCTGTCAGCACAATTAGCTCACGGGACCGACCTACCGTGCACCCCCCCCCCCCACTCTCCCCCCCCCACCCTCCCCCCACCCTCCTCCCCCACCACCCCTCCACCACCACCACCCCCCCCCCAACACACACACACACACACACACACACACACACGCACGCACGCAAGCACACACGCACGCATGCACGCACGCACGCACACACACACA
Source organism: Semisulcospira habei (assembly GCA_036245525.1). NCBI lineage: Eukaryota > Metazoa > Mollusca > Gastropoda > Semisulcospiridae > Semisulcospira > Semisulcospira habei. The sequence continues at coordinate 40,439,249 of BTPG01000005.1, forward strand.
CACACACACACACGCACGCACGCACACACGCACGCACACACACCTTAGTAATGAATAAGACTAGCTTTAACTCATTCGAGGCGTGCCGCCTATACGCGCCAAGCTCATCTGGCACTACCCTTAAATTATCATGATCGATCCATCTCCTTCACCTGGCACATAGTCTTTAGGTGACGCGTCCAAAATTTTTGAAATTGCTCTCATGGGGTTAAATGGGTTAAGCCATGTTGAAACATCAGAGTTACAGCCCGTGGCCTCACAGTACCCCCGCACTTTTTGCGGATACAAAAAAGAGCCAGTAAAGAACATATTGACTCAGCTAAATCAGAGTTCATTCTACACGCACAAATAAAGCAAGACTGTGTATATCCTGCATCCTCTGCCCCTCCCCCTCCCCCAGTTACCGTTAATAACATTATTATACCACTCACACGGTATGTTTAGGGGTGGATTAACAATGTGCGATTTACCTATCAACAAAATTGTTCACCTCGGGTGTTATTTGGCGGAATGTTCGGTGAACCTCGTATCGCGGGCTCCACCAGATAACATGCTCGGTGAACCTCGCCTCCCGGGCTCCACCAGATAACATGCTCGGTGAACCTCGCCTCCCGGGTTCCACCAGATAACATGCTCTGTGAACCTCGCATCCCGGGCTACACCAGATAACATGCCCGGTGAACCTCTCATCCCGGGCTCCAAAAGATAACATGCTTGGTGAACCTCGCATCCCGGGCTGCACCAGATAACACACCCGGTTAACAATCCAATGGAACCCTATTGTCTAAACACTTTATAGTCGTGCTTTATTCTTTTGCGTGTTGGTAAACTGGGGCAGGGAAGCAGCATCAGTTAGTGTGACTCCTACACACATCACAGCGTCATAAGGTCAGCTTGGGAGTAACGGTGGCAGTGTATCCTGGACGATTTAACCCTTTCAGTGCCCGTTGACGGAAACTGTGTTCCTGCAGTCTGCATCAGTTCAACATCAACAAGCCCTAGCTGTCCTAGGAACATGGATACAAAGTGGTGTTAGCAAGAGGCATAGATCCTCATGAGCCCCCGCAACTGCGGGGGCTCATGAGAATCTATACCTCTTGCATTTTGGTGTGTTCAAATTTTCTCGGCACTGAACGGGTTAAGGCTAAACATGACATACCAGTCGTACAGAAAATGTCTGACACCAAAACACTCTACACTAACGTCTGCTTTATGAATGTAAAAGGCCAAGATTCACTACGTGTGTAATCATAAAGGATGTCAACTTTCAACATTTTCTAATGAATTTCTTGGATATTTACATGTTGGATTTATGGATGCAACGTCAGGCATTGTGGCATTCACAGAGATTTCAGCATCACCTAGTCCAGTTCACAAGCTCTAGACATCTTGCAGCTCCATGTAGCGGCGATTGTAGAACTTCATCAGTAGGCCTATTTTTATAGCAGTAGTTGGCTTTTGTTGTAGAAACGTTCTTGTATCGCAAATAACTGATCCAATATAACACAGTCTGATCAATGTAAAATATATCACTGTAGAAGAAGGCACATCTGCAGTTTGACTGAGTGTAGCTTCCGAACCAGTGTGTCAAGTGCACACAAAAAACATAAAGCACCTGTGTGTGTGTGTGTGTGTGTGTGTGTGTGTGTGTGTGTGTGTGTGTGTGTGTGTGTGTGTGTGTGTGTGTGTGTGTGTGTGTGTGTGTGTGTGTGTGTGTGTAGTGTGTAGCGCGTGCGTGTGCGGCGAAGGATCGCGTTTGATTTTCGTCACGATTCAAATGACGTCTTCTTCTTGGCTTGACTTCGCGAACGAAGATTCTATAGGGGTTGTCCACGACGTCTGCAGGCATGCTCGAGACTGCGGAGGCCAATCCGGGACAGGCAGGTTCGACCGCAGTGGCTGCAGAGGGAGGTCTGACTTTCTGAGTTGCGGCATCTGTTTTTTCTCCTGAGCCTTTTGTTTTTAAGGCCAGCTCTGCGAGATTCCTCAAAGGAGACAGCTGCCTTGTAAATGGTGGAGCGCCAGGTGTCACGGTCCGCAGCAAGTGAAGACCACTGGTGGTGGTCGATTTGGCAGGCATTAAGTGACTTCTTGAGACAGTCTTTGTATCTCTTCTTTGGTGCCCCTCTGTCTCTGTGTCCAGTGGCGAGCTCGCCAAACAGGGTGATCTTGGGTAGGCGATGATCCTCCATCCTGGAGACGTGCCCAGCCCAGCGGAGCTGTGTCCGCAGCAGCAAAGCCTCGATGCTCACAGTTTCTGCCTGTTCAAGGACCTCGACATTTGTGACATAGCCCTGCTTCACACCGTTGAGAATGGGGAATGGTTCTGAGAGGTCATTGTTGAGTCTGACCTGGCCTTGCTGGTCCTCGTGTAGCTGGACAACCATGCTGAGGAACTTTGGGGGACAGCCAAGTCGCTCCAGGATCTGCCACATGCCTTGCCTGCTGACAGTGTCGAACGCTTTTGTTAGGTCGACAAACGTTACATACAGCCCTTTGTTCTGCTCGCGGCACTTCTCCTGAAGCTGTCTCAGCACAACGACCATGTCGGTGGTGCTCCTGTTGGCTCTGAAGCCACACTGGTCCTCTAGGAGGTGGTCTTCTGCAATGGCCGATTCAGGAGCAGCCTTGCGAGTATTTTCCCGGCAATGGACAGCAGGGTAATTCCACGGTAGTTGGAGCAGGCAGACTTCTCTCCTTTGTTCTTGTACAGGGTGATGATGACTGCATCGCGGAAATCCGTTGGTAGTGTTCCTTCCTCCCAGCAGCAGAGAAAGAGGTCATGGAGCTTGTTGTGCAGTGCTGGGCCTCCATGTTTCCAGATCTCTGGTGGGATTCCGTCAATGCCTGCTGCTTTGCCACTCTTGAGCTGGTGGATGGCTGTGAGGGTCTCTTTAGCAGTGGGCGGTTCGTCCAATTCAACCTTTACTGGGAGGTGTGAGATTTGGAGGATGACTGCTTCTTGACCAGTCCGCTCAGCGCTGAAGAGGTCCTGAAAGTATTCCGACTAGCGGTTCAAGATGGAGTTATTATCTGTGAGGATTGCCTGTCCATCAGCGCTTCGCAGGGGACTTTGTATCAGGTGCCTGGGGCCATACACTGCTTTCAGTGCTTCGTAGAAGCCCCTGTAGTCACCGTTGTCAGCACAAAGCTGGGTCCTCTGTGCGAGTCTGGTCCACCACTCGTTCTGGAGATCTCTGAGCTTGCGCTGGAGACTGCTGCAGACGAGGCGGAAGGCAGACTTCACAGGGCAGGAAGGCTGGGCTAGGTGGGCCTGATGGGCGGCTCTTCTTTTTGCTAGGGGTTCCTGGATCTCTACGTCGTTTTCGTCAAACCAGTCTTTGTTCCTCATTCTAGCGAAACCCAAGACTTCTGCAGAGGATTTTGCGATAGCAGTTTTCAGCCGTTCCCAGAGTGTTTCAGGGGAGGAGTCTGCTGGGTCAGCTGTGTCCTTGAGCCTGCGCTGTAAATCTGTCTGAAAGGCAGCTTTTACGTCGTCACACTGAAGGCTGGCAACATCAAGCTTTTTCTTAGGGGGCTCCCTTTTCTTGGGTTTTGGCTTGAAGTGGAGCCTGAGTTTGCAGCGGACAAGGCGGTGGTCAGTGTGGCACTCTGCGCTGGGCATCACTCTGGTGAGGAGGACATCACTGCGGTCCCTCTGACGCATTAGGACATAGTCGATAAGGTGCCAGTGTTTGGAGCGAGGATGCATCCAGGTGGTCTTTTGACTGTCCTTTTGCTGGAAAGTAGTGTTGGTGATGACAAGCTGCTGCTCTGCACAGAACTCCAACAGTAGGCGGCCATTGTCATTGCAGTTCCCGACGCCAAGCTTGCCGAGGACTCCTTTCCAGGCTTCAGAGTCCTGGCCCACTCTGGCGTTGAAGTCGCCAAGGATGATGACTTTGTCCTCTGCAGGGGTGCTCTGTAGGAGGCTGCGCAGGTCAGTGTAGAACTTGTCCTTTTCTGCAGGCTCTGCCAGGAGGGTTGGGGAGTACACACTGAGAAGGATGACGTGTTGCTGGTGTCTCAGTGAGAGGCGCATGGACATGATGCGGTCTGAGTGACCGGTTGGTAGGTTTTCCAGCTTAGTCGCAATGGAGGTCTTGACCATGAGTCCCACACCTGAGAGCCGTCTTTCTGATGCAGACTTGCCTGACCAGTAGAGGGTGTAGCCAGCGCCAAGTTCTTGGAGACTGCCTTCGTCCGGGAGGCGTACTTCGCTGATCGCAGCGATGTCGATGTTTAACCTCCACAATTCATGGGCAATGAGGGCGGAGCGACGTTCAGGGCGTCCGCTGTCTACTGTGTCAAGCATGGTTCGGATGTTCTAGCATGCTACGTCCGGTCGTGGTCGTAATTAGAGTGGATCCGTTGTTTTTACTTGTTTTCTGACCGCAGGAGAAGATGCCCGTTGACCGCGGCTAGCCAACTGGGGTTGTGAGGGGACGAGCTTTGGTTAGGCCACCTTTTCTAGGCCCCTCTCCGTGTGGAGCAAGCAGTGCTGTCCCTAGAGAAGGCTGCTTGGTCGTTCAGAGTGTGCCGAGTGACGTTGTCATCCCCAGGTCAACATCAGGCGACCAATATCCTGAACCGCCTGCATGCAGGTTTGAGACTGCGGCTTTCAGTGACATCTTTCACCTGCCGTTTCGCCCCTCGCCCGTCGCTACAGGACTTGGAATGGTCTGTGTCATGGTTCGTGGACGTTTCCTAAAGCCTGCGCGGTGGAGCTTTTTGGTGGAGTGCAGTGTGCGCAGTACTGGCCCCACCCTTTAAACCCTTGGTTCGTCTGCCATGGCCTAGCAAGCTGGGACGATGGCATCGAGGTCCTCAGGTCGTAGGTTTTATATCAGACTGTCCTTGTAATAGAATAGAGAGAATTAGAGAATTTTTTTCGACTTCATTATTTCACGATTTTTGCTAACAAAACGCATATGACCGCGCCACCCTCATTTCCCGGATTTTCTTTATTTTTCTCTGTAAAATAGAGAAAGAATGAGAGAACTGAAGCAGCATTAACACAATGACTGAGTTAATCCCCTTAATTATAACTTTTTGAACCCTCATTATCCATGTTCCCCGCACAGAGTAAATACCGTCGGAATTTACCCCTAAATGATTGTTTTTTAAACATACACCATTTTATGTACCTCCCAGCATAGCAATATCAACAGGGGTTAAATCCTGAGCTAATTAATCTATCGATTATGTTAGTGTGTAAAATGCACACCACAAATCCCCTTTGTCTGTCTACTGCCACTAGTCGTCGCGCGGCAGACACGCTGGCTCACGTGTGCTGTGACGTCAATCGCCCGTGACAACAGACGTGTTACATTTTGACAACACGCTGAATCGACCAGCCATTTCATTACGCTGTGTATGGGACGACTGTGTTTTCTCAGTGACAGATTCAGACTTGTTATTTAGTGTGTTATCACTAAATCTTACGGAATATATACTACGGTAAGATTGATATTTTGACTGTTTAAATTCGTGGTATTTTTTAAACAAAAAAAAAAAGGTCTCGCGGTTAGCATGTAATCTTAGTGACAGCCTCGTTAGCTAGTCGAGTGAGTACAACCTGGTTCTACTTTAAACACGCCTATGAGTGAGAAAGACCGGTGTTGTACAGTTTCTTGGTGGTACCGTACGAAAAAGCATGTCAGCCTCTATGCAATATATGTGACCCTCTCTCACGAAACCAGTCTTAACTCGCAGGGAGCCGATCAGCACTACACGCAATAATATGTGGTGGGGGTCAATCCGGGTCATTTTAACTTTTTTTGCAGAAATGTATTCTACATACAATAAAGTATCGTATGGTTAAAATCTTTATCATGAAAAATGCCATTAAATAGGTTTAAAATGATTTTAAAAGTCTGCCCTTGGCCCCAATTATGCTGCACACAGAAACTTCCCAGGCGGTTTTCTCAAAATGGCCGCAGGAGGCTTTAACAACTTTAAACACTAACAACTTCTACAATTTTTGCACTACAGCATACAGTCATATATCACAGTAATTAGCAAATATTGTAGTTGTCAGAAATGTATATATGTCAAAACATCCAAAATGCGATTTAAGACTGATTTTGTTACGAGAGGGTCACATATGGTCAGTTATTTTTGTCAGTTGTTTAATTCAGCTAGGTAGTGTCGCGTTAGACCTTTTAAAACAACTGCGTAGAATCCCGGTCATGACAAGCCTTCAATTTTGCCGAGTCACTGCCTAATGTGATTTGCTTACACTAACATTGAGCTGACCTAAAACCAGTGGCCAGCTGCAGGTTATTACAAGATACTGAACGGAAAAGCACGTCAACCTCTATTCATTACGGATAATTATTTTTGTCATTTGTATGAATTTAGCTATACTGGGCTGTTTTGCGCCGGGTGTCGCTAAGCCAGCCTATCGATCACAGTAGTGGCGGTGTAAACAGAAGATTGAGCCTTTTGAACAGTCATTTTAAAATACTTCTGTGCCGCCGCGGCTCATGTAAGTAGCTTGATTTTGTGAGTGAAACAGATTTTACATAGGTTTTAGCAACAGGACTGACGGTGAGGTATACCTGTAGTACCCTGGCAAAGAAAGGTGTTTATTGGCTTTGTATCTGAATAATTGATTTACAAAACAGCACCCTGGTCAGCACACTTGTAGCACCCTGGCAAAGAAAGGTGTTTATTGGCTTTGTATTTGAATAATAGATTTATAAATCACTCAGCACCCTGGTCAAGCCTTCAAATCGTGGTATCCAATGTAAACAATGACGTAGGGTCTTAGCAACTCGTCCGACGGTGAGGGCCCGGTATCCAATGTAAACAAATGACGTAGTACGCTAGAAACGAGTCTGACTGGTAACCAACATGAACAAATGAGGTAGTACGATAGAAACGAGTTGGACGGTGTCGAACCGGTATCTATCGTACTACGTCATAGGGCCTTAGTAACGGGACTAAGTGCGCAGTGTCAGTTTGTGTACACAGCCGCTGTGTATCGCGTGTCATACAACGGTTTGGTGAAGTGTTCTGCGGACTGGAGTCTACAATATTCAAGCATGTTGAATAAAGATTTTGTGTCTGTCTGTGTGTGTGTGTGAGAGTATGTATGCTTGTTTGTTTGTGGGTATGTGTGTGTGTTTGTCTGTGTGTATGTGTGATTGTATGTGTGTGTGATGAAGCTCTATGCTTGTGCATAGTGCTCGCACAATAGGATTAGTACGGTACGGTTTTTGTTAGCGGTTTGTTTGTGCCGAAAGTCCGTGGGGCCTGCTGTCCACGTGGAATATGTAAGACATGGTTAGCACGGAGTTTGGTGAGTTCTGTTTAGTGAGTTCTAGGCGGAAGCTGTGACTGTCAGAGGTCTAGATCGGGAGTGCGGGCTGTTTTGTCGTATGGAACGGTTGTGTTTCAGTTACCTAGCCCGCATTCCAAGACTCTGAAGCCTAGATTTCAGAGTTCTGTTTTTGCGTTCGCTGTGCGATCCGAGAGTGTGTACGTTGAGGCTTAAGGCTGTAATTTTTTTCTTCTGTTCTATATAGTAAAAGTTAGTCCTTTCCTGTTTTCGGATAGTATTACGACGAGTAGTCTTAAAAAGAAACTCAACTTCTCACTTGGACTTGGGTGTCTTGGTTCCCAGTCAGACTCACTCTCAGAAGAGCTGGAGGGATGACCTCACGTAGGTCCCATCTGCGACTCGACGTCTCGGCGTCCGTCTTCCACTCTCGTTACAAGAACTCTGAAATCTAGGCTTCAGAGTCTTGGAATGCGGGCTAGGTAACTAAAACACAACCGTTCCATACGACAAAACAGCCCGCACTCCCGATCTAGACCTCTGACAGTCACAGCTTCCGCCTAGAACTCACTAAACAGAACTCACCAAACTCCGTGCTAACCATGTCTTACATATTCCACGTGGACAGCAGGCCCCACGGACTTTCGGCACAAACAAACCGCTAACAAAAACCGTACCGTACTAATCCTATTGTGCGAGCACTATGCACAAGCATAGAGCTTCATCACAGTGTGAGTGCATGTGTGTGTTTGTATGTGTATGCGTGCGTGCGTGTATGTGTGCGTGCGTCTATGTGTGCGTGCGTGTATGTGTGTGTGTGCATGTGTTTGTGTATTTATGTGTGTGTGCGTGTTTGTATGTTTACGTGTGCGTGCGTGTATGTGTGCGTGCATGTATGTGTGTTAGAGATATAAGAAAAGACATTTCAATACCATTTTCTCTGAGTCAATACCCAGAAACACAGTTTTTTTTTTAATAATAACACACACACACACACACACACACACACACACACACACACACACACACACACACACACAAAACAAAAAACAAAACAAAACATGATATATGCACTTGATAACAAATTTTCAAAGACACATACAGATACTTGATAACAAATTTTCTAAGTCACTTACAAATGTCAACTATCTTTACAGGTAACTTTTTAAGTTCTTATAAATTAGTTGACATAAGTTTTTATAAGTTAGTTGACAAACTCCTTCACTGGCTCCCCATCCCCCAACGCATCCAATACAAAATTCTGTCTCTCTGCTACAAATCCCTGAACAACTGCGCTCCTGCCTATCTCTCCAACTTACTTCACCCTACACACCTTCCCGCTCCCTCCGCTCTGCCTCTGACCCTCTCCGCCTCCACATCCCTCGCACCAATCTTAACACTTTCGGCCCCCGCTCCTGCTCCGTCTACGGTCCATCCACCTGGAACACTCTCTCTCTGTCAGAAACACTCTCTCTCCTCCTTCCAGTCCGCCCTCAAAACTCACCTCTTTCAACAGTTTTAGCACTATATCACCACACTCCCCACCCCAAGCTGACCCTCGTAATGTATTCCACTGTTTGTGGTATGCAAGTCATTGTCTAAAGCGTGCGCATGCGTGCGCGAGTTGTGAGTGCGCGCTTAGAGTTATAATTATTATAAGATAAGCGCATTATAAATACCGTAATTATTATTATTATTTATAACAATTTATAAGTTAGTTGACAACAATTTATAAGCGTCTTAAAATAAGAACTTATAAGTTCTTATAATAACCTAAACATAACAACTTGCAAGAGATAGACAAGGTGGGGCTACAACCACGCCCATTTCGTAATCAATTAATTATTCTAATCAACTAGCCATTTAGACAAGTCCACGCCACCAAACACAAACAACAGCTTTAATCGCCTAGCCGTACTAGTTTCATTCCAGAAATCATTCAAGCAACGATTTTTGATCAGCTGTCAACCTGTGATTATTAAGGCAGATCTCCCACCCCCACCTAAATAATTAATGCTGTCATTAACTTCTTTAAACAAAGGTACTTCAGTTATAATCACCATTGTCTCTATCAACACACGACCTTTCAATACAAAATAAAATGCAGTTAAAGACACACACACACACACACACACACACACACACACACACACACACACACACACACACACACACACACGCTCTAACACACAGATAACATGTTTACATGAAAACACACACACCACCCAGTCAGTTATTTGGGTTACAAACTTATCCTATTTCACTGACACACACACACACAGTGCCCTTTGTACAATAGCTGAAGTACATAGTCGTTCTGCTCTACTGAACAAGTATAGGAACCCCATTAAATCTGACTTCCTTCCTCTGAGAACATGAAAAAGCATGTTTTATTTTACAAGAGGCTTTAAATTTCAGTAGCCCACGCCATCACAGATTCTTATGAGCAGTGTGAGATTCTCATTAGCCGCTGATTTCATAGAGTTTTAGTCAACTGTAAAGATTGCTAAATCTATGCATAACACTGTGATATTTTGAAACACAGACAAGGCAGAGTTGTACTGAACACGCTTAAACACAGGTATGACAGAGAAGCCGACAACTGATCATACCTGAATAGAAGTAGAAGAAACAATCCACACACGAGAAGCCTAGAAGTATATACTGTACAACTGTACATACACAATGATATTTTCTCAGGGACTTGCCCCTGTGCGATATTTGCGATAGTGAAGAAATACATTCACCAATGCCAAGGTCAATAGCATGTTGACACACCAGAGGACTTTTGCAAGAGACTTAGATTCTCAGGAGCCTATGTCTTTATAGGCTTAAATTCTTAAGATTCTTTTTTGATTCATATCATGGAGAGCCCTGATTTAATAAGATTTCAGCCAAACAATAAATACGTAAAATAATCTACCTTTGTTTGGGTCTGCTGAGTGGCCGAGAGGATACTTCCGCTGGTTAGGATAGAATAGTTAGCGCAAGCTATTCTGTCTGTGCCGGGTACGTTTCACGCTCTCGGAGCCAGTTGACACTCTACGCCGAAATCGTCTCTAGAAATGTGTTATTTTAAACTAATACTATTCCGCAGGTAATTCTCCAGCCTGTCGTTTGCGAATTCTGTTTTACTATTTGATGTATTTGGTGATAATGCACTAGAGAAGCATTTATTTAGACACATTATACATACTCATAGCATACTGATTTGACTTATTTTTAATTGGTAGAGTCGCTATACTGCCAGTACGTTGAAGACAATTATTGTTGAAAATCACGTTATGTGGCAATCATGCAACTCTCACAATATATTAACAAAACATAATCAAATGTATGTTTTAATCATGCCTTGTAGAGAGAGAGAGAGAGAGAGAGAGAGAGAGAGAGAGAGAGAGAGAGAGAGAGAGAGAGAGAGAGAGAGAGAGAGAGAGAGAGAGAGAGAGAGAGAGAAATGAAATGAAACTTTATTCGCCAACGGATAAAGTACTTAGCACATTGGCCATTTTTCGAACTTGATGTTTTTACTCTATACAAGATAGTCAAACAGTACATCGAGATATAAAATGTAGTTTCACACACACACACTCGTACAATCATATTGACTGGCTTGCATATATATTAAAATGCACGGCAATAGAATAGTTTACAGTATAAGCATGGTGGACAGATACAATGTTCAGGATTAGGAAATCATGAGGGAAAAAAAAAACAACTCTGAAGAGTTTATGCTGGACTTAATGATTGGTGCTTAAAGAGGATTTCTATACACAAGGAGAGCAACCTGCAGTGCGTTATGCTCGATGGCAAGTTGTTCCATAATGAGCCACCGGAAAATGCATGTCTAGTTTTAAATATGTCAATTCTGGGACGTGGCATCATAAAATTTCTTCTGGATGTGGAATAGTCCAGGTCAGATTTATTAAAAAGTTTGCATAGATATTCCGGAGAGACAGACAGAGAGACAGACAGAGAGGATAGCAAACTATTTTACAGCTGTACCTTTAAATCAGGTGTTAATGACTGACTGCTCCATTTACAAAAATATTATTCCAATAGAGAAAATAACACTTCATCAAGTTGTCGACCATTTTCACACCGTCACAATAAGACAGCTTTCGGCACACACTGGTAATGCTGTCAAATTGTTCACGAGTATGAACCTCACAACTTCCACAAAGACGATTAGCGTATATTTAATTGTAGTAAAGTCTTTGATGCACTGACAAATGTTTTGTTTATAGGACGATTTTCACAACGCAAGCTGTGTGTCACAGTAGTACATGATGTTGGCTGTTTGACATGGCGTGGTCCAGAAAACTTTCTGAGATTGACAGTGTTTCAAGAATTTTTTTTTGCAAACCCGCTTTCTTTCCATGTCTAGGTTTAAAAAAAACAAACTCCTTTCCCTGCACCTGCAAAGCCTTTCTTGAAATTTTCTTCCAGGTGTCTGGCATGGCTAATTTCTTCATAAACAGTTGAGGGTTTTTTTGTTTGTTTTTATTTGGGGGGGGGGGAGGGGGCGGTGTCTTAAACTTGCCTCGTTTCCTTGGTGTTTGTGGTTTGGGGGTGCTGTGCAAAGGCGATAATGAAGAAGTATGTCGTGATCTAGGAGTTTGTGGTGTGTTTGGTGGAGACATCTGTTCAATGACTGGACTATTTGGCATGTCGTTTCTGCCACTGGTCTCATACATTGTGTCTTCTTGTGTCTCGCTGGTTCCTGACACTGGCGCTGTCTTCTGCTGCCTCGCTTGTCACTGGTACTGAGTCTCCTGGTGTCCTGCTTGAACGTGTCGCAGGTGGGAAAGGAAATACAGCATCATAGTGTTGGGCTTCAGTCTCCAGTCGTGACAGTATGATCAGTAATTGATCAACACCAGTGTCACTGGCTTGTGTGTCTGGGTAAAGAATCGTTTCATAATGAAGCAAGTTACTTGAGTATATTATAACAGGCCTCTTTGTGCTGTCGGCAAGCGCCTTCGAAAGCAGATCAACTGCGTCGTTGCTCCAGATTCCTGGGGCCCGCAGCTGTTCCATGTTCCAAAAGTATTTTAGGTACCTTTCATTTTCATCATCTTCATTTGTTGTCAGAAAGCAAAATAATGTAGGTCGCAAATTTGTCCTCCAGGTAATTGTGTATCTGTGTCCTCAGATCAAGCACCGTGATATTCAGGTGCATGGAAACTGCCTCGAAGAAACAGTTTCCGTCTGCAGCTACTTCTACTGAGCAAAATCCGTTGGCTGTGAGCAGATTCTAAAGCCGACTTCTGTGCACTTCTTGTTCTCTCTGGTGTCGCTTCATCTCCTGCTTGCTCATTGCTCTATATTGCTGCTTTTTGGAAATGTGTGTTTGCGTTTTCGTCTTGTCAGTGAAGGTAAAGGCGTATTTTCGTCACTTTAACTCTCGATGGAAGACGTGGGCACTACATCAGCTTGAGGTAATTCAGTGAATGGACTGTAAGTGGGATGCTTGATGATGTTGTCATTGTAACTCTCATTTTCTGTAGTGGTCAAGTAGGTTATGTCCAGGCGTTTGCTCTTTATCAAGGGCTCATCATAGTCATCAGACCAAGACCACTGTGCACCCTTGATTTTCGCTGATAAAGGCTCCAGGTCTGAATGACACCAACTTGCATCCTCTTGCCCTGGCTGCTTAAAGAGTTGCTTGGAGGCTTGAAGGGGCTCATCGTCAGACAGGCACCAGCTCAATCTTCTTAGATGACTCTGGACTGTTGACAAGTCAAATTTAAAATAAATCAGTTATCATCAGTCTTTATGTTTGGGATCAGTGTGTGTGTGTGTGTGTGTGTGTGTGTGTGTGTGTGTGTGTGTGTGTGTGTGCGTGCGTGCGTGCGTGCGTGCGTGCGTGTGTGTGTGTGTGTGCGTGTTGGGGTTGTGGGGGTTGAGGGGTGGGATGGGGGGCACATAATGGTACACACGCGCACATCAATTTAGTAGCTATGCTTCACATAATGATAATGATACAGATAGAGTTCAAGACAAACTAAAGGGAATCGTTGATAACAGTAAATTGTGAACAAGAACCCGTAACTTATATCTGTTCGACAAGTCTCAGTACACTGTGAGCGACAAAACTGACCATACTCACTCGAAGTTGCTCAGAATTGACAGTGACATTCGAGACCTCCTGGCTATCCTCCTGGTCATCTGCCATAAAGGAACTGGCCAGATTTAGGTACACATTGCCATCAGCATCATTGCTTGGTTGGCTGTCCATTCTGTATGGTGTGCAATTTGTACATGACTATGGAGCAGATACAGTAGTAAATTACATGTAATAGCATTTGCCGGGCTGAGGGTGGAGGGAACTTAAAAAGACTACATTAATTATCATTTTACACTAACCTGCCTCTAAAATAATTTAATGATAATCATCAGTAAACTGCAGTGAGTATTTTACCAGTAATCGTCCTAATTTAACAGTCAATGATGACGATATATTATTTGTACTGAATACTGCACTCTAAAAATAGTATAGATGACAGAAATTATGTTACCTGCAAGAACACTGTGAGGCCACTGACTGTCCGATCCAAGATACTCCACTGCCCGGTAATGCTGCACTTGGGAGGAGTAGTATGAAAACTAGGGGTCTTTCGGATTAAACTTCCCACACTCTTGGTAGGATGTGGAACAAAAAGGATTTGTAGCTTGTTAGTATCCTTATAAACTGACATCATGATAATGGTACCAGTGCCATGAGATGCGGGCGCCGGTTTCCTGTCGGTGTTATCAACAGTGTTGACAGCAGAAAGGCAGCAGCTGACATATACCAGATTTCAGCGGGGGCGGGCGTTGGAATTAACAGATATACTGCAGGTCCTATTTTGAGATACGCTTTCCCTGCACTCTTAATCAACTAAACAAGCTGACAGCAAACACAGCTCAACTCCAGATACTTGGTTTCGGCAGTCACGTTTGCTGCAAAAATTCCTGAGATAATAAGACCTTATAGCCGCATCTTCAGCAACTATGTTTCGGCGGTGATTGATTCTCTATGTTTGCCTGAACATGTTTTCGGTTCTAATCAATATTTTTGAAACTAATGATTTTTTTTTATAAAAAAGAAATAGATTAGACAAAAGAGCATCTTTTCCTGAGTCTGATGATACCAAAAAGTCAAAATCTCCCAAAAAGTGATATACTACGTTTCGGCAGTCAACCCTCGAATTATTATCTCTATTTTACAGAGAAAAATAAAGAAAATCTGGGAAATGTGGGCGGCGCGGTCATATGCGTTTTGTTAGCAAAAATCGTGAAATAATGAAGTCGAACAAATTCTCTAATTCTCTCTATTCTATTATCTCTGTCTCTGGCTAAAAAACCTTCCCTGGAGACATGGGGGCTTTGAAGTCAGGGTTTTCCTCCCTTAGCCTTTCCTCAGCCAAGCGGCCAGGCCTGCAAGGCAGCAGGACAATGTTGATTAATTTTCGAGGTTCTCTCCTCTAGATCCGCCGTGTTTAGCCTGGGGGCTCGTGCTGCCCAGTTTTTGGGGTCACCTCGGAGAGGATGTGGCCAGGGACCACGCACGGGCGGTCTTGGGATAGAGGGATGCTATGCTAGTCCGGAGGGATTACACACGAGGGTGCCTCACGAAGGCCAAGAGGGCCTAGACTAGGGTTATCCCGGGGGAGGCGCTGTAAGAGTTCCCCACTACCCGCACCACCAGCGCAACTCGTCCCCTGGGACCCCCACCTTTTGAGTCAGGCAGCGACCCCTTGACCCCCTTGACGTACTTGCGCAGAAACTGGACATTCAATGACGCGTATTCGTGACGCACAAACTCTGAAGCTGAAACTGGTGTGTCGTCTGATAAGACTGGCCAAAAATGACTGAGTTCCCGTCAGATACAAAAGATGATAAGAAAACAACACCTCTCTTTTGTTTGTCCGTGGTCATTTCTGTCGAACTAACACTCATAGAGGAAGGCTTTTCAGTCAGTGTTATTGTGTTTTTTCTCCTGCAAAAGACCGTTATGAATGGTGGCGTCAGGCAAGTCTTGACAAACTGATCTGTTCGTACGATTTGGTGTGTGTGTGTGTGTGTGTGTGTGTGTGTGTGTGTGTGTGTGTGTGTGTGTGTGTGTGTGTGTGTGTGTGTGTACACAAAACCACTGAAATGGGTGACTTTCTTTACCATCCTTATGGAAAATGGGTTTGTGTAAAATTCTGGGCGACCAAGTCAGGCACCCATTTTTTTCTGAGGGTTGTTTCTGCATTATCTTTCATTCAAAAGTCAGAAAAAAATATCAAAATAGGATGTCCCCATTTTCGGAGATTTACTTCATGTTGTGTTTCTGAGACGCACTGGGCCAGTGTGTTCACACGGAAGCGAGTGTTTTGAGATCAACTTGATGATCGCCGATTGGTCAGCTGCGCAGTGACACTGATGAACTGAGTTGTTTCCCTTTTCCATTCGTCCCCGCTGGCCATTCTTTCCGTTCGCAGAGGTACCAGCTTTATGCAATATTTCTTAGTTAAAAGGACGCCCAAATGTACTTGTTCAGTGCAGTTATTTAACTGAGAGATTCTCCCAATCCGACACAATTGCACAGTCAGCCAATACTGACCCGTTTGGCCCAGAAAGCTGAGGCGTCTGCTTCGGCCTCGGGTCGACGGTAGGTGTCTGGCTCAGTCTTGTAGTAAAGGATAATAGAACCCCACGATTTTAACAAAACCTTTCTTCTTCAATGAAAGGAATTCGTTCAATAACACCATTACAAGGTCAATCTGTCACGCGATTTTGTTGCTTTTTTTCTGACATGTGTGATTGTGATCGAAAAGTAACTTGACACATGCATGCACTATGACCTTTTTTTTTTTAAATGGAGCCAGATTTCAATCCTTGCGTACGCAAAACTGCCTCGCGATTCGAAGAACAGACTTCCACGAACAGGTTTTTCGGATTGTGCAATTGAAGTGTCGCTTTTTACTGTATTACCAGTTATTGTTCGTAGGGGGCTGGGGGTACTGCAGTAATTATGTATACATCTGATTCAAAATGTCAATGGTTTACACGGTTGTATTTGACATGTTTGCAGCAACACCGTTTTGGTCACACTCAGCACTTTCTGCATACACCCAGCGCCGGATGGCAGCAGGATGTCCAAACCCATCGGGATCTATGGAAGTGGACAAGCACGCCCCTTCCTGGCACATGACCAAGGCCCATGGCGAAATCAGTCAGCTGCAGCATCATAGCCCCCCAGCCTCTGCCACAGAGGGTGCGTCTGGTAGAAGGGTGCATAGACGGCAGCGGAATGCCCCCAATTACAAACTGGTAAGTGATTCTATGATTATCTTCATTTTATTGGCTCGCGTGCGAAGCAAACGTGAGTTTATGTTCTGGGCCACTGGTCGTCCGTCCGTCGTCCATGGTAAACTTTAACTCATTCTACCCCAACACCAAAATCCTTAAATTTTGCCCCTGTCCTCTCAAGACTGCATTGCAGTGCAGGACACAGATCGACCATGATAGTTCAAGGGTGATGCCAGAATAGCTTGGCGCCCGTAGGCGCCAAGCTATTCTGGCGTCACCCTTGAACTATCATGGTGGATCCTTATCCTGCTGTGGTGTGTCTGGGGTAGAATGAGTTAACGGTGGCATTTTCTCGGAGACTATTCAAGCCACATTCTTCAAGCTTGGCCCAAGGATACTTTGTGGCAAGACCTTTTTAAACATACCAATTTGAGTGACCTCTCTCAAAGGGTCACGCGGGGTTGACAGATGTGTGAAAACTGCTTACATTTTCGGAAAACGTGGATTTTGCTGCTGCAGAAGCCAGCCCTCGTCACCGAGGTCACACATATGTAAAACGGTCATACACGGGATTACTCTTTTCATTCTTGTGCAAGGCCCCTTAAACCAAAATTGGGTTGTTTCTGTCCTAATGCAGCTTTTGTTTCTTTCTCCAGTTGGCAAATGGAGCCTGGGATGGACCTGAGACTGAGAGTGCAAGCGCATCGCAATGCAAGGACAGTGATGACGAGGAGTTTGTTCCTGGCTCGAGCTCACCGAATTCAGACGGTGTGTCGGCATCAATCGCTGGGATCTCTGACACAGACAGTATTGTATTGACTATGTTAGATTTCATCAAAGTGGCAGGTTCAGGGCTGGCAGGTGTCAGCAAGGTGCAATGTGCGTTAGGGGGTGAATTAGGGGGTGGCAATGAGAATGTGGATAGGCAGAAGGAACATGATGTTGGGGGTGGGGAAAGAGCACTTGCAGAAGAAACAGGTGTGCACGTGTCGCAGAGAGGGAAAGGAAAGTACAAATGGGACAAGAAACATGCTTACAAGATGTCCATGCAGATGAGGCAGACGTTGCTAAAATTTTGTTGATGAAAAAAGGGACAAAGCAGAGACGTCGAGCATGGATCAGACTACAAGATGAGGGTGATTACATGCATAACGTTGCTGTTCTTGAAAACAAATCAGGATGTTTGATTCCTAAGTATCGCACCAAAACTAATAAGGTAGACGACCTTCTCGCCTGTAGCCATTGCAAAGGGCTCTTTCAAACAGAGAGATCAGTCGCTACTTATCTTCATTCGCAGAAGGAATGTGCCACATTCCTTCTGCGAATGAAGATAAGTAGCGACTGATTTCTCTGTTTGTTTGTCGGCTTTGACAAAGCGGATTTACCCGAAATATTAATAAATTGTGTTGTAACCGTCTTTTCTAAGTGTGTTTATTTCTCCGTTGTGTACTTCTTTGCCTTTTTTACACGATTGGCAGTCACATTTTTGGTCTGAATAATGTTTTTTGTATCTCTCTCGATTTTGGATGTGTGTTGCTAAATGGTCTTAGGTTTATTTAGCGTATTAGACCGGCTGGCGACATAGATTCAATATTCTGTTCATTTTTTTTTTCACAAGCAGTGCTGGCACGTCCCGAAAATGTCAGGACGTTCAGCAATGTACAACCAATCGGGACGAAAGACAATAATATGATAAGAAAACCATTGTTAACCTAAAGATTTATTACAAGAGTGTTATTATTTCAGTGTGTATAGCTTGCTTTTATCTTATGTACGCCTGGATCATTTTGGAAATGTCTCTAACTTTTTTGTTACTATAAAGTACACTTTGCCTGCTGTGCATTGTTTTAAAAGTCACAGGAAGCGTAAACCTTAGCTGAGTTGGTATACCTCGCCCTCTACCTAGGTTAAACGCACCAGCGGCGCCATTGTTGCTATTTTCGCACCAGACCGGTCTCTCAGGACCGGTCATGTGCACCAGAACTGCGCGCGCAGGTTGGCTTCTGCACTTGTAGTGTGGTCTCGTACGTTCACGCGGAAGATTGTGATGGCAGTCAAATAAAAGGTTCGTTTGCGGTTTTAACTTTTAGCCGCGCCTTTTACCTCCCCTAACACGCCAGTTTTGTGTCGAGATGACGGAGGCTTGTGTCATGCCCCACACCACTGATTCAAGTCCATTGTACATGCAGTGCGCTCATTTCTCAAACTTCAACTATGACGGTGCTTTCTGCCGCAAACGAGGCAGATGTCGCAAAATCACCTCCAATGAGGATTTAAAAAAGCTCTTTTTCAAATCTGCCAAA
>BTPG01000005.1:40463115-40508091 GCA_036245525.1 Semisulcospira habei
AGTGTGTGTGTTGGGTTTCAGGCGCGGCGCTTTGAGTCGATTTCCCCAAAATTGAGAAAAAGCGCCTATATAATAACGGTATTATTATTATTATTATTATTATAACTATCATGCGCGATCTGTCTCTGGAATTGTAATACAATCTTTCAGAGGGCAACCTCAAAATTTGGGGATTTCGGTCCTTGGTGTAGAATGTGTTAAAACTGGATCGTTCATGCGCGTGAGCCTTGCTGGCTTTGCTATTTTGCTTGTTGTTTTTCGCGTCCAGTGTTGTACTTTGGAAATGGCCAGGAGAAAAGCTGAAGAATCTGATTGTCACTAACGTTCATGAGTGGAATTTGTTCATTTGGGTGTAGGATTGATCACGTCAGTTCAAGGATAGTATGTGATTAGTTTGAAGTCTGGCTAAATGCGTTGAAAGCAATTGCGCACGTGCGGATGCCTCTGTTCCTCCGTTCCCGCCGTGAGATGGCCTTTGTCGCCTGCTCGGCATTAAACCCAGATAACTACAATTCAACATGCTCAAGTTGAAAACGGATAAGTCGGAAAACACTTTAGTTGAACAAGAAAAAATTCCCGGCCAAAGTTCTTCTGACTATGACTAATTTTACAACGGATACCTCGAACTTGCTCAAGTCAAACTTCGGATAAGTCAAACGTGTTTCTCCTCTCCAAAGTCGGATAGGTCGAACTATTTTTTATGCAGTGCCATATGCCTAAGTCGAACACGGATAGGTCGAGAAACGCTGAAGTGGAACCAGGTTTTGTTCCTGTCCAAAGCTGCTCTTCTAGGACGAATTTTACAACGTATTTCTCAAACTGTCTAGTTTGGATTATGTGAACTTCGGATGAGTCGAACGTCGACATATTCACACCGGCACCTTTTTTCTTTTCTTTTCTTTTGTTGTTTGTTTCGGGGCGGGTGTGTGTGTGGGGGGGGGGGAGTTAGGGAGGGGGGGGGGAGGGGTGGAAAGAGAGAGACAGAGAGAGAAAAGTGTGCGCCTGCGAACGACATTGAAAGCGACCTGCGCCCGACAACAGATGATCCATAGTTGGCAATACCTACTTTGTATTCAAATGTTCTCAGTGAGTCTTACAGTAATACTGAGAAAAAAAGAGGCTAACAGATTTTAAAATCTGAATGTAATAAAATGAAAGACTTCTTTGCTCTCCTCAGTTCTCCTTTGTACTTAGAAGAGTTCCAACGACGTGCACCAGGGCCATTAGAAAACCTCTGTCACGTGTGCATACTCACATGGATTGTGAAAAGAAGAGTAGAAAGACCCGTTTTATCAGCACAGTTTAGCAATCGAAGCCCTCTCTAGAGCAGACAGCTTTAATGCCTCAGTTGCGTCGTACATTTTGTGTTTTCTTTTTGATTTGACTGTATCATTATATTGTTATTGTCAGACACGCAACATTTGTAAGAAACTAAGGCTAATAACATAGTACATGTATCGTCTCTTCTTTCTTTGTTGATCATTAGTATAGAAATAAGAAATGCACTCATCTCTGTAATATCAATTTGTATGGTAAGGGTATGTGTCCAACTTTAATATGATGGAATGATGGAAAACAGTTTAAATTCGCAGTCCCATGCTATTAATTTGTTGAACTTTAAGTGAAATTTGTTTATTTATGTGTAAATTCCTTGAGTCATTTACCTGAGAAATTGCCAGAGGAAAAAAACTTGCACATCCTGAAAAATATTTTCTTTCAGAAGAGAGGTTCCCGAAGTCGCTGGTATATTCCCGTGTATTACTCTACATATCTCTCTCTCTCTCTCTCTCTCTCTCTCTCTCTCTCTCTCTCTCTCTCTCTCTCTCTCTCTCTCTCTCTCTCTCTCTCTCTCTCTCTCTCTCTCTCTCTCTCAAGGCCGAGAAGATGCCCACCTACCCTAGAGAGAAAGTAGAGTTATTATCTGTCTCTGGCCTGTGGACTGCGACCTGCTCAGCTGGCTCCAGCGACAACACGCGTCCCGCACAGCGGTGGCACTGGTGACCTTATTGCAAACAAAAGGAAGACCAGCTCGTCCGGGAATGCAAGCGGGTATTTCCCGAATCTCGTCTGCAGGCATCCTCCATCCTGCCGAACGACAGTAGACACCAGCTGTACAGGGCCATCAGCGCCTCCAACAGTAACCTGTGCCATGAGAACAAGAACAAGAACAACGTTTATTGTCGAGGAGCCCATTGGGGCCAAAGGACACATGTGTGCAGAAAGCTGCGTGTCACACTGATAGATAACACTCAGGTCTTCACTGCTGTTGATGGGTTCCCGCGTAGAAAATTTTACAGGCGCGGCGACCCCATCCATCCTAGTCGCCAGGGCACCATCAGTCTGGCACTCAACATAAAGAGAGGCGGGCCAGTTACTGACGTCACCCCACCCAACAACCAGACTGCAGGTGGTGGCCGTGACCGCCGTCAGCCACGTGAAGGACACGCTGACACCACCAACACTTACGCGGCAGCACCCAACCTGGAATCACTCTGTGGTGCATCCAGCTTCGGTGCTGCAACGTAAAGTCAAGGTGGACTGTCAGTGTCCTCTGCTGTAGCACCAAATCTGGAATCACAGTACAGCGAATCCAGGTTTGGTGGTACAGCAGAGAGTCAATGTAGCTATCAGCAACAAATGCCGGGCCAGTATCCTATGTGGCAGCAACCACCGCTGACACCATACAGTGCCGCGTTTCCACAGTATCGCGAGGCGGGTCCATGGGGACACTGACTTCAGCATGACGCAACCAACGTATCCTTTCAGCGTCCCCCCGCTCACATACACGCCATACGCACAGCAGGAACTGTGGGCACAGTACAGCCACCCCGTGCGTGCCGTATTAGACTCATTTCCAGAACATTCAGCTACTCTTCCTTACATAACTTTGTGCTTTGCTATCACTGAACAGCATCGAATTGCGTGCCATTGCTCATTTTGTGTTTGCGCAGAGACGTATTCATTTCAATATAAAAAAGATGTCAAAATGATAGATACGCGACCCATTCCTACCACATACAAATTTAGACATCTAAACATTCTCGGCCTGCGTCAACAACTTAATTTCAACGAATGCATCCTCATGCACAAGATATTAAATAACATGACACCGCAGTATCTAACCACCAAATTTATGCCACAGCAAGAACGCAAACGGACCTCAAGGAACAATACTTTACCCCTACCTCTGGCTAGAATTGACCCCTTTAAAACTAGTTTATCACTTTCTGGACAGTTTGTATGGAAAACTATTCCTGCACATTTGAAGACTATAGCCTCGCTTGGAATCTTTAAAACGAAACTTTTCAATTACCTGAAGAGGCAGACATAACATCACTGGGCATTTATTTAAACAAACTCTGATGGTTAATACTTTCATGTAATATAGTCATTTATGTATAGTGTGTGTGTGTGTGTGTGTGTGTGTGTGTGTGTGTGTGTGTGTGTGTGTGTGTGTGTGTGTGTGTGTGTGTGTGGTATAAGATGAATGTTGAGTGTTACTATTATTTTGTGTATATAATGTTTTAAATTTTATTATTATTTTGTTTTTATTTTTCTTAAACATTATTGTTGCATAAAATAATGTGTGTAAATATAATGTCTTTATTGATTTTTTTAAAAACCTATTTTATGTTGTAGATGTTAGCAACGGCAAGTTTGTCAAATGACGATTTGTTTCTGTCAAAACGTTTTACCGTTGATAAATAAAGTTTCGTCATCATCATCAGCAGCAGCAGCATCTCCCTCTCTCTCTCTCTCTCTCTCTCTCTCTCTCTCTCTCTCTCTCTCTCTCTCTCTCTCTCTCTCTCTCTCTCTCTCTCTCTCTCTCTCTCTCCAACCTATGTCTCCATCAGTGTGTATTTCCTACACAGCTTAAACTTGCAAAAGTAATTCCACTACCGAAATCCAAGGACAGGGGAAATCTGAATAATTATAGACCGATTTCGTTACTGTCCGTGTTAAGCAAACCTCTCGAGCGACATGTACACAAACATTTGTCTCAGTATTTAGAGACAAATAATATGCTTCATCCCTTCCAGTCTGGGTTTCGTCCGAAGTATTCCTGTCATACAGCGCTAAGCAGACTTGCAGATAAGTGGTTATCTAACGTAAACAATTCGCAACTGACGGGTGTTATTTACCTTGACTTTAAGAAGGCGTTTGACTTGGTTAACCACGACACTCTGATAAGCAAACTTAGTCATTATTTAAAAAAACGTCTCAGCAGTTTCCTTCTTTAGTTCATATCTAAAGGGAAGAAAGCAAAAGGTTGTAGTTAATGGAACACACTCTGAACTGAAGGAGGTTAAGTTTGGAGTACCTCAAGGGTCAGTGTTAGGCCCTCTTCTATTTTGTTTATACATCAACGATCTGCCTCTTCACCTAACGTCAGAATCCGTCGAATGTGACTTGTTTGCTGACGATACGTCAATCCACACGGCAAATAAAAACCTTAATGTGGTTGCAGATGACTTTCAACAGAGCCTTGATGAGGTGTCCGCTTGGTGTGAACGTAACTCGATGAGTATCCATCCAGCAAAATCTAAGTCAATGGTAATTACGACACGCCAAAAACACCAATTAAGCCCCCTTTCACTTGATTTGTCCTTCGAAGGCAATTCTATTGAGCAAGTGTCTGAACACCGCCTCCTTGGAATTATCATAGATGATCAGCTCAAATGGCAGGCACACACACATAAAGTGTGTAAAACTGTTTCAAGAAACATTTTCATGCTGTCCAAACTGAAGCACTTCACTGACTTTGAAACCAGAAAATTATTTTATTATGCACATATTCAGTCCCACATTAATTATGCTTTGACGGTGTGGGATGGCTGCAGAGATGTACATTTAAAAAGACTGAACTCCTTACACAGAAGAGCAGCGAAATTAATTTTACCTGATCCTACTTTGACAACGGATGATAAGATTTACAAAGCGGGATTTCTTTCTCTCAAAAAGCAGTTTGCATTCAACAAAGGTGTTCTCCTTTTTAAGATTCGGAATGACAACACTCCGGAATATCTAACCCAGCTGCTAGTCCGATCACAGTCCCGCTATGGCGATACAAAAAGCCTATATGTAGTACCCAAAACCAGAACAGACTTATTTAAAACCAGTCTAGCATTCTCGGGGGCGACTTTGTGGAATTCGCTTCCATCCCCACACGAAGACCACTCCAAAGGTATCATGTTTCAAGAAAAGTCTTTTTGAACATTTATCTTCGCAGCCATAACTATCTTCAAGATTTGCTTTCTATACGTAGATATCATTGTTAGTAATGTACCCATTCTACTGCTGTGTATGTATAGTGCTGCTGTGTTGTTGATTTTTTTTTTTTTTTTTTTTCTTTGCTTTTTCCCCCCCCCCCCCCCCCCCCTTACCATTGCTCCAACTCCCCCAACACACCGTAGGCGTTCGTCCTATACATGTATTAATGTAATGTAATTGTTGTGTTGTAGATGTAGCAACGGCAGATTTGAAAAATGGCATTGCCTCTGGCATTGTTAATATCTTTACCGTTGTAAAATAAAGATTCATTGATTCATTGATGCTCTCTCTCTCTCCCTCGTTGCAGCAGCCAGGGCTCTCCTGGCCAGTGGTGACGCAACACCCTCTTGGGCCTCAGGTGTTCACGTGGCCGGTGTACGGCTATAATCCTCAAGTGTTTGGATTGCCCCAGCATTATCATTCGTACTCTGGGATGCCACCTGATTGTTTCTATCCCGCGCCATCGTACACCCAAGAGCACCTTAGTCCTAACAGTCTTGCGAGCTCTTATTAAAACCGACATATTTGCCTCAATTACACTCCAGTTTATAAGTTTTGGCATTTCAAGTTTCACAAAATAATTAGTGAATTATTTGACAGCTGAATTAAGCGTTCTCATTAATATCAAGTTTCGTCCTTGAGCACATTCACTAACTCATTGTATTGCTACGATATATCTTGTGGTCTTTTAGTAAACCAGTTCTGAAAGGCCGCCTAAACTTAGATGCGAAGCACTGTGGGTATGCTGTTGCTGACTGACTGTGACGTGTTTGCGATTACCGTCAGCCACTATCTAGGTAGTGACCCTAACGGACACATTAATTTGAGGCACGACAGTACTGGAAGTCGTGACAGCACGATCATTGTGCTCAGTATAGTTTTAATTGTACTCTACTTGCATTTATAATTTTTTTTTCTTTTAACGTGTCGAATAGTTCAACATTTTACAATTTACATTTGGGTCATTTAAATATTTATCACTTGTTAAACAAGATTCCTGATTTGTGTGTTCTCCTCTCTCAGCCCACCCCCTTTCATATTTTCGGAATTACAGAGTCACGTTTACGTTCCGACATAAGTGACGCATCTATTTCGATACCGGGGTTTTCAGTAATCCGGCGCGATCCTGTACGTCCTCAGCAAACAGGATTAGCTGTTTATATACATGACTCTATTGCGCACTTTACACGCAGAAGAACAGACCTGGAATCAGACTCTGTTGAAAGTGTGTGGGTTGAGGTGAAGACAAACAGATCGGCCCCTTTGCTTGTTGGATTTGTATACCGAAACCCGTCTGCGTCATTTGAGTGGTATGACGACTTTTTACATATGGCGGATAAGATTAACAAAAGCAGCACTGAAGTGTTATTACTTGGCGATTTTAACATCAATATGTTTGTTTCGAACCCTGCTTGGGAATCCACAATCAATATGGTTGGTCTCAAGCAGATCATCACGTCTGCAACTAGAGTTACAGAGTCGTCTGCCACTCTGATTGATCATATATACACCTCCAACAATTCAAGGGTTCTTAGTTCTTGTGCCCTTCAAGTGGCGATCAGTGACCACTACCATGTGTGCTGCAGCTGGGCTTTGAAGTTGGACAAACAAAATCGGAAAAACCAACATACCACTATCTATTATAGATCGTTTAAAAAGTTTAATAGGGATATGTTTTTAGCCGAACTAAATGAAACCTCTTTTTTTTCGGTTTACAATCATACGAATCCTGAAGATGCGTTGGCCGATTGGTATAGATTGTTCCGTCGGGTTCTTGACAAGCATGCGCCGTTGCGTGAAAAGAGGGTGAAACATGTGCTTTTACCCCAATGGTTAAGCAATGACATTAAAGAGGCCATGGCTGTCAGAAATGAACTAAAACGCAACAAAGATTTTGGTGCTTTCCGCAAGCAGAGAAATCGTGTTAAATACATGGTATTAGAGGCCCAAAAAAAACCACTTTAAGCGATTGATGGACAACAAAACAGACACCTTATCTGTCTGGCGCGCCCTTAATGCGTTCACTAAATCACGACAAACAGCACCATGTACATCTATATCTGCAGACACATTTAACAACCATTTCTTGTCTGCTGCTGATTCGTTGTTAAGCAGTACGACAACTCACACACCAGCTATATCCGAAAGGCTTACAGATTTTTGTGAGGACAAACTCGCGCCAAACGTATCATTTAGTATTCCTTCGCTTACTGTATTTGACGTTGGCAAATCTATTAGCCAACTCAAAAATAAGCGCTCGCTTGGTCACGACGGGATAAATACATACTTTTTAAAACTTGCTGCCCCGTATGTGGTCGAGTCTTTGACATTTATTTATAATCTCGTTTTACAACATGGTACATTTCCAAACAGCTGGAAAGTAGCCAAAGTTATTCCTCTGCCTAAAAGTAAGAACCTCTCAGATCCTAATAAGTTTAGACCAATCTCGCTCTTGTCAGCTCTGTCAAAACCAATAGAAAAACATGTACACAGGCATCTGAGCTATTTTCTTGAAAAACATAACTTGCTTTACCCACTACAGTCAGGTTTTAGACCTCGCCACTCATGCCACACTGCTCTAGCTCACCTGACCAATACTTGGCTTACGTCCATGAACAAAGCTGAAATGACCGGTGCTGTATTTCTAGATTTCTCAAAAGCCTTTGATCTAATAAATCATGATATGTTGATACTAAAGCTATCAGTGTATCACGTAAACAAAGCATCCTTAGACTTTTTCAAATCCTACCTGCACGGAAGACGTCAGTATGTGTTTGTTAACGGAAAACGTTCCGCTGAAGGCATACTAAAGCATGGCGTGCCTCAGGGCTCAATATTAGGGCCCCTCCTATTTTCCATTTACATCAATGATATGCCATTGCATATTTCAGATCTAAACGTACGCTGTAGTCTGTTTGCTGATGATGCTACTCTCGACATGTCGTCAGCGAATATCTCCACAATCAATTCCTCACTTCAACAGGGCTTAACTGATGTTTCAAAATGGTGTCACACTAACTATATGGTACCAAATCCGTCTAAAACAGAATGCATGCTAATAACTACACGACAAAAGCAGCAGCTACATCCACCCCCTCTTAGCCTTTCTCTCAACTCTGAGCCGATTAGACAAGTTAGAGAGCAACGCTTGTTAGGCGTCATTATTGACGATCAACTCACATGGCACGCTCATGTCAGCAGCGTATGTCGAACAGTGTCCAGGAATTTATATCTTCTTTCAAAACTGCGTTATTTTACAGATACACCGACAAGGAAAATATTTTATAACGCACATATTCAATCCCATATAGATTATGCTTCTACAGTTTGGGATGGATGTAGTGATGCGTGCATAAAAAGACTTAATGCTCTTCATCGTAGAGCAGCCAAATTAATCCACCCGGATAGTAAAGAAAGCACCGACGACCGACTCAAAGCCCTCGACATGCTGCCTCTGCGTAAGTTACTTATGTACAATAAAGGCGTACTTATGTTTAAAATCTACCACTCTAAAACGCCTAGTTATCTAACAGATCTATTTAGCCCTGCTCATACGCCTTATAAAACGACGAGGAACAATCTATCCATAACAAGGCCGCGCCTCGATATATTCAAAACTAGTTTGTCTTACTCAGGAGCCAAACTATGGAATCTGTTGCCTATCGACATTACTGGGGCTCCTTCTTTGTCCACATTCAGAGCCGGCTTATTTCGGCACCTGAAAGAAAATTAAGCCCATAGTTGTGTACTTGTGTCGGCGTTTTTCCAGCGCAGTGATTTGTATTGTCGAGTTTGCAGTTGCTGTTCAAACTAAGTTTTTAACATTCATGTTTAATCAGGCTCTTAGTGTGTGTGTGTGTGTGTGTGTGTGTGTGCGTGTGTGTGTGTGTGTGTGTGTGTGTGTGTGTGTGTGTGTGTGTGTGTGAGTGAGCTAACTTCTTTTTTTATGCTCACGTTTTGCCTTTCCAGTTTTATTAGTTTTAGTAACGCGCGTGAGATTGATGTATGAGTGCGTGTGCAAGGACATGATTGAAAAAAGGTCTGTGTACCTAATCATTTATCCTTGAGAAATAAAGTTTCATTTCATTTCATTTCATTTCATTTCATTTCTCTCTCTCTCTCTCTCTCTCTCTCTCTCTCTCTCTCTCTCTCTCTCTCTCTCTCTCTCTCTCTCTCTCTCTCTCTCTCTCTCTCTCTCTCTCTCTCTCTCGTTTGGCCGCCCACATCAGTGATGAAGCCATCGCCATCCCAAATTATTCTATTATCAGGTGAGACCCGTCAGTACAGGGTGAGACAGGTGTAGCGGTATATATCCATCAATCCATTCTACACATAAGCCGCAGGCGACAAGACCTAGAAACTGGTGATGTAGAATGTATTTGGGTAGAAATCAAAAGCTCTAAATCCCCGCCCTTACTTGTTGGGTTTCTGTATCGAAACCCCGCAGCCACCTTTGAGTGGTACGATAGCTTTTTACACATGATCGATAAAACAGACATTCACAACAAAGATATTCTCCTTCTTGGAGATTTTAATATTGACTTTCTTAAACCCCATCCATCATGGGAATGTACTACTACCCTTGTCGGTCTTCACCAATTGGTAATATCGCCCACCAGAATTACGCCATCATCAGCCACTATTATAGACCATATTTATACCAACAAACCTCAAGCAGTTAGCAACACTCAAGTAAATAGTCTTAGTGTAAGTGACCACTATCCGGTTAGCTGCACATGGCTGTCAAAACTTCCAAAGCTAAAAAAGCAAGTCCACACTTGCATAACTTACAGATCGTTTAAAAACTTTAATAAAAGTGTTTTCTTGGCTGATTTAGCCACAGCACGATTCATCGACGTGTATAACGATAGTGACCCAAATAAAGCACTAGATACCTGGTACCGGATTTTTCTTGGTGTGCTGAACAAACACGCGCCTCTGAGACAAAAAAGAGTGAAATACGCTACCGTTCCACCATGGCTGACTGCGGATCTGATTGAGGCAATGGAACATAGAGACCAGCTGAGAAGCGAGAAGCGGTTTACTGAATACAAAACACAGCGTAATCGTGTTAAATATATGCAAAGAGATCTCTTTTCGATAAAGTGGTTAAACAAAGCAAAGACTCATCTACTGTATGGCGTGCCATTAATTTAGTAACTAGAGGTACAAATAAAAATAGTGCGCCTGTATCACCCCACCTCACTGCAAATAGGTTTAATGACCACTTTACCTCTATAGCCGAATCGTTAATCCCAACAGGAAATAACTCATGTGAGTATGTTTGTCCAAACGCGCTAGTACACCACTGTAACTGGGAAAATACGGACAAAGAACCATTCACGATACCGCCTATAGCAGTCCACGAAGTGGGTAAATTAATTTCCTAGATGGAAAATAAAAAGTCATCCGGGCCTGATGAGATCAGCTCAAAAATACTCAGGATATCTCTTCCATATATCGTCGAAAGTATTACATATATTTACAATATCTGTATAAACCAAAACTCTTTTCCGGACGCATTTAAAGACGCAAAAGTGATCCCCCTACCAAAATCAAAAGATCTGAGTGAAATCAACAACTTTTGCCCCATATCACTACTACCTGTTTTGTCAACGCCTATAGAGCGGCACATTCATAAGCATCTATCTGAATACTTAGAAAACCAAAATCTAATTCATTCACTGCAGTCAGGCTTCAGACCAAACCATTCCTGTCACACTGCCTTGATAAGGATGGCAGATACCTGGTTATCATCTATTATGATTCCAAACTAACAGGTGTAGTGTTCTTAGGCTTCCGGAAAGCCTTTGACATGGTGAACCATGACATACTTATACAGAAAATATCCTTATATACTAAAAGCGCAGCCGTGTTTTTCAAATCCTACCTAGAAAACAGAAGACAAAACGTTCTCCTTAATGGTACATATTCTAGTCACTGCAAAGTAAAGCATGGCGTGCCCCAGGGCTCTATTTTAGGCCCTCTTTTATTCTGTTTGTTCATTAACGACCTTCCACTCACAATTAGTGATGATAGTGTTGCATGCGATATGTTCGCTGATGATGCTGCGATACACACTCCAGATAAGGATTTGTCAGTAATTGACACGCGCCTACAAAACACATTACAGGACATTAACAGCTGGTGTAGTAACAATTCCATGATCTTAAACCCTGCAAAGACTGAATGTATGGTTGTAAGTACCCGCCAAAAGCAACAGCTCGGCACTCTCTCACTCAGCTTGTCCCTTAAAGGCAAATCTATCAGTCAGGTAACGGAACATCGTCTTCTCGGCGTTACTGTAGATAACCAGTTTAAATGGCAACGCCATCTTAGTAATATATGTAAGACAATATCAAAGAAACTGTTTATTTTATCCAAGTTAAAACATATAGCTAATGTAGAAACACGAAAACTGTTCTTCAACGACCACATCAGGTCACTTATAGATTATGCTTCTACGGTGTGGGATGGCGCAAGCGAGGTCCAGTTAAAGAGACTGAACTCTCTTCATCGTAGAGCCGCGAAGCTTATCCTTTCAGACCCTAACTCAACAACGGATAAAAAAACTGAAAACCTTAGAAATTCTCCCCTTGAAAAAACATTTATTATACAATAAGGGAATAACGATGTTCAAAGTATTGAATAACAGACTCCCCGAGTATATTAAAAAAAATGTTTTCCCTCACGGCATCAACATACGCAAGATCAAGGCAGTCCATTACTGTGCCACAACCTAAAATCGATCTCTATAAGACAAGTTTAGCGTTCTCAGGTGCTAGCATGTGGAACACATTGCCCAAACATGTTACAACATCAACAACGCTTTCGTCTTTTAAAACCGCTCTCTTCAAGTACCTCACCTCAGCATCGTAAGATTTTCACAGCAACCTGCACTTGCAGTGTACGATTTTCCCCTTTCTAACTCTTCAATTCAGTTATATTTTCAGTTAATACAAGATGCTAATGCTGCACGTATTGTGTGTGTGTGTGTGTGTGTGTGTGCGCGCGTGCGTACGCGCGTGTGTGTGTGTATGTGTGTGTGTGTGTGTGTGTGTTTTGTGCTCGTGCTTGTGTTTATGAATGTATGTATGGAGATTTATACCTTTACAATTGTGTGTATGTGTGAGATTTTCTATGTTTATTTCCACTTCTTCAATGATTTCTTGTTTAAAACTTTATATTTCAATTTTTTGTTAGTTATATATTTAGTTTTTCCCCAATTTAATGTTAGTATTTTGTGTTTTGTGCATTATATGTAAAGTAGATTAGCAACGGCAAGTTCGAAAAATGGTTTCACCAAAACTTTCACCCTTGTAAAATAAAGAATCATTGTCATTGTCATCATTGTCATTGTCATTGTCATTGTCTCCCTCTCTCTCTCTCTCTCCTCTCTCTCTCTCTCTCTCTGCTCTCCTTCGAGCGTCGGCACGCATTCACATCGTGCTCCGGTTCGCAGTGGATTTATGTGTCTTAAGTGAATTTGCCAAGTATGATATTTGGCACACGGGTTTGTGATTGTGTCTCCTACATTCTAGCGATTTTTCACGCGAGAGGATGGAGTTTTTCGTGAGTTATGACTTATGCGTGTTTCCCCATATATGATTTCCAATGAACTCTCTTCTTCCGTTTTCCAATTTTTGCACATGTGACTCAGTGTAACCAGAAAAATAAAAACAACGAACCTTTCATCATACCATGTGTTTATGAATGTATGTATGGAGATTTATACCTTTACAATTGTGTGTATGTGTGAGATTTTCTATGTTTATTTCCACTTCTTCAATGATTTCTTGTTTAAAACTTTATATTTCAATTTTTTTGTGTTTGTGTATGTATGTTTCCCCTGCCTACTTCCTAAGTTCCGGAGAAAGACATGGGTTATATAAGAGACCTGATGCATCTTATTTGAAGATGCAAATGATCGTCTTATTCTATACCTGCGTATTTCTCTGTGGGCTGGCGATTGGGTGCCTGATAGGCGGGGGCAGGGGATCTAACTGTTGTCCAGCGTTGAGTAATTCCCCTTGGTTTGTTGCACAATTCTGCCAGCGCTAGCCTCACCTATCTGATTTGTGAGTATCTCAGTATAACTCGAGGCAAATTTGTATCGTTACATTGTTGTGTAATGTTCTGTGCATCTACTGTGGGAATACAGGGTATTTACCCGACCACATATAGTAATGCACCTTCGTGTTTGTGTATGTATGTTTCCCCTGCCTACTTCCTAAGTTCCGGAGAAAGACATGGGTTATATAAGAGACCTGATGCATCTTATTTGAAGATGCAAATGATCGTCTTATTCTATACCTGCGTATTTCTCTGTGGGCTGGCGATTGGGTGCCTGATAGGCGGGGGCAGGGGATCTAACTGTTGTCCAGCGTTGAGTAATTTCCCTTGGTTTGTTGCACAATTCTGCCAGCGCTAGCCTCACCTATCTGATTTGTGAGTATCTCAGTATAACTCGAGGCAAATTTGTATCGTTACATTGTTGTGTAATGTTCTGTGCATCTACTGTGGGAATACAGGGTATTTACCCGACCACATATAGTAATGCACCTTCGTGTTTGTGTATGTATGTTTCCCCTGCCTACTTCCTAAGTTCCGGAGAAAGACATGGGTTATATAAGAGACCTGATGCATCTTATTTGAAGATGCAAATGATCGTCTTATTCTATACCTGCGTATTTCTCTGTGGGCTGGCGATTGGGTGCCTGATAGGCGGGGGCAGGGGATCTAACTGTTGTCCAGCGTTGAGTAATTCCCCTTGGTTTGTTGCACAATTCTGCCAGCGCTAGCCTCACCTATCTGATTTGTGAGTATCTCAGTATAACTCGAGGCAAATTTGTATCGTTACATTGTTGTGTAATGTTCTGTGCATCTACTGTGGGAATACAGGGTATTTACCCGACCACATATAGTAATGCACCTTCGTGTTTGTGTATGTATGTTTCCCCTGCCTACTTCCTAAGTTCCGGAGAAAGACATGGGTTATATAAGAGACCTGATGCATCTTATTTGAAGATGCAAATGATCGTCTTATTCTATACCTGCGTATTTCTCTGTGGGCTGGCGATTGGGTGCCTGATAGGCGGGGGCAGGGGATCTAACTGTTGTCCAGCGTTGAGTAATTCCCCTTGGTTTGTTGCACAATTCTGCCAGCGCTAGCCTCACCTATCTGATTTGTGAGTATCTCAGTATAACTCGAGGCAAATTTGTATCGTTACATTGTTG
Source organism: Semisulcospira habei (assembly GCA_036245525.1). Classification (NCBI taxonomy): domain Eukaryota; kingdom Metazoa; phylum Mollusca; class Gastropoda; family Semisulcospiridae; genus Semisulcospira; species Semisulcospira habei. The sequence goes on from BTPG01000005.1 coordinate 40,477,624, forward strand.
TGTAATGTTCTGTGCATCTACTGTGGGAATACAGGGTATTTACCCGACCACATATAGTAATGCACCTTCGTGTTTGTGTATGTATGTTTCCCCTGCCTACTTCCTAAGTTCCGGAGAAAGACATGGGTTATATAAGAGACCTGATGCATCTTATTTGAAGATGCAAATGATCGTCTTATTCTATACCTGCGTATTTCTCTGTGGGCTGGCGATTGGGTGCCTGATAGGCGGGGGCAGGGGATCTAACTGTTGTCCAGCGTTGAGTAATTCCCCTTGGTTTGTTGCACAATTCTGCCAGCGCTAGCCTCACCTATCTGATTTGTGAGTATCTCAGTATAACTCGAGGCAAATTTGTATCGTTACATTGTTGTGTAATGTTCTGTGCATCTACTGTGGGAATACAGGGTATTTACCCGACCACATATAGTAATGCACCTTCGTGTTTGTGTATGTATGTTTCCCCTGCCTACTTCCTAAGTTCCGGAGAAAGACATGGGTTATATAAGAGACCTGATGCATCTTATTTGAAGATGCAAATGATCGTCTTATTCTATACCTGCGTATTTCTCTGTGGGCTGGCGATTGGGTGCCTGATAGGCGGGGGCAGGGGATCTAACTGTTGTCCAGCGTTGAGTAATTCCCCTTGGTTTGTTGCACAATTCTGCCAGCGCTAGCCTCACCTATCTGATTTGTGAGTATCTCAGTATAACTCGAGGCAAATTTGTATCGTTACATTGTTGTGTAATGTTCTGTGCATCTACTGTGGGAATACAGGGTATTTACCCGACCACATATAGTAATGCACCTTCGTGTTTGTGTATGTATGTTTCCCCTGCCTACTTCCTAAGTTCCGGAGAAAGACATGGGTTATATAAGAGACCTGATGCATCTTATTTGAAGATGCAAATGATCGTCTTATTCTATACCTGCGTATTTCTCTGTGGGCTGGCGATTGGGTGCCTGATAGGCGGGGGCAGGGGATCTAACTGTTGTCCAGCGTTGAGTAATTCCCCTTGGTTTGTTGCACAATTCTGCCAGCGCTAGCCTCACCTATCTGATTTGTGAGTATCTCAGTATAACTCGAGGCAAATTTGTATCGTTACATTGTTGTGTAATGTTCTGTGCATCTACTGTGGGAATACAGGGTATTTACCCGACCACATATAGTAATGCACCTTCGTGTTTGTGTATGTATGTTTCCCCTGCCTACTTCCTAAGTTCCGGAGAAAGACATGGGTTATATAAGAGACCTGATGCATCTTATTTGAAGATGCAAATGATCGTCTTATTCTATACCTGCGTATTTCTCTGTGGGCTGGCGATTGGGTGCCTGATAGGCGGGGGCAGGGGATCTAACTGTTGTCCAGCGTTGAGTAATTCCCCTTGGTTTGTTGCACAATTCTGCCAGCGCTAGCCTCACCTATCTGATTTGTGAGTATCTCAGTATAACTCGAGGCAAATTTGTATCGTTACATTGTTGTGTAATGTTCTGTGCATCTACTGTGGGAATACAGGGTATTTACCCGACCACATATAGTAATGCACCTTCGTGTTTGTGTATGTATGTTTCCCCTGCCTACTTCCTAAGTTCCGGAGAAAGACATGGGTTATATAAGAGACCTGATGCATCTTATTTGAAGATGCAAATGATCGTCTTATTCTATACCTGCGTATTTCTCTGTGGGCTGGCGATTGGGTGCCTGATAGGCGGGGGCAGGGGATCTAACTGTTGTCCAGCGTTGAGTAATTCCCCTTGGTTTGTTGCACAATTCTGCCAGCGCTAGCCTCACCTATCTGATTTGTGAGTATCTCAGTATAACTCGAGGCAAATTTGTATCGTTACATTGTTGTGTAATGTTCTGTGCATCTACTGTGGGAATACAGGGTATTTACCCGACCACATATAGTAATGCACCTTCGTGTTTGTGTATGTATGTTTCCCCTGCCTACTTCCTAAGTTCCGGAGAAAGACATGGGTTATATAAGAGACCTGATGCATCTTATTTGAAGATGCAAATGATCGTCTTATTCTATACCTGCGTATTTCTCTGTGGGCTGGCGATTGGGTGCCTGATAGGCGGGGGCAGGGGATCTAACTGTTGTCCAGCGTTGAGTAATTCCCCTTGGTTTGTTGCACAATTCTGCCAGCGCTAGCCTCACCTATCTGATTTGTGAGTATCTCAGTATAACTCGAGGCAAATTTGTATCGTTACATTGTTGTGTAATGTTCTGTGCATCTACTGTGGGAATACAGGGTATTTACCCGACCACATATAGTAATGCACCTTCGTGTTTGTGTATGTATGTTTCCCCTGCCTACTTCCTAAGTTCCGGAGAAAGACATGGGTTATATAAGAGACCTGATGCATCTTATTTGAAGATGCAAATGATCGTCTTATTCTATACCTGCGTATTTCTCTGTGGGCTGGCGATTGGGTGCCTGATAGGCGGGGGCAGGGGATCTAACTGTTGTCCAGCGTTGAGTAATTCCCCTTGGTTTGTTGCACAATTCTGCCAGCGCTAGCCTCACCTATCTGATTTGTGAGTTTCATCATACCGCCTATAGCGGTTCATGAACTGGGCAGATTAATTACCTCGATGGAAAATAAAAAGTCATCCGGGCCTGATGAGATCAGCTCAAAAATACTCAAGACATCTCTTCCATATATCGTTGAGAGTCTCACGTACATCTACAATCTCTGTATAAAACAAAACTGTTTTCCGGATGCATTTAAGAGATGCAAAAGTAATCCCACTACCAAAATCAAAAGATCTAAGTGAAATTAATAATTTTCGTCCCATTTCATTACTACCAGTTTTGTCAAAGCCTTTAGAGAAGCATATTCATAAACATCTATCTAAATATTTAGAAAACCGAAATCTTATCCATTCATTGCAGTCAGGTTTCAGACCAAACCATTCCTGCCATACCTAGCTGATTAGGATGACAGACACCTGGTTAGCATCTATCAATAAATCCAAACTAACAGGTGTAGTCTTTTTAGACTTCCGTAAAGCAAAAAGAAAATCTCATTAAACACCAACAGCGCTGCCACGTTCTTCAAATCCTTCTTGGATGACAGAAGACAAAAAGTCCTTCTTAATGGTACATATTCTAATCACCGCTTAGTCAAGCATGGCGTGCCCCAGGGCTCTATTTTAGGCCCTCTTCTATTTTGTTTGTTCATTAGCCCTTCCGCTCACAATTAACGATCATAATGTTTCACGCAATATGTTCGCGGATGATGCTGCAATACACACGCCCGACGAGGATTTATCTGTTATTGATACATGCCTACAAAACGCACTACAAGACATTGACAACTGGTGTATTAACAATTCCATGATCCTAAACCCAGCGAAGACTGAATGTATGGTATTAAGTACCCGTCAAAAGCACCAGTTCGGCTCTCTCTCACTCAGCTTGTCTCTTCAAGAAAAACCCATCAGTCAAGTAACAGAACATCGTCTTCTCGGTGTTACTGTAGATAACCAGTTTACATGGCAGTGTCGTATTACTAACATTAGCAACATAATATAAAAGAAACTTTTACATTTTAGCCAAATTAAAATATATCACTGATGTAGAAACATGTAAACTGTTCTTTAATGCCTACATCAGGTCACATATCGACTATGCTTCTACAGTGTGGGATGGAGCAAGCGAGGTCCAGTTAAAGAGACTGAACTCTCTTCATCGTAGAACCGCAAAACTTATCCTCCCTGACCCTAACTCAACTACCGATAATAAATTGAAAACCTTGGAGATTCTTCCCCTGAAAAATCATTTAAAGTACAATAAGGGAATAATTCTGTTCAAAACAATGAATAGCAAAATGCCTGATTATATTAAAAAACTATTTTCCTTTCCATCACCAACGTACTCAAGATCAAGGCAATTCATTATTGTACCACCACCTAGAATCGATCTCTACAAGACAATTTTAGCGTTCATAGACCATAGCCTGTGGAACACTTTGCCTAGGGAAGTTACAACATCAACAACCCTTTCGTATTTTAGAGCCAATATTTTCAATTACCTCCCGTCATTATCTTAATACTATCACTGCGACCCTATATTACTCAGTGTGTGCGTGCATGCGCGTGTTTGTGTGTGTGTGTGTGTGTGTGTGTGTATGCGTGTGTGTGTGTGTGCACGTTTTTGTTGTTGTTTTGTTTTGTTTTTATATCATTTATTTTATTTTATTTTCTCTTCTTTCTTTTCTATATAATATTTTCACACTTTGTGCATTATTTGTAGATTAGATTAGCAACGCCAAGTTCGAAAAATGGTTGCGCCAGCCAAAACTTTCACCGTTGTAAAATAAAGAATCATTGTCATTGTCATTGTCATTCTCTCTCTCTCTCTCTCTCTCGCTCTCTCTCTCTCTCTCTCTCTCTCTCTCTCTCTCTCTCTCTCTCTCTCTCTCTCTCTCTCTCTCTCTCTTAAACGGTAGGTTTGAAAAATTGCTATGTCTATGACGATGTCAATGCCTCAACCGTTGATAAATAAAGCTTCATTAAATCATTGAATCTCTCTCTTTTGTTTCTGAGCTGTTCTTACTCGTAACGGGTTTAAACTGAGTGAACTCGTACTGCAGATATTAAGTTGATCTGCTCGTGACTTAAACAGATGATACTAATCATTGCATCTCTGCATGTTTGGCCAAATACCGTTATTGGAGTGTACGTGTGAGACGTGTGTTTACGGGACCTCGTATCTTATAATCGACTCGAACTCCTTACTACATGCAGCGCACTTTGTCTTGTGTCGACGTACTTTCTATTGCTTAAGTGACTGTCTATAATTATAGACTACACATTTCACTTACTTTTATTATAATTTTTTTCTAATTTTTTTCTTTCTTCCCGTTAAAGCGTATCTGAGCAAGTCTGATCAGTGAATATTGGCGACTGCTCGTTACATTGTTCCAGCCTCACAAAAATTAGACTGGACTGGATCCTCTTATTCGTTTAGATAACGTAATCTCTTTGTTTAAATAACTTACTCACCCCCCCCCCCACCCTCCGCCCCCTCTCTTTTCTGTTTTAATTCCGGTTTTTTTTTCATTAAGTTTGCTGTTTGTTTGCCTTACATTTGTCAGTTTTATTACTTGCATACCACTTTTAGTTCGTGTACTCTATTCCCCTTAGTTCTATTACCTATATTTAACGCCAAAATTACCATACAAGATAATGTGCAAAAAAAGGCCAAAAATTTCGTATCGGCCATTTAAATGTATATCATCTGGCGAACAAAGTGCCGGACGTTTGCGCTTATTTTAATTCGCCTAGTTACTTTCATCTCTTTGGTATAACCGAGACACGCCTTGCCTCCCACATCAGTGATGAGGCCATCACCATTCCAAATTACTCCATTCTTAGGAGAGATCCGTCAGTCCAGGGTGAGACAGGTGTAGCGGTCTACATCCACAGCTCAGTTAAACACATAACCTGCAGGCGCCGGGACTTAGAAACTAGCGATGTGGAATGTATCTGGATAGAGATTAAACAATCTAAATCTCCTCCTTTACTTGTTGGGTTTCTTTAAAGAAATCCTGCGGCCACTTTTGAGTGGTATGACAACTTTGTACACTTGATTGATAAAACACATATTCATAAAAGCGAACTTCTCCTTCTAGGGGATTTTAACATTGACACTCTTAAACCTTACCCATCATGGGAGTGTACCACTACCTTGCTCGGCCTTCAACAAATGGTAAAATCGCCCACTAGAGTTATGCCATCATCAGCTACGGTTATAGACCACATTTATATTAATAAACCTCCGGCAGTTAGCAACGTTCAAGTTGGTAGTCTTAGCGTAAGCGACCACTATCCGGTGAGCTGAACGTGGCAGTCCAAGCTTCAAAAAATAAAATAGCAAGGACATACGTGCATAACATACAGATCATTTAAAATATTCAATGAAAATTCCTTTCTGTCTGATCTAGCTTCTGCAGAGTTTACTGAAGTGTACAATGAAACCGACCCAAATAAAGCACTAGATACGTGGTATCACATCTTTCTCACAGTGCTAGATAAACACGCGCCCTTGTGACAACAAAGAGTTAAATACGCCACCTTACCACCCTGGCTGACTGCGGATCTTATCGAGGCCATGGAGCACAGGGACGAGCTGAGAAGAGAGAAGCGTTTCACCGATTACAAAAAAGAACGTGATCGAATAAAATCCATGGTTCTGAAGGCAAAGAAATTACGTTCCGATAAAGTTATTCACGAGAGTAAAGACTGTGCCACAATATGGCGTGCGATAAATTTAGTTACTAGAGGCACGAATAAAAGCACAGCTCCTTTACCGCCTCATCTCACAGCAAACAGCTTCAACAGCCACTTTGTCTGCGTGGCAGAATCATTAATCCCGCCGGGAACTAAGTCGCATGACTATGTATGCCCGTTATGCCCGGACAACTTAGTCGATTTCTGCAAGCAGAGAACTGCCGGCACAAAACCTTTCATCATACCCACTATGGCGGTCCATGAAGTTGGTAAATTGATTACATCCTTGGAAAGTAAAACATCATCAGGACTGGATGAGATTAGTGCGAAAATACTCAAGATATCCCTCCCATACATTGTAGAGCGTATCACTTATATCTACAACCTCTGTATTAATTTTAATTGTTTTCCAGACGCATTTAAAGACGCGAAAGTAATACCTCTACCCAAATCTAAAGATCTTTGTGAAATTAATAATTTCAGGCCCATATCACTTCTACCTGTTCTGTCCAAGCCCTTAGAACGGCATATTCACAAGCATCTATCTATATACCTGGAAAGCCGAAAATTAATCTATTCATTGCAGTCGGGCTTCAGATCAGAACACTCATGTCACACTGCGCTGATACGGATGATAGACACCTGGTTATCTTCCATCAAAGACTCAAAACTGACAGGAATCATGTTTCTAGATTTTCGTAAAGCCTTTGATCTGGTAAACCACGAAATACTGATCAAGAAAGTATATATGTATACCAACAACTCGGCGTCGTTTCTCAAATCCTACCTCGGAGGTAAAAAACAAAGGGTATTTCTAAATGGCTGATACTCGAATCAAGGGTTAGTGAAGCATGGCGTACCTCAGGGCTCTATTCTTGGTCCCCTTTTATTCTGCTTGTTCATAAATGATCTTCCTCTTGCGATAAAAAATTAAATCGTTACATGTGATATGTTTGCAGACGATGCCGCTGTACACACGCCAGATAAGGATATATCAAACATCAATTCACGACTGCAAAACACACTGCAAGATATTGATGAATGGTGCAGTCATAATATTATTATTTTAAAACCGGCAAAAACGGAGAGCATGGTAATTAGCACCCGCCCAAAACACCAACTCGGCTCTCTCTTACTCAGTCTGTCCTTCCAAAAAAAAAAAAAAAAACATCAGCCATCCTTCCAAAGAAAAACCATCAGCCAAGTTACTAACCATCGCCTGCTAGGAGTCACGGTGGGACATCCAGCTTAGGTGGCAGCCACACATCAGTAATGTATATAAAATTGTCTCCAGAAATCTGTACATCTTAGCAAAACTTAAACACATTACTGATATGAGACACGTCAACTGTTCTTCAATGCCCATATTAGATCACATTTAGACTATGCTTCTACTGTGTGGGATGGTTCGAGAGATGTCAATTTGAAAAGATTGAACTCTCTACATCGGAGATCTGCCAAACTAATACTCCCTGATCTCAGCTTAACTACTGACCAAACTTTGGCAGCCTTAAAAATACTGCCCCTAAAAGATCATTTAACTTACAATAAGGAATGATTATGTTCAAGGCATTAAACGATAAGCTACCCCGATATATAACAACGCTATTTACCGTCCAGTCATCAACATACTCCAGAACAAGAAAATCCCTTATTGTGCCGCGACCTAGAATTGATCTCTATAAAACGAGTTTGACGTTCTCTGGCTCTAGTCTTTGGAATGCCTTGCCTAGAAACGTCACGACATCATCTACTTTCTCCTCGTTTAAAGTCAGTCTCATCAAGTACTTATTTTTGTCAGCAGCATACCCGACTGTGCACATATTGAAAAATACTATTCTAGTTAGATCATTAATTGCGTGTATCCCAGGTTCCTATGATTCATTTTTATTCGGTACAACGCGTGTGTAGCCAGCTTCTCGTATGACTGACTAGCTTAACGTCCTATGCCGCGCAAGCGCGCGTGTGTGCACGTGTGTGTGTGTGCGTTTGTGCGTGCGTGTGCGTACGTATGCGTTATGTATGCGTATTAGGTTGCGTGTATTCTTATAATATTATTTTAAGTAAACCTCACAACATGTCACTATGCCCGACCAGTAAAGCTGGTAATTCCTATGTCACTTCCCCTTTAATTTTTTTCTTCTCTATTGGCTTGTGTTGTGTCAAGTAAATTTCCCCCCCTGATCAGTAGTAGAAAATAATTAGTGCGATAGTAACTTAGTAATCAGTAGATTAGCAACGGCAAGTTCGAAAAATGGTTGTTACTACCAAAACTTTTACCGTTGTCAAATAAAGGATCATTGTCATTGTCATTGTCATTGTCTTTCTCTCTCTCTCTTTAACGGCAAGTTCGAAAAATGGTTTCACCAAAACTTTCACCGTTGTAAAATAAAGAATCATTGTCTCTCTCTCTCTCTCTCTCTCTCTCTCTCTCTCTCTCTCTCTCTCTCTCTCTCTCTCTCTCTCTCTCTCTCTCTCTCTCTCTCTCGCCTCTACGCCATCTTGTTTACTGTGCGCATCGCGTGTAAGTTTCTCTGCATTCAATTGGATACTGTGCTGGCAAAGTTTACTCTGCAATTATGATTCTTGGCAGACTGTTTGTGCTTAGTGAATTCTCTGATATGGTGTAGTTTCAGGACTGTGAACTTCATATTTCACACTCATTTTCCGAAATTAAGTTACTGCACTGCGCTTGTAGGGAGGCCAGCTTGCCAGCCGGTCGGCCTGGCAGGCGGGAGTCTTGTTACATCCCCCGCGCGAGCATCATGCAGCTTTGACCCAGTTTCTCTGCTCGCCTGGAACAAACCTTAAGTGTGCCGTACTAGCGCTGGGCCAAACAGCCGTGATAAACATGTCGACACACCAAGCGTAAGCTGATTATGGCACCGCCACCATCCTTCCACTATGCGCCCGACAACACGCTCCACAGCGGCTAACTCTAGACTTTCACTGGAAAGAATAACTAAAACAAATGACCCGATACAAGTGACCTTTGAGACTGAGGGCTGGAAGTTACCCCTGTGGAGAAAAGCTCTACATTCTTTCTACGTGGATGTACCTCTGCCCCCTGGTGTCACCCTCCTATGGAGAGACAGGAATCAACACCACGAGAACCTGACAGTCTCTGCTCCGGTCGATTCGTCTTATCCCCAAGGACTGTTTGAAACAATTATCCAGTTGTTGAATGGGGACCGGAAACTGATCACATTAACACTGTATTACACCACCGGGACCGGTCTAGCCCAAGGTAACTGCTGCCAAACTTGGGTTGACGAGGAGTTTAAAGCCTTGAGGGACAGTGTTACCAAGATGGCCAGCAGTCTGCTCTCCCAGCCCACTCCAGCCGACCCTTCACCCTCCCTCGCTAATCCTGTTACGGATGAGTGCCCCCAGGCCGAAGCGACGGACGCATTGAACCCCGAGCAACTCACCGCCACGCGAGATGAACCCGCGCAGCCACCCGTGAGTGACTTGTCACTGGCGGCTCGGGACTCGACTATTTGTATTAGTGACCTCACTCTCATAACTCTGCCAACCGTGACCCCTCCTCGCTCCGGCGACGCGACTGTCAACACGCCTGATCAGGTCACGAAGCGCCCTGATTGTATCACTCCCCTCACCTCTAGTGTCACCAATCCAGCGTGCATGCTCCAGATGCAGAAACAGCTGGAGATTAACTCGGCCACCATCCGCACTCTGACAGCCGCTTTGGAGGAAACACGCAGGGAGCTGTCGGAGCTGAAATCCCGCTGTGCCGCTATATACGACCTACAGGCGCAGCTCGACACCCACGCCCGAGACAGCGACGTAAAAATAAAAAACTGCTCCAGAGCCACCGACAAATTCGTCACAGAGGCCATCAACTCGTCACTAGAGCCTGTGACGAAGAAACAGCAAGGGCTCGCTGATCGCGTGAACCAGCTGACCTCCTCCAGAGACAGCCATGCTAGTAAGCTCCACGAGATCGAACGGCAGGTAAAGGCGCTAACCCCAGTCGCAGAACTACATGCCAATCCGGCTCCTGCCGCTACTACCACGGCTCATACTGCGCGTCCCTCAAACAATTCATCACCATCCGTCCATTCTCTGTCTCCTAGCTGTAATGTTCAGCACACACCACACCCTGACATCACAGTGAAAAATATGTTCGCTGTCCTGTCTGAAGGCGGCGAGAAACAGCAGGACTCTGGTGCCGGTATTGGTGCTGGCAAGAAGCAGCACAACTCTGGTGATGATGTCGATGCCGGTGATGCCACCACAGCTAACGCCGCCAAGGACTCCCGTGAATTCAGCCAAGGCCGCTCGAATTCCTCTTCGAGCACCCCGTTGTGCAACCTGCGAGCCCAGACCGTTAAAACTGATGTCGATCGTTTACTTATCGGCGACTCGGTTCTGAAATGGGTTGACGCGCAGAGGATGTCTGTTGACGGAGTAAAGGTACAGAATCTGTCTGTGTCGGGGCTGAGCGTCAGTGAACTCGCTGAGTGGCTCCGTGAACAGCCAACGATGCCACACATTCGCCTGGTGACATTCCACGTCGGCATCAACAGTTGCAGACAGCAGGGCCCCGTCACCAAGCAGGCGTGGATGCACCTCATCCGCCTCCATTCCTCCGTCTTCCCCAAATCCCGTATTCAGGCCTCTTCAATCATGCCCCCGAGAGGTCAAAACCACCCCCTCTTCGCCCCCGCCTCCGAATCTAATGATGCCCTTAGGGAGGCCTGTGATCAGATGAAAATTCTGTTCATCGACAACACCCCCACCTTCCTCACAGCCAACGGAGCCCCAAGGAAAAAGCTGTACCAGGATGGCATTCACCCCAGTCCTGTCGGTGCCATGAACATCCGCTTTGCGGGTGCTCCACGCCGCCCCCCAAAACACACCTGAGGCAGGTGCTCTACGCCGCCCCCACAACACACCTGAGGCAGGTGAAAACCGACAAGTCAGTGGCAGTAGGCAGCCCAGAAACTATCATCGCCAGGACAGCCATCATGACGCTTCTCCCCGGGGCGTCGGTCATTTTCCCAAATATCAAGAACTGGCACGCCGAAACCGATACAACCCCCACACCGGTCCCGGTTCTCTCCACGAACGTGAGCAGGGTCATGGCGGGCCCTTAATGACGTCACACCACGGCCCGGCCCCAGCGCGACCATACAACCACTCGTCTGGCCACGCCCCTTCACATTTCGCTGACCAAGGACACGCCAGGCCGCACATCGCGTCACAAGTGGACTTCCCCAGCATGCCGCAGGCTAGTGGGTACGCACCCGCCGGTCACCCGTTTGCTGCGCCCGCCACAAGCCCCCGAGGGTGGGAACAATCAGGAATAACGGGCAACCCTAGCCACGATTCAGCCCAGGCCATGCAGATCATCGCCCAACTACTGCTGCCTTTTCTACCGAAGTACTAATTGTCGGCTAATCACTTGTAATGCGTGTGAGCGTTGCTTGTGAGTATCCGATACACTATCCCTTAGCCTTGATAATCGGAAATACTAATTATCGGTTACTCATTTGCAGCGAGCATGAGCGCTGCACGTGACTCTCTGGTAATAATCCAATATCTATACCCCTCATTTGTCTTGATAAAATCCGAAATAGTAATTACTGGTTACTCATACGCGGCGCGCATGCGCGTTGTTTATGACTATCTGATAATTATGTAATGTTAGTGTGCACACGAAGAGACGTTAACCGCGTTACATATGGAAGTTTGAACGGTGCCTTTATCTCATATTACGACTCGACACTTGATTATAGTTTGTGACTATCATCAGACTTTTCCTATCGGAACATTTCATTTTGCCTTTTTATGTCGTTAGTGTGTGTGCACGGTCGTGCCTCTTGACAAGATTAGACTGTTGGCCAGTGGTGACTGTTGCACGGGCTGTGTTGCTAATGACATTGTCCACAGGTTTTGGTGTACAAGTACAAGGCACTATCCATATGATAAAGTCACAGGTCTTACGTGATTGTGACTTAATTATTGAAAAGCGCAACGCGTGACTTAGTTTGTGCGCTGTGCCACATCTATACTAAGAATCAGAGGTCACTTAAAACCTCTGCACTCAAACCGCTGGGCGAGTGGAAAATAGTCTTTTCCGCTGGCTCTGTGGTATAGATTGTGCAGATTCGTTGACATTATCAGCGCAAAACTGGACATTATCTTGTTTGCAGTGAAAACGCGCTATTGCTTTAATTTGTTTTATTGCACTGTCAGTTTATCAAATTATTTTGTGTAGTTCTCTTTGACGGTTCACCTTTACCTAGCCGGTTTGCACTGTGTGTATGATTGTTACTTTTGTGTGTGTGTGTTTCTTTTGTGTTGTGAGGCAGTTTACATTCTTTTTGTGTTATAATCTTTTATGCCTGTGCTAGCCTCAATGGCGAAAGCGAGCATAAGGGAATGTACCTTACGTGTAGGCCATCTTAACGTGTTTCATCTTTACAATAAGATACCTGACTTAGCTTGTTTTCTTAACGATCCCACACCGTCACCGTTTCACTTGTTTGGCGTCACTGAGACACGCTTGAGCTCGAACATCAGTGATGAAGCCATTAGTATCCCTAACTTTTCTGTAATCAGAAGAGATCCTTCCTCCCCAGGCCAAACAGGCATTGCCGTCTACATCCACCAGTCTATTCAACACTTAGTCCGTAGACGGCAAGATCTAAAAGGCGCAGATGTTGAGTGCGTGTGGATTGAAGTAAAGCGTCCTTTTTTGGCTCCATCATACGTAGGCTTCTTGTACCGTAACCCGGCGGCTGACTTTAGTTGGTACGACCATTTCACCTGTAACTTAGATAAAGTCTGTAAAGTAAACACCGACATCATTCTAATGGGTGATTTCAATATCAATTTACTGAAACCCCACACCGCGTGGGAAACAACATCTTCCTTATTTGGGCTGGTGCAGCTGGTGCAGTCACCCACTAGGATTACTGCTGCATCATCCACTCTCATAGACCATATTTATACCAATAACCCTAAATCTGTGACTGACGTTTCTGTTCCCGACTTGAGCATTAGCGATCATTTCCCTGTAGTGTGTAAATGGGCTGCGCAAATTCCAAAGACTAAAAAGAAAGGTCATATCACCGTAACATATCGCTCTTTTAAACATTTTAACCAAAACGCATTTTTACATGATCTTAGTAATGCGTGCTTTGACTCAGTAACCGAGTCCAACGACCCAGAGGTTGCTCTATCTGCATGGTACAGCATTTTCCTTGGAGTACTCAACAAACACGCACCCCTCAGGGAGAGGCGTGTCAAAAGCGCGGTACTACCCCCATGGATTACAAAAGAACTGATGCAGGCCATGGAGTTTAGGAACACCCTCAGGAGAGAAAAGAAGTTTGACGAGTTTAAAAAGCAGCGTAATCGCGTCAAGTATATGTTACGCGAAGCGAAAAAAGCCTTTGTAAGAAATACTATTAAAAACAACAAAGACGGGTCTGCTATTTGGCGCGTCCTGAATTCCCTTACCCGAGGCTCTAGTGCATCCACGGTAATCCCTAGTGATCTATCCGCTGACATGTTTAATAATCACTTCCTGTCTGTTGCTGAAGTTTTTTCAACACAAGGAAGTGTCAATGATAAGTGTTTCGATATTTTAATTAACTACTGCAATCAGAAGACTGTGACTCCTTTTAGCATTCCATCGATTGCAATACATGAAGTAGGTAAATTCATAAGTAGTCTCGCGAACAAGAAGTCATCAGGCCCTGATGACATAAATCCTAAAGTTCTGAAACTATCCCTACCTTACATTGTTGAATCGCTGACATACATTTACAACCTATGTCTCCATCAGTGTGTATTTCCTACACAGCTTAAACTTGCAAAAGTAATTCCACTACCGAAATCCAAGGACAGGGGAAATCTGAATAATTATAGACCGATTTCGTTACTGTCCGTGTTAAGCAAACCTCTCGAGCGACATGTACACAAACATTTGTCTCAGTATTTAGAGACAAATAATATGCTTCATCCCTTCCAGTCTGGGTTTCGTCCGAAGTATTCCTGTCATACAGCGCTAAGCAGACTTGCAGATAAGTGGTTATCTAACGTAAACAATTCGCAACTGACGGGTGTTATTTACCTTGACTTTAAGAAGGCGTTTGACCTGGTTAACCACGACACTCTGATAAGCAAACTTAGTCATTATTTAAAAAACGTCTCAGCAGTTTCCTTCTTTAGTTCATATCTAAAGGGAAGAAAGCAAAAGGTTGTAGTTAATGGATCACACTCTGAAGTGAAGGAGGTTAAGTTTGGAGTACCTCAAGGGTCAGTGTTAGGCCCTCTTCTATTTTGTTTATACATCAACGATCTGCCTCTTCACCTAACGTCAGAATCTGTCGAATGTGACTTGTTTGCTGACGATACGTCAATCCACACGGCAAATAAAAACCTTAATGTGGTTGCAGATGACTTACAACAGAGCCTTGATGAGGTGTCCGCTTGGTGTGAACGTAATTCGATGAGTATCCATCCAGCAAAAACCAAGTCAATGGTAATTGCGACACGCCAAAAACACCAATTAAGCCCCCTTTCACTTGATTTGTCCTTCGAAGGCAATTCTATTGAGCAAGTGTCTGAACACCGCCTCCTTGGAATTATCATATATGATCAGCTCAAATGGCAGGCACACACACATAAAGTGTGTAAAACTGTTTCAAGAAACATTTTCATGCTGTCCAAACTGAAGCACTTCACTGACTTTGAAACCAGAAAATTATTTTATTATGCACATATTCAGTCCCACATTAATTATGCTTCGACGGTGTGGGATGGCTGCAGAGATGTACATTTAAAAAGACTGAACTCCTTACACAGAAGAGCAGCGAAATTAATTTTACCTGATCCTACTTTGACAACGGATGATAAGATTTACAAAGCGGGACTTCTTTCTCTCAAAAAGCAGTTTGCATTCAACAAAGGTGTTCTCCTTTTTAAGATTCGGAATGACAACACTCCGGAATATCTAACCCAGCTGCTAGTCCGGTCACAGTCCCGCTATGGCGATACAAAAAGCCTATATGTAGTACCCAAAACCAGAATAGACTTATTTAAAACCAGTCTAGCATTCTCGGGGGCGACTTTGTGGAATTCCCTTCCATCCCACACGAAGACCACTCCAACGGTATCATGTTTCAAGAAAAGTCTTTTTGAACATTTATCTTCGCAGCCATAACTATCTTCAAGCTTTGCTTTCTATACGTAGATATCATTGTTAGTAATGTACCCATTCTACTGCTGTGTATGTATAGTGCTGCTGTGTTGTTGCTCTTTTTTTTTTTTTTTCCCTTACCATTGCTCCAACTCCCCCAACACACCGTAGGCGTTCGTCCTATACATGTATTAATGTAATGTGATTGTTGTGTTTGTAGATGTAGCAACGGCAGATTTGAAAAATGACATTGCCTCTGGCATTGTTAATATCTTTACCGTTGTAAAATAAAGATTCATTGATTCATTGATTCATTGATTCATTGATTCTCTCTCTCTCTCTCTCTCTCTCTCTCTCTCTCTCTCTCTCTCTCTCTCTCTCTCTCTCTCTCTCTCTCTCTCTCTCTCTCTCTCTCTCTCTCTCTCTCTCTCTATTGCGCACTTTACACGCAGAAGAACAGACCTGGAATCAGACTCTGTTGAAAGCGTGTGGGTTCAGGTGAAGACAAACAAATCGGCCCCTTTGCTTGTTGGATTTGTCTACAGAAATCCGTCTGCATCATTTGAGTGGTACGACGATTTCTTACAAATGGTGGACACCGTTAACGATTGCAGCTCTGATATTTTACTGCTCGGAGACTTTAATATTAACATGTTTTCCCCACACCCTGCTTGGGAGTCTATTATTACTATGGTAGGCCTCAAGCAGCTTATCACATCCGCAACTAGAGTTACACAGTCGTCTACCACTCTAATTGATCATGTATACACTTCGAACAATTCCAGGGTCCTTAGCTCTCGTGTTCTTCAAGTGGCGATCAGCGCCCGACCACTACCCTGTGTGCTGTAGCCGGGCTCTGAAGGTGGACAAGGCATGTCGTAAAAAAATCAGCATACCACTATTCATTACAGGTCGTTTAAACACTTCAATCGGGACGCGTTTCTCGCCGACCTGAGCGGAATCTCTTTTCAGTCAGTTTATAACTACGATATTCCTGAAGAAGCGTAAGTTGGCCGAATGGTACAGATTGTTCCTTGGTGTACTTGACAAGCATGCGCCAGTACGTGAGAAAAGAGTCAAACACGCACAGTTACCTCAGTGGTTAAGTAAGGACATTAAAGACGCCAGGGCTCTCCGAAATGAACTGAAGCGGAACAAAGATTATGCTGCTTTCCGCAAGCAGCGTAACCGCGTAAAGTACCTGGTGCTCGAGGCCCGGAAAAAAACACTTCCAGCGCTTGATGGATAATAAAACTGATACCGTATCTGTCTGGCGAGCCCTCAATGCCTTTACCAAATCACGTCAAACACCACCATGTACTTCTATACCTGCTGATACCTTTAATCAACATTTCCTGTCTGGTGCCGACTCACTTTTGAATAAACGTACTAATAACCTAAACAAGCCGACTATTTCTGTAAAACTTAATAATTTTTGCGATGTGAGACTGGCGCCAAACGACTTTTTTTAGTATTCCGTATTTAACTGTTTTCGACGTAGGCAAGTCTATCAGTCAGCTGAAAAATAAACGATCCCTTGGTCATGACGGCATTAATAGTTTCTTTTTAAAACTGTCTGTCCCCTATGTGGTTGAATCTTTAACATTTACCTACAATCTTATAATCCAGCGAGGTACTTTCCCAAGAAGCTGGAAAATAGCTAAAGTCATTCCGCTGCCTAAAACTAAAGACCTTACTGACCCCAACAAATTCAGGCCAATTTCACTTTTATCAGCTTTGTCGAAGCCGATAAAAAAAAACATGTTCACAGGCACCTGAGTCACTTCCTGGATACACATAACTTGATTTATCCATTACAGTCAGGCTTCAGATCCCGCCACTCTTGTCACACGGCTCTGTCTCATCTGACCAATACCTGGTTAACTTCAATAAACAATGCTGAAATGACCGGTGCGGTATTTTTAGATTTTTCTAAAGCTTTTGACTTAGTCAACCATGAACTGTTGCTACAGAAGTTGTTGGCATACCACATAGACACAAATTCCGCTGCCTTCTTTAAATCTTATCTAAGCAATAGATCTCAGTATGTTTTTGTCTATGGTAAGTGTTCCTCAGAAGGTGTAATTAAGCACGGAGTGCCCCAGGGATCTATTTTAGCCCCTCTCTTGTTTTTAATCTTTATTAATGACTTGCTTTTGTGTCCTCCTTGGCTTGACTTCGCGAACGAAGATTCTATAGGGCTTGCCCACGTCGTCTGCAGGCATTTTCGTGGCTGCGGAGGCCAATCCGGGACAGGCAGGTTCGACCGCAGTGGCTGCAGGGGAAGGTCTGGTCAGGGTTCTGAGTTACGGCAACTCGGTTTTTTCTCCTGAGCCGTTTGTCCTTAAGGTTAGCTCTGCGAGAGTCCTCAAAGGAGACGGCTGCCTTGTAGATGGTGGAGCGCCAGGTGTCACGGTCCGCAGCAAGCGAAGACCACTGGCGGTGGTCGATTTGGCAGGCACTAAGTGACTTCTTGAGACCGTCTTTGTATCTCTTCTTTGGTGCCCCTATGTCACGGTGTCCAGTAGCAAGCTCGCCGAACAGAGTGATCTTGGGTAGGCGATGATCCTCCATCCTGGAGACGTGCCCCGCCCAGCGAAGCTGTGTCCGCAGCAACAAAGCCTCGATGCTCATAGTTTCTGCCTGTTCAAGGACCTCGACGTTGGTGACATAGTCACTCCAGTGAATGCCCAAGATGGTACGCAGGCAGCGCTGGTGAAAGCGTTCAAGGAGTCGTAGTTGGTTGCGGTAGAGGGCCCAGGACTCGGAACCGTACAGCAGGGTGGTGAGGACGACAGCTCTGTACACACTGATCTTGGTGCCCGTTTTCAGCTGTTGATTGTGCTACACCCGCTTGAAAAGTCGCCCAAAAGCGCTGTTTCGCTTTTGCCAGCCTGCTGTCAAGCTCCTTGTCCAGCTTGGCATCTGACGTGATGATGCAGCCAAGGTAGGTACACTGGTGTACTGACTACAGTTCAGACTCGCCGATGGTGATGTGGGGAGGGCGATGTTCTACCTTGGGTGCCGGCTGATGAAGTACCTCTGTCTTTTTCAGACTGACCTCGAGTCCAAAGAGCTGGGCAGCATCTGCAAAGCAGGATGTGATGCGCTGCAAGGCTCTCTCTGTGTGTGCAACAAGGGCAGCGTCATCAGCAAAGAGCAGCTCACGAATCAGTTGGTCTAGGGTTTTGGTGTGGGCCTGCAGTCGTCTGAGGTTGAACAGGCTGCCATCGAGACGATACCTGATGTACACTGCATCGTCATCGTCGAGGTCTACTGTGGCCTGCTTCAACATCATGCTAAAGAAGATGGTGAAGAGGGTTGGTGCTGGCACCAACCCTGCCTTTGTGTATCTCACAATCAAATGTGCGATGCAATTTGTTTGCAGATGACGTTACTCTCAACGTGTCGTCGGCAAAAATATCTACAATTAATTCTTCTTTGCAACATAGTCTGGTAGACGTCTCAAATTGGTGCCGAGACAACTACATGATACCTAACCCATCTAAAACAGAGTGCATGTTAATCACTACACGTCAAAAGCACCAGCTAAACCCACCGCCACTTAGCCTTTCCCTTAACTGTGAGCCGATTAAACAAGTTAAGGAGCGCCGGCTGTTAGGCGTCATTATAGACGATCAATTGACATGGCATGCGCATGTAAACAGTGTGTGCAAAATTGTGTCCAGAAATCTATTTCTCCTTTCAAAACTTATTTACTTTACGAATTCAACAACTAGAAAACTCTTCTTCAGCGCTCACATCCAGTCCCACATTGACTACGCATCTACAGTCTGGGACGGGTGTAGTGATGCGTGTTTAAAGAGGCTTAATTCCATCCACCGGAGGGCAGCCAAGCTAATCCTTCCTAATAGCAGGGACAGCACTGACGTGCGACTCAGGGCCCTTGACATGCTTCCGTTACGTAACCTCTTTCTGTTCAATAAGGGCGTGTTAATGTTTAAAGTCCGCATATCCAAAACCCCTCGGTACGTCTCGGATTTGTTTAAGTATGCAAACACACCATACAAGACATCAAGGAACAAACTGTCAGTACTTAGGCCACGACTGGATATATTCAAAACTAATCTGTCTTACTCAGGGGACAAACTCTGGAACTCGTTTCCGGCCAATATTACCGAGGCATCTTCATTGTCCACCTTCAAGGCAAGACTATTCCGGTACTTAATTGAGCCGCCGAACAAAGCGCACGCAACTGCTGCGTTCTGATTAATGACTGTTATCAAACATGTAAGTGTGTGGGCGCGTGTGTATGTGTGTGCGTGCATGTGTACGGAACAGTGTGTTTTGTGCATGTTTGTTTATGCTGGTGTGCGTGCGTGTGTGTTTGTGTGTGTGTGTGTGTGTGTGTGTGTGTGTGTGTGTGTGTTCTTGCGTGTATGTATGTGTGTGTGTTTGGTTAGTCAGGAGGAAGTAAAACGTCTAGATAACCTTGACGTTTATGCTTACAGATTTGCGTTCAATGTACCAGATGTAGTCTTAACAGTGTGCAATGTATATGTATGTGTTTATTGTGTAGTTGTATTTCATGTACCGTGTGTAATGCATATTAGCCAGACGTGGGTCGGGACTTTGCTTCGTCTGACGCGGGCATTGGTTGAAGGCCCCGGACATACATCACGATACCACGTTTGTCCGGGCCTTTAATCCAATGTTTGAGCCGTAGCGGGGTTGGTTGGTTGGTTAGTTCGGGTTTAACGTCCACAGCACCGAGGTGGTCATGGACGGCCCTGACGGGCGGGTTATGGGGGACAGGGAAATCTATTGCCTATGGAGTACGACCTGAACACTGATCAACTCAGGCGCACTCCAACTGTGCCACTTTGATTTACCAGGACCTTTCAACGGACATGCTATTGAACAAATTCATTTTTTCACATGGATTGTGAGTCCAGCTACCGGGGCCGGGACGGGATTCGAACCCACGACCCGGCGATTCCCTTCGCTCTCCTGCTCCGACGTTTAACCGCCTGAGCTATTTCGGACTCTCCGTAGCGGGGTCTGACCTAACTCTGATTTACGTACTTCCGTGTATGTGGGTGTGTGTGTGCAAGCGCGTGTGCGTGCCGGCGTGTGTGTGTGTGTGTGTGTGTGTGTGTGTGTGTGTCTGTGTGTGTGTGTGTGTGTGTGTGTGTGTGTGTGTGCGTGCGTGCGTGTGTGTGTGTGTGTGTGTGTGTGTGTGTGCGTGCGTGTGTGTGTTTTCATGTAGTTTGTAGTGTAACCGGACTCAGTGACTGGGTGTAGGCGACTTAAATAGTTTATCAGATAGACAAAAACTGCCCATCTAATACAGTACTCAAGTGCCTACAGAGTTTAAGTCCGCATTCCTTTTGTGGTCTAGGGGAGGACTGAAGATTGCTGTGGAGAGTAGACTATAAGTCTACTCTGGTCTCGCATGCGCACAACTAAAATCCGTGTTTACTTGCCTCGCGTTGTGTTCAAAAAGCCAAAGTTCCTTGCGCAATGGACCGACCACAGTATCCAGAAAAACCCTATTTTGAATGGGTTTGGTGTTTGTTGCTGTTACGAGCTACTGAGCTACCAACGTGCGCTCGCACGATCGGTCACACCGTCATACTGACCAAATGGACATACACTGACACAAACAAACTTCTCGCACGTACACACGCACAGTCTCAGTCTTGCTCTCACTCTAGCCGAGCATCGTAAGATAGAAGTAAGGTTCCAAGATTTATTTATACCAGAAAAGCACTCATGATGAAACAAACACTGAACATAATCAATATTAGTCAAACCAGTGCAAGTGCCAATAACCTTAAACACACATAGGCATAACACCTATACCTTCTATTACGACACCTAGCAGACCTATCTCCTATGACTACGATTCCTAGCGAACCTAACTCCTAGGCCTAACACCTATACGCACTTACCGACGAATAAAACCTAATCGCTGTCCTAACGCATCCTAAACCCTATTTGGGTGAAGTAGAACTAAACGCTACTGTCTCTATAGGATAGGGCCGGGGTGGTTGAGGAAATCATTATTCACAATCGCCTCGTGGGGTAGGGCCGGGGTGGTTGAGGAAATCATTATTCACAATTGCCTCGTGGGGTAGGGCCGGGGAGTGTAGGAGATCATTATTCACAATCGCCCACGGGGGAAGGGGACTGGAGTGTGAGAGATCATTATTCACAATCGCTCACGGGGGAAGGGGACTGGAGTGTGAGAGATCATTATTCACAATCGCTCACGGGGGAAGGGGACTGGAATGTGAGAGATCATTATTCACAATCGCTCACAAGGGGGGGGGGGGGGGGAGGGGTGGAGAGCATTATTCACACTCTCCCCGAGACTGAGAATCGGCCGCTTTATATAGGCTTCCAGCCTCTGGGTCCGGAAACTACGTCACAGCTTCGCGCGTGTAGTCCGCTACACACCAACTAGCTAAGTCAGCAAAATTCTCGCTCACAGTGCGCCAAGCGTGCACTAAACCACTGAACTCTGACTTGCTGGTAGTAACTAGTGATAGCATTAGCAGAGGGCTCCTCTGCTACACTCCCTCCTCCTTAAGACCTAAATGTGATGTGCACGACACATTAGTCAAACAAAAGGAATAGAGTCGCACAAACTAAATGAAATGCACCAAGTTCAAGAAAATTACTTCTGGCATGCACAGTAAAATCCAAATTCAAAAGAAGTTCCACAAATTCAACAAAATAAAATCGTGATGCATGCACAAGAAAATTCAAACAAAATCAAATCAAAGTCCAAATTAATAAAACATTCAAAACACATTTCAAAACATGATCCCTGATCATGAACACACATGAGCAACCATTTCAGCAACCGCGATGCGCTCGTGACAATCAACAAGCTTCAGCACCACTCAAAATGCATAGCCACTGCATGAAATAATCCACACAAAAAAAGCAACAACTAAAGAAACGAGGTTTCAAAAACAAAATTGAAGTACTGCGAGCTGATACACAACAATGCAACCATAGCAAAGTCCAAAGCTTACTCAGTCTGCCACACACACACAAAAAAAAAAACAACATAAAGGCAAAAATCAGCCTTTTAGCATTTGGTCCATATCGCATGGAATTCTCTAAACCCATGTGAGCAAACTGGTTCGCGTAACACACACCCAACATTAGCACCAGTGAAATCCGACGATTTCAAAGTGCAAATTCCTGAGGTAAAATCTAGTACAAAACCTAACCAAAAATATTCAAAAATCGTATGCCAAAAAGTTTAAAATACAGTACAAAAACAAACAACCAGACCCAGTTTGTTGCTGAGGTACAAAACCTTCAAAACAGCATAGTCAGATGATTACATATAAGGAGAAAAATGATATATGATATGCATATTGTGAAAAATGATATATGATTGAGACGTCTCATCATCATCATCATCAGTCCCTTGCCCGAACTGGGCGTTGGGGGGACTGAAAGGCAGCAGCAACAGACAGTGCTCTCCACTGAGTTCTATTTTGGGCGGTGGCAAGCAAGTCTGACATCTCGAGTTCGGTCCATTCTTTTATGTTTTATGTTTCAACACCTTGTCCAAGACTATCCTCCAAGGCACTCTCGAAGGAAGTCGTCGGCGAGGTCGTCAGAGAAAGAGTTGGGTCGCAAACATAAAAGAATGGATTGAGACGTCTAGGCATGCACAAAGCAATACGACGACAACAAAATGAAAAATCAAAAACATTTCTAATTCAACACACACAAAAAAATATGCATGCAAAGGAGACATCTAAAAAGAAACAAACTTAACGGATACTCAGTCATGGCATTGTTCGTCCTTGGATAATGTCCTTACTTTCTTGATGTTTAGAGTCCTTTTCCGCTGACTCGCGTGACGTGAGAGGTTACTTGGTCAGAGCCGACCGGGCAACACTCTCGTCTTGGAGTTTCATGTGTACAATTGTACCAACCCAGATAAGGCTGTCTCTCTCTTACTTGATCTGTTCCTAGGGGTGCTAAACAAACATGCGCCAGTAAGAAGAAAGCGAGTCCGATCCCGCCTGCCTCCCTCATGGATAACCGGCGAAATTAAACAAGCAATGGATGATAGAAATAAGGCTAAGAAAGAAAAGAACTTTCATGAATTTAAAAAATTGCGAAATAAAGTTAAGTACTTAATTAGAGAGGCGCAGAGATCGTTTATAACCAAAACAGTCGAAGAAGACAAAAACCCTTCCTCTATCTGGACAGCACTTAATACGCTTACCAACAACAAGCGTAAACAGTGCAATACCATTCCAGAAAACCTCTCCGCTGAGGAGTTTAATAACCACTTTCTATCAGCCCCCAAAGACTTACTCAGTTCTCGCAATCGCGATCAGTTGATATATTCTACACCAGAGAAGCTAACAAAGTTCTGTAAGCAAAGATTGTCCTCAGATGATATTTTCGTCATCCCTGATATTGCTGTACACGAGGTAGGCAAATACATTTCCATCCTAAAAAAGAAAACGTCTTCGGGCAGTGATGGTATCAATGGATATATCCTTGACCTGTCGCAACCATACATAGTGGAACCTCTTACATACATTTATAACCTATGTATTAAAAAAAATGTCTTCCCAGTAGCTTTCAAAAAATCAAAAATAGTGCCTATTCCTAAAGCAAACGATTCTTCTGAAGTTAATAAGTTTCGCCCCATTTCCCTTCTATCAGTTCTCTCGAAGCCTCTGGAAAAGCATGTTCACAAACATCTTTTGGAATTTCTTGAAAAAAGGTCCCTATTATATCATTACCAGTCAGGTTTTCGTCCCAAGCATTCATGCCACACTGCACTCGTACGAATAGTGAATTCGTGGGTCAACAGCATAAATGATAATAAAATGGCTGGTGCTGTCTTCTTGGACCTACGAAAAGCGTTTGATCTTATTGATCATACCATCTTATTGAAAAAGCTTGCCACCTACTTAAACAAAAAGAGCGACTCAGCTCTTTCGTTTCTGAACTCCTATCTTACAAAAAGAACACAAACAGTCTACGTCAATGGAAAATGTTCTTCTGAACAAGTTGTCGAGTATGGAGTGCCCCAGGGTTCTATTTTAGGCCCACTACTATTTTGTATCTTCGTTAACGATCTACCGTTACATGTAACGTCTACTGAGGCTGAGTGTGACATGTTTGCCGACGACTCAACATTACATTCCGCTGGTAAAACTGTGCCTGAAATTGCAAATAATCTTCAAGAGAGTCTTCATAAAGTCTCTCGGTGGTGTAATGAACATCGCATGCTTGTAAATCCCACAAAAACAAAAAGCATGCTTATCACAACCCGCCAGAAACATCAGCTCAAACCTCCATCACTCAACCTTTCTTTGGACTCTATCCCAGTTGAGCAGGTCAGTCAACACCGCCTGCTTGGAGTAATAATAGATGATGATCTGAGCTGGCAAAACCACCTATATTATATGAGAAAACATTTGTCCAAAAAGTTGTTTCTACTTTCCAAACTTAAAACGATCATTGACCTTAAGACACGCAAACTATTTTTTAATGCCTACATTAAACCACACATTGATTATGCCTCAACAATATGGGATGGCTGCAGTGAAAATTACTTCAAAAAGATAAACTCATTATACAAGCGCGCTGCTAAGCTTATCCTCCCTGATCCGTCTTTATCCACTGATGCCAAGCTGCAGGCCATCGGACTTCTCCCTCTTGTTAAGCACCTCGCACTAAACAAATGTGTACTGATGCACAAAATTCTTAACGGGAAAGCTCCACCTTACTTATCTAGGCTTTTTTCGCCAACTGAAAAAAAAATACAGCACCTCCAGGAACAGTCTCTCTATAAAAAGGCCCCGTATAGACCTGTTCAAATCTAGCCTGTCTTATTCAGGTGCTCTTCTATGGAATTCCCTTCATCCCACTATTCAACAAACCACGTCCCTCTCTCTGTTTAAAAGTAGAGTACATGATTACCTTTCTAAGACAACGTTATGCTGATCATTTCTTCTTCTTTGTTTCTCGACATAATACGCTTCATGTTTTTAATTTTTTTTTTGCTATTTTGTTTTCTTTTTCCATCTAGCCTCCAAATTGTTTGTTCTGTTTTCTAACTTGTTTTTGATAGTACAAAAAATATCATACCTACTTATGTTAGATAATTATGTGTGCACGTGCGTGTGTATGTGTATGTACAAAAGTGCGCAGGTGCACGAGTACATGTATATGTGTGTATGTGTGCGTGTGTGTGACGTTTATTATTAGTTAGTTTTTGTTGTTTGGTTGGTGTTTCCTTTTTATATTTAAAGTAGCTTAGCAAGGACAGATTGTAAGAAAGGCCTGCGCGCCTAATATCTCAATCCTTGGAAAATAAAGTTTCGTTCGTTCGTTCGTTCTCTATCAGACCTATTAGAATGCTAGTCACTGGATCTCTCTTTTGGAACATCTCTAAGTCCTCACCAGACCAGCTGGCTAACCAGTTGCTTTCATGCATGCCAGGACCAAACGCAGAAGACTGAGCAGAATCCACGGTATCCCCTTTAGACATCGAGGCAGAATTACTCTGAATCGATTCATCTTTCCTGACTTCTACACTGGACCTGTCGGTGGTAGTGTCGCCCTGACTTTCACTGATAGTTGGGTCCGCACGCGGAACATCTTCACCCTTCGGTGAAGCAGCGTTCCTCTGAGAACCGCTAGCTTTCCCACCATCAGCTGAGTCATGACCACGTGCTTGCCGACGTGTCACCACTCTCACATGCTTCTTAGCACACTGATCACACTCCTCTCTCTGACAACATCTCCTTGGAATCCTCGACAACCCGTCCGCATTTCCATGTAGGGCGCCTCTCCGGTGCTCTATCTGAAAATCGTAGGTGTCCAACGTAGCTATCCATCTAGCTACCATGCCTTCAGCCTGATCAAAGGACTTTAACCACTTAAGGGAACTGTGATCGTTCCGAACCAGAAACGGACATCCCCAAAGATAGTGAGAAAAGTACTTCACAAACCTCACCACTGCATACAGCAATCTGTATGTGGTACAGTCTTCTTCTCCATCCTGAATCTGAGACAATACGCCACCAATGGAATTTGCTGACGCATATGTATCAAGAATGAACCTGCCCTCTCTTGTCGGATAAGCAAGAACGGGAGAAGACACTAAAGCCACCTTCATTTCTCAAAAGCTTGCTGACACCGTTCGCACCAAACAAACTTCTGATTTTTCCTAGTCAAGTTTGTCAAAGGACTAGCTATCTCAGCAAAACCACAAATGTATTTTCTGTAATATGATGTGATCCCTAAGAAGCTTCTGACTTCTGAAACACAAGTAGGGACAGGCCAGTTAACAACTGCCTCTACTTTCTTTGGGTCACACTTTGTCCCTTCTTTTGAAACCACATGCCATAGAAAAGCGCATTCGCTCTGCATTCATTCATTCAGTCCTCTCTGCGCCGTCTGGTGCTTGAGGCGACGGCAAGGGAGCGCCACTTTTGTCTGTCAGCTGCTATTTTGGGTGCTGTTTGCAGAGTAAGGCCTCTGTTCTTGAGCTCTCGCTCCACGGTTCGGCGCCACGTCTCCTTTGGTCGCCCACGGTTTCTCTTCCCCTGTGGTGTCCATCTCAGTGCCACCCTTGGTAATGAGTCAGGTGACATTCTGCAAACGTGGCCTAGCCATCTCCATCTCCGTGTGGCGATGGTTTCAGCGATGCTGTCTGCGCCTGCTCTCTTCCGTAGTTCCTCGTTTGTAATCATGTTTGGCCAGAAGACCTTCATGATCCGTCGCAGGCACTTGTTCTGGAAGACATCCAGCTTGCGTTCCGTAGCGGTAGTGGATTTCCAGCATTCTGACCCATATAGAAGGACACTCAGCACGTTGCTCTTAAAAATACGGAGCTTGGTGTGGATGCTCAGGCTTGTGGTCCTCCAGATGGGTTTCAGCATTGCGAAGGCTTGGTTGGCTTTGCTGATTCTTGTGGTGATCTCCCTTGTGCAGTCTCCATCTGTGGTAACCTTGCTGCCCAGGTACGTGAACTCGTCCACCTCTTGCAGAGGTTGGTCATTGATGGTGATTGGGTCGCCCACTATGGTGTTCTTCCTCATGACTTGAGTCTTCCTAATGTTGACCCCGAGACCTATGGAGCTTGCTGACTGTGTCAACTGTTGTGTCTTCTGTTGCATGTCCTGGTTTCTGCTTGCCAGCAGCCCGATATCATCGGCGTAGTCGAGGTCATCCAGCATTGAGGTCAGCGTCCACTGAATTCCCTGCCTCCTTCCCTCTGTGGTGCGGCGCATGATCCAATCAATTGCCATTGAGAATAGGATTGGCGAAAGAATACATCCTTGTTTCACTCCGGTTTCCACCTTAAACGGTTCGGTGAGCTGGTTGTTGTGGACGACTCTGCACTCAAAATTCTTGTACAGGGACCTGATGACGTTGACAAGTTTCTGGGGGATTCCATAGTATCGCAGGATTTTCCAAAGGGAGTCTCGATGCAGACTGTCGAAGGCCTTCTCAAAGTCTACAAAGACCACATAGAGGGATCCATTCCATTCGTTAGACTGCTCAAGGATCTGTCTCAGTACAAAAATATGGTCAATGCAGGACTTGCCTTTCCTAAAACCTGCCTGCTCCCGGCGAAGGATGCCATTCACTGCTGTCGTAATGCGTTCAAGGAGAATGCGGCTGAAGATCTTGCTGGTGAGGGATAGTAAGGTGATGCCTCGCCAGTTGTTACAGTTCCCCAGGTCTCCTTTCTTCGGAAGTTTGACGATGGTGCCGGTCTTCCAATCGCTCGGCGCTTCCTCAGTGTCCCAGATCTTTTGAAAAATCTGACAAAGAAGCTGCGGCGTTACCGTATCTTCTACTTTCAGCATCTCGGGGCACACTCCGTCATCGCCAGGTGCCTTCCCGTTCTTCAGCTTTTGAATGGCCTGCTTGACTTCCGCAATAGTAATGTTGCCGAGGTTAATGTCCAGGTCCTCCTCCGCTTCAGGAATGTCAGTGAGGGTTGGTGGGTCTGAGCGGTTCAGGATGGACTCGAAGTATTGCTTCCATCTCTTCAGCTTCTCTTCCTCTACTGTGACACGAGTTCCATCTTCAGCTCTCACTGGAAGGTCGTGGTGTTGCCCGTAATCGCCCTTCAGCTTCTTGGTGTTCTGGTACACTGTCTTCATGTCTCTCTGTTTTGCAGCTGCCTCCGCTTCTTCTGCCAGCCTTTCTGTGTACATTCTCTTGTCTCTTCTCGCTGATGTCTTCACCGCTTGATCTTTCTCTCTGTATTCTCTTGATATTATTTCCTTCAGTCTTGGTGATTTGGTATCCAAAAGTTTCTTCTTGATCTGTCTTCTCTCTTCTATGCGAGCCCACGTGTCTTCTGAGATCCACTCTGTCTTCCTGCTCTTTCTGTATCCTAAAACTTCCCCTCCTGTTTCCTTCATGGCTCTGTTGAAATCTTCAATAGTCAGCGCTGTCTCATCTTCCAAAACACTAAATCTATTCCTGAGGGCCAACCTAAACTCTTCTTTCACTTTTGGGTCTTTCAACTTGGCCACGTCGTAGCGCTGATTTCTGGTGTCTCCTATCTTTACTTTCCTAAGCTTCAATGTCACCTTCCCCACCAGAAGACTATGGTCGCTGCCAATGTCAGCATGTCGCATCACTCGCACATCCTGCAGAGAGTGCCTCCAGCGACCATTAATGATGATGTGGTCGATCTGGTTCTGGGTCTTGCCGTCTGGTGATTTCCATGTGAGTTTGTGGATCTCCCTATGCGCAAACAGGGTCCCTTCTATGCATTCGCTCTGCAGCAACGAACATTTCGAGGGCTTGAGCTTCAAATTGGCATCTCTGAACTTCTTCAAAACAACTTTGAGATTTTCCAGTGCCTGTTCCTCTGTCCTGCCTA
The DNA here is from genome assembly GCA_036245525.1 of Semisulcospira habei. Classification (NCBI taxonomy): domain Eukaryota; kingdom Metazoa; phylum Mollusca; class Gastropoda; family Semisulcospiridae; genus Semisulcospira; species Semisulcospira habei. The sequence continues at coordinate 40,506,909 of BTPG01000005.1, forward strand.
GACAAATGACATCGTCAATGTAGACTAGACATCTCTCAAAAAGAACACCACTTAAAGTCATCTCCATGAGTCTCTCAAAAGTAGCTGGACTGTTACATAGCCCAAATGGCATGACCTTAAACTGGAAAAGACCTTTATGCGTAGCGAACGCTGTCTTCTGTTTATCATTTTCATCCATCTTAACTTGGAAGAAACCCTGAGCTAAGTCAAGAGTTGAGAACCAACACGAACCTGACAAAGCATCAAGCGAGTCACCAATGTGGGGTAAAGGATAAGCATCTTTGCGTGTCAGCTGGTTCAACTTCCTATAGTCAACGCAGAACCTAGTTGTACCATCCTTTTTCTTGACAAGTACCACGTTAGCAGCCCAGGGGCTGTCACTGGGTTCGATAACATCTTGTTTCAACATTTTGTCTATTTCCTCCTCCACAATTTCTCTCTGAGCTACGGGAATGCGACGAGGGGGTAACTTGACAGGTTTACCACCTCCTGTGTCAATAGTGTGTTTCACTTTGTTTGTCCGTCCAAGTTGTCCACCTGGAGACTGGAAAACATTTGAAACTCTAAGAGCGTCTCTTTCAATTTGTCTTTTGTCTCCTCGCTAACATCTGACGAAACATTAGCGATCAAACCCACTAAGTGACTAGGGAGTCTGTCATCCATATAGACCACTTCTTCTTTCTTTTCAGAACTAGTCGACAAAGAGTTCACTGAAAACCCAGTTTCTATGGACGCCACAGCTGTACCTGGCTTCACTACAATCTCCTTATCAGTAAAGTTGGTAACAGGAACAAGGATTTCTTCTTGTGACATCTGAACCATGCACCTCGGAACTACAAGCCCTGTTTCACTCCTGAAACTCTCAACACCTTCTAACAGACCATCAGCTTTCTGTAACTGACACGGCTGAACGAAAGATGCCTTCAAAAACATTTCAGACCTAGGGGGAACCCTAGTGAGTTTACATACTTTAACCTCTGCACTTGTACCTGACGGGGAAGTGGCGCAGTGGTTAAGGCGTCTGCCTCCAATGCCAAAGGTGCGAGGTTCGATACCGGGTTCCGGCGTTGGATTTTTCTCCTCTGGTGTCACCGTCTGGGCAGTGGGCAGATGTTCACATCTGCACGGGACATAGACGACCCCGGCCCCCACGAGTCCCCTGCTGCCTTGCAGGCCTGGCCGC
>BTPG01000005.1:40508591-40534370 GCA_036245525.1 Semisulcospira habei
TGGACTTTACAACCTCTAAGGAAGACAATAGAAGTGTATATGTGCTGTATTTCAGTGTGTGTGTGGACTTTACAACCTCTAAGGAAGACAGAATAGAAGTGTATATTATGTGCTGTATTTCAGTGTGTGTGTGGACTTTACAACCTCTAAGGAAGACAGAATAGAAGTGTATATTATGTGCTGTATTTCAGTGTGTGTGTGGACTTTACAACCTCTAAGGAAGACAATAGAAGTGTATATGTGCTGTATTTCAGTGTGTGTGTGGACTTTACAACCTCTAAGGAAGACAATAGAAGTGTATATGTGCTGTATTTCAGTGTGTGTGTGGACTTTACAACCTCTAAGGAAGACAATAGAAGTGTATATGTGCTGTATTTCAGTGTGTGTGTGGACTTTACAACCTCTAAGGAAGACAATAGAAGTGTATATGTGCTGTATTTCAGTGTGTGTGTGGACTTTACAACCTCTAAGGAAGACAATAGAAGTGTATATGTGCTGTATTTCAGTGTGTGTGTGGACTTTACAACCTCTAAGGAAGACAATAGAAGTGTATATGTGCTGTATTTCAGTGTGTGTGTGGACTTTACAACCTCTAAGGAAGACAATAGAAGTGTATATGTGCTGAATTTCAGTGTGTGTGTGGACTTTTACAACCGCTGAACGAGTCACAGACACACATGTGAACACTGGGATTCAGGCCATGCAGCCGCTGAAAGAGTTACATATAATAACAATAATAATAATAATAATAAACAATTAATAATAATAATAATAATAATAATAATAATAATAAACAATTAATAATAATAATAATAACAATTAATAATAATAATAATAATAATAATAAACAATTAATAATAATAATAATAATAATAATAATAATAATAATAATAATAATAACAAATAATAATAATAATAATAATAATAATAATAATAATAATAATAATAATAATACCGGCCATTATATAGGCGCTTTACCGAATTCCGCGAATCGGCTGAACTTGAAGCGCCGCGAACTGAACCCAACACGCACGCTCACGTGACACACACGCATTCACTCTGAAGACAAACACAGTACAACTGACAGACACAGGACATTCACGTGGTGCGAAGGGTCAGCTCGGCTACTGAGGTGTCGGAAATATTGATCGCTTCGGATTTGAAACAATCACATTATATGTTGCTGGTCTGTGATTTCGGACCCTGCTGCCTAGTGCCATAAGGATAAAAAGATCAGAGATCTGTACATAATTATACGAGTGTATGTGACGTTCCAGGGGTGTGTGTGTGAGGGAGGAGGGGGGGGGGGTGGGGGGGGGGGGGGGGGGGGCAGATGGTGCGCACATCGTGTTCCTGCACTCTCTTCCTTGTATGTTGTGTATCGTGTCTGCCGACCAACTTCCGCATTTTAAAGGTCGGGAGCTGCGATAACCCTTTTAGCCCGAGGGTCCCAAGTCTAACGACTATGTACCAGCTGCAGGAGATGGCTTGACCATGATAATTTAAGGGTAGTGCCAGATTAGCTTGGCGCCGGCAGGCGCCAAGCTAATCTGGCAATACCCTTGAATTATCATGGTCAAGCCATCTCCTGCTGTAGGGATCCGAGGCTAAAAGGGTTAATTCAACGCCAAAGCATCCCCCAGAAGTCTAAGCAGCGTGGCGTGTTGGCAGGAGGCATACATCTTCATGAGCGGCACTCGCAGCTGCAGGGGCCCATGAGGATCTATGCCTCTTCATTAGTGCCTCAGCCCGACGCCAGCCTTAGTGGCCCGTGCGCGGGCCATGCCAGCTAAGGCTGACGGCGTCTGCCCGGCGACCTTTTGCCGCTCCCCGGGCATTCAGAGACCCGTGCGCGTCGTATCAGACACCGCGATATACTGGGGCGCGTTAGACTGAGCGGGCTGGCCTGTATTAGCACTGAAAACCCAGCAGATCGTAAAATTGTCTGGTCGTTTAAGTCGGACCTGTAGTTAATTTTGACGCCTCATTAATGCTAGCGGCCGCGGACTTGTCCTTTTGAGATCATTATAAATTCAGTGTCAAAGAGTCCCATCCGTCAAAGAAACGTCATTATACGAAATAGCTTCAACAGGAGGCATAGATCCTCATGAGCCCCACGCAACTGCGGGAGCTCATGAGGATCTATACCTCTTGCAGTTGGTTTGCTTTCATTTTAATCCTGGCAGTGCCCGTATTAAGACATGTCGCAGAACTACGAACAGCAAAGACCGTGCCTGTCAGCCTTACATGGAGGTCGTTGAGGTTACAGATTGTCACGGCGGGGAACTGCAGAGCGTCGGTCGGGGTAACGTGGATCACAGTCTTGAACGGGTGCCTCGAGAAGTTCGTGAACAATGTCGCCAGCATAGACAGGAGAACAGCCAGCGCAGCCAATAGCAGGAGGGCCCAGACGGCTCTATCAAAAAGACAAACCGGAGAAAAGACGAAAGAAACTACGTACCAACAAAGAGTTGTTAATCTTTTATTTTATTAAACGCTAAGGTAGTAAAATCATCAATGAAGTGGTCTGAATTTTCAACAACTTTGCTATAAAATAATTAATAATAATAATTATTATTATTATTTCTATAGCGCTTAATCTTACTCAAAAGCTCTAAGCGCTTTACAATCTGTACACAAAACTAAAAATACAATGACACATGCACATAACAAACAAAACACAATGCCCGAACACACCACTTTTACAATAAACTAAACAACAATACATACATAATAATTTATATTTTAATTAACATTCAGTCTAAACAAGGAAACAGTAACAGTAGCAAAGTCTTCGACACCAGTTATTCGACATTTAACACCGACTTCGACACCAGTTACTCGACATTTAACACCGACTTCGACACCAGTTACTCGACATTTAACACCGACTTCGACACCAGTTACTCGACATTTAACACCGACTTCGCGAAACACCAATGTTCAGTTTTCGAAATACACATTCACACTTTTTTCTTCTTTTTTTCACAATTTCACCGTCAGTCTTCAGAAAGTTTGCGTTGCTCTTTATGGGAAATGCGCAGCTCTAAAGCCGCAGCGCCGCCACTCGACTTAATTGTCGCAGAGTTATTGTTATTTATTTTATTTACTTTTTTTCAGTACTTGGCTGGTGAGTCTGAAAAGTGAAGCACACAACCCTAGTAATGAAGAGGATTGAGATAGTACAACTGAGAAACACACAGTTCCTGTCTTTAAACGTACATTTTACGATCTTATACAGTTTGCGAGAGTACTCCCCAGTGCGCAAAGGCCATCGGGCCGACGTCGGCCCGATGGCCTTCTCATTGGGTCCCCATACATACCCCCTCGGGGAATACGCCACAAGTACTCGTCTATTCAAATCAGAATAGGGTAGAGGTGAATAGTTGAAGTGTACATGCGGCCTGTCGCTTCCCGAGTGGGTGTATCTGGGGAGTGCCCCAACGGTACTAGATACAAACCTTAGACCGCAACTCCTTCCAACATCACCGCAATTTTTCACGCCGTGGACGGAAGTTTCGTCCGAAAAATGCGCCAGCAGTTCTCTGGGCGCCGCCATATTCTTCTTATCGTCGTCGCGGCTGTCTTTGTTCCCTGTATCGTGATTTTCTTTCGCAGCATCGACATTGTCCGTTGACCGCATTTGGACACTGTTGGAATCTGAATACTCTTCTCGAAACAGGTCGCCACTCATGTTTTACAGCTGACCTACTCTCACCTATCTTGGCCAACTTTCTATCTCGGCTTGGTATGCACTATGAGAAAATAAGCAGGAAATCATGTTACGAAAATACTCCGTTGATTTTGTTTAACACACACAGCTCTAAGACGCAGTGCGCTAAGCTATTTTCTTCAGTTGAGTTTCCGTCTTAGAGACGTAGATGTCACCTCTGCGGTGAAAACATCCTATTTTACAGCGTGACATGCAGTATTTTGGCAGTTATGTGCAACAATTATCAGATAGCAGTGAGCTACGTCGCCATTTTGTTAACGCTGAGTTTCCGTCCAAGTCGGTGAGTTACAAGTAGAAGTCATCATCGCGGTGAAAATAAATGCGTGATTTCATTACTAAATGCGGTATTTCGGCCTGTAGCAAGAAATGCAGGTTACTTGGCTACCCTCAATGTTTTGAAGCACTCGCTTTCCAAGTCCAATGACAATCAGTGACCGTGGTGCGGCAGAATGTCAAGCTCCGTGTCAATTACTCGCACGGCCATCACATGGAACTCAGCAAGCATAACACATCCCAGATTATAGTCTAAACCTGACTATAGGAAATAGAAATAGAACAGACGTCATAAGTAAGAGGCACATAATAATATTCTCATGAGCCCCTGCAACTGCAGGGGCTCATGAGAATCTGTGCCTCTTGCAGATGGTTGGTGATAGACCAGAGACAGCGCGCCATGTATTCCGTGTGATTGAGTCGCGGTCCCAGACTCCCAGTGCATGACAGCGTAGCGGGCAAGTCGGACTGATTGTAGCGGCTGTCGCTCATAAATGATGCACCAGCAATGTGATGAAGGCCAACTCGTTAGGACTTAATTAAAGGCCCACTACCGCTGTAACTGTTCAGATATACACGCTTGTAACAGATGGTTACGAAAAGCTACACACAGGTCTAGTTGTGGTTTATTTAGACAGAGGAGAATCGGGTTTAACGTCCACAGCACCGAGGTGATCATGGACGGCCCTGACGGGCGGGTTATGGGGGACAGGGAAATCTATTGCCTATGGAGTACGACCTGAACACTGATCAACTCAGGCGCACTCCAAATGTGCCACTTTGATTTACCAGGACCTTTCAACGGACATGCTATTGAACAAATCCGTTTTTTCCCCCCTGGATTGTGAGTCCAGCTACCGGGGCCGGGACGGGATTCGAACCCACGACCCGGCGATTCCCTTCGCTCTCCTGCTCCGACGTTTAACCGCCTGAGCTATTTCGGACTCACGAGAATCCAGTGATTCACACGTCGTCTTTATATCAAGTAACCTGAGAATCAGTGACTCCACCCCGTTCAATAGTAAATACAACGGTATCAGTCCGAGAAACAGCTAAAAATAGATCGACACGCTAACGGGTGCACGAATAAATAAGTGCGATTACGCCTGTGCAGTGTTTGCTGCATGTCCAAACTGCCGGTAAAGTTCACTAGGTGTGTCAACAAGGCCTAATGAACACAAAATGGTGCTGAAATGTGTCATCAGATTTACGCGTGATGGTACTTTAACCCTTTGGCTGTAGGTGGCGCCACCGACAGCCAAAGGGTTAAACAGTTCGCTTAATATAACCAGAGCTTTCACTCCTGATAAAAACCCTTGAATGGCGCTGAACTGCGGGGTCAGCTTCGCTGTTTTATCTGTGAAGATGAGGCAAAAAATGAGACGAAAATTTAAATATTAGCATATTATCATTTGATGACTGTCCGGTGTGTATTGTCCTTTTTTTTTTTTTTTATAGGTTTTTGTTTGTTGCTTAATCCATGTCATACTGAGGCTAAAAGCTTCAAATCTGTGTACTGCCAAATGCAAGCTACATTATAGTACTTACAGATAAGGATATACACCAATGGCTTTAGTTCAAGGGTGGTGCCAGAATAGCTTGGCGCCTGGAGGCGCCAAGCTATTCTGGCACCATCCTTGAACTATTTTAATCAGACTTATTTCACGCATTGGTCTATTCCGGATGATACGGGTTAAAACCCGAGGAAAATCGTCCTGTGCCTCTGGGAATGTGCCATGATCAACTAATGGGTTTGATAGTTGATGCTTGCGTAACTGCTGATGGTTTGACGGTCCGGCTGCTTTTGCCTAAAGCGATCTTCTCCCTCACAGACTTTGCTGTATTCGCCTATACAATGGGTTATCGATGTTTTCTCGCGCAGCTATGACTTTTCTATCCTTCTTTTGACAAAACATGTGTAGGCGCGCGCACCAGAGGTTTTCCGCTGCTTTTTTTTTTTTTAGTGTAACAAAGCAGTACAAAGGAGAAGAACAAAAAGTCTTTTATTTTACGTCGTTCAACCTTCATGAATTAAGGGCCTTTTGTCCAGCACCACCAAGAACGGTAATTTTGCTATCGAGATCGAGTAACCCGTAACTCATTGAGTGCCGACACGCTAGTCAGATAGGGCTCGACCATGATAGTTCAAGGGTGGTGCCAGAATAGCTTGGCGCCTACAAGCTTATCGGAAACCTTCATATCTAAGAAGCCGAGTATGTGTGCCAATGGTCCATCAACACTGGTTGTTCTCAATCCCTCGATTCGAATTGAGGGAGGCAACCACTGTGTGTTGAACTCAAAGCATACCAACAGTCGGACACAAACATCAGAACACTTGACAAACACTTGACGAATCAAATCTAAAGAGTATTTATTGCACAAACGTGAAATGCGAAGGCAACCAGGCACTAACGTACATGTTGGATACAATATACATGAACAAGCATCAAAAAGCACCATCAACGGTGTGATATACATGTCTTTATTTGCTTCAAGCTCAGCGTTCTAAAAGAGGAGCATAGTTGTTTTGCTTTTTTACAGAGGTCTTTCCATCTGCACAAAACACAGATTCACATGAACCCAAGCAATCACAGGCCCTGATAAGAGTCTATGTCTATGCTGAGCAAGTCAGCTCCAATGGTTTTCCAAGGCGTTTTTTTCTGTGTTTATCGTACGACTAACAAACATAAAACAGCATTCTGGGTTGAAGAGTGAATTGTTACAAAAATCTATTACGTAACCAGAATACCAAAGAATTGAATATAACACAAACCACACTGGTTGCCACTATCGATTCGCGACCGCCGACAGGCGGTCGCGAATCGAGGGTGACAGTGTGAACATGCACCCACAGGCCTCTGGCTAATGAAAGGCCGTGAGCGAGCAAAAGGTCCTTGGGCTGACGTAAGCCCTGGCATTACACACAGCCATATGTAGCCAAACTAAGGAGGGCGCTGCGCCGGGCTGAAAATATTTTCTTGCTTAATTCACGGGCGATTTCTCTGCACTAGCCTACCTGTAAATTCAGCGTGAATGCGCTGGTAACATAGTCTAACTGGTAATAAACGGTATGGCTTCCCGGCATGAATGTCAAATGATGCTGCACTAGCCTACCTGTAAATTCAGCGTGAATGCCCTGGTAACATAGTCTAACTGGTAATAAACTGTATGGCTTCCCGGCATGAATGTCAAATGATGCTGTCCAGTATTACTTATGTCATTATGTCATTTCTAAATCTGGAATTAACCCATCAAGCCCCGACACACCACAGCAGGAGATGGATCGACCATGATAATTCAAGGGTAGTGCCAGATTAGCTTGGCGCCAAGCTAATCTGGCACTACCCTTGAATTATCATGGTCGATCCATCTCCTGCAACTGGCACAGTTATTTGGCAACCCCTCCCAAATTTGGCCGTGGAGTTTAAATGGTTTAAACCTTTGTGCTTTTCCAAGGGATGGTGATAAGGGGTTAGTTAGTCATTGGGGTTTAACGCCGAGTAGGCGACTAAAGCCATCTCACGGCGGTCAACACTATGTGCAGGGGATCTAACCGATTGTCCAGCGTGGAGTAATTCCCCTTGGTATGTACACATAATGGTAAAGAAAATCAGCACAACTCAGGAGATGGACTGACTGGAAGCTTTAGTAATAGTAATAGTAGCATGGCACCTCTTCAAGCACCAAGCTAATATTCAGTACACAGCCACACCTTTGCGCAACCATCCCTGTAAGACCTGTAACTCATTCAAAACCAAGAAAATTTGAACTCCGCCTAACTGCAAGAGGTATAGATCCTCATGAGCCCCCGCAGTTACAGCCACTTTGCATGTCCCTGCGCCTTTGACCGGCCGAGGATCTTTGATGTTAAATTAAAAATGGTTTCAGGAATACAAATCTGCGTCGACTGGCAGCGACAGGGTTAATTACACACGCTTTCCGCCTATCAAGACCTATCTTGAGCGAGCACCTGTTTTTTTGAGACCACCGTTTCTCTTTCCTCCCCCCAAAAAAAAGGTTGCTTAAAACAGGTCGTGCTGGTCAGCTTGCGAAATATGTTTCAGTATCCGGGATATACAGCGTCAGACAGCGCGCTTCATGTTCCCGTAATTGTAGTGCTGAATAATTTATTTACATAGACTTTAGTCTTTTAAACCAAATCCACAAAAAAGCAAAAGGTCCTTGGGCCGACATCAGCCTTAACCTGCCCCACGTACAAGCTAGCTAAGGCTGACGTTGGCCTGAGAACCTCCTACGTACCAGGCGTCTCTATGGACGACGGTATGAAAATCTGAAATGACTGAAAACGGTCCACCGACTGACTATGCCGAATGACTGATGGACAGCAAGAGACATAAATTCTCATGAGCCCCTGCAGACGCAGGGGCTCATGAGAATTTATGTCGCTTGCAGATGGAACAGGCTGGCTGAGGGACTGTGTCCCGCTTGTCCCAAAAATCTTAAATTCAGCTTTCTGAGAATTTGGAAGCCAACCAGTCTCCAGGACTGAAGAGTGCCACCCATGCACCTCCGTGTGAGTCAGAGACACTGTGGACATTATATCAAATACTGCAGTACATTGCAGCGTGTAACACTAAGGCTGACCTGCACTCTTGAACTATCGGGATCAGCCTACCTCGAACAGTCGGAGCTGAAAGTGGCGTAGTGTACTGTAGCTACATGTTAACCATACAAAGTCTTCACACTGTACAAATTCTGAAGCGTTTCATGTCACAAATCAAAGACAAAATCTGCACAGCTGAAATCAAATGAAGTACGCTCAAATTCTTGTTGCAAAATGACTGCTCATAAAATTCATTCATGTTTAACTTGTAACAACAGCAACTGTAAACATCTTTTACAGAAAAAAATACAGATTTACAAAAAGCAACCAAATGAAAAGAGACAGACAGACAGCGAGACAGAATCTGCCATTTTTCAGCTTAAAGTTTATGTCAAAGGTCACGTCTCAAAAAGGTTTCAGGCATATTTTCCGTGAATTTATTAAAATTTCAAAATTAAAACAGAACAGCATGGCTCTGTCAACGTCAACAAACTGGCAATGTGCAATGTATTTTACAACTGATCTGAAGTAAACTTTCGATATACAGCAAGCAATAGGGGACCCAAATGTTTGTAGTTCTATCCGAAGTTTGTTACAAAGTCATTTATACAGAAAAAGGTACTTGGGAGATCTGAAAAAGTGTTGTAATACGCGTAGGTGTCCAGATTTTGTTACATGCGACTCTACTGAGAGAACTTTGCTTCAATCCCAAATAAAGTAGGGAGACATTTTTTAACGATCGAGCGTGAATGACGGGGCCATCAATCATGACAGGTCAAGGGTGCCTGAAGGCTAATCTGGCACTACTCTTGAACTATCTAAGTGAATCCATCCTCCAACACCCTTTATCAGGACTGATGACTCATTTCCTCCACACTGGTTTCTTTCCTAAATCTGCTGCGATCGTGTGCAGCTGACTGAACGAGGCACAAGCGTGTATTCACTCCTGATTTTCGGACACCTCCTGCTCCCCGGAGTCATCCGACAGCAAAGGTTCCAGCGCCTTGTTCACCTGGAACAGCATCTTCTCTTTCTCTGCACTCGGCACGTCATGAAGGGCAGTGTACTCTCTGGCAAACTGGTGAGCAGCGGCCTTTGCACGACCCTCGCTGAATGAGACCGCCTTCACCGCCGAAAGTCGGGTTGAGCGTCTCACCGGGGTGACGACGGGAACCAGTCGTTCTTCGCATTCTGTCACACGCCTCCTGAGACAAAAATAATCAAAATGAGTATTTAACACTTCTGCTGCCAGAAAAATGCACGCATCACAGAGCTGCAAGAGACATAGATCCTCAGGAGCCCCTGCCCTTGTGAGGGCTCATGAGGATCGATGTCCCTTACTGGCTGTGTAATATGTATATATTGCACCTAGACTGGTTAGTATGCATTCTCTTTGTGAACTTGACCTTTGTTGAGTGAGGCTATTCAAACTGGCGAAAGTAAACTGGTCACTAAACTGAAGCAAGAATATATAAACTGGCACGGCTGAATAGAGGTCTCACAACAAAGCACAGGTCACACGTAAAGTCACAGGCATAGTTGCTAAGAAAGTGCCCAAATTAAAGTTTAACACCAATCCCAAACATACTACGTACATGACTGTTTCAGTACTGAACACACCGGTGCAAGCACGCTGTTGAAAAACCAGTACTTTAACCCATTTAACACCATGGCCGCATTTCCAAAATTTTGGCAATTTCAATGAACGGCTATGTACCAGTTGCATGAGATGGATCGGCCATGATGATTCAAGGGTAGTGCCAGATTAGCTTGGCGCCTTCAGGCGCCAAGCTAATCTGGCACTACCCTTGAATTACCATGGTGGATCCATCTCAAGCTGTAGTGCTTCCGGACTTCATGGAATAAACAGTACTAGCAGCAAATGCACCAGGGTTTTATTTATAGAACTGGTGGCTGCTAGCACAACTCCACAAGGAAGTAAGATCTCACCTTGCTATTACGCATGAGCCAAGAAACTCACAAGATCACAATTCATTTCACAATTGAACCAACCTCTTTGAAAAGGGCGTGACCTCCACCACAGAGTACTTGACTGTGGTCGATGTGAACATGTTGTCTTCCTGCACGTCTCGCGGGGGACCTTGATGCAACAACTGACGCTTTCTCGTCACCACGCCTGTACTTTTTGACAAGGATGTTGCAGAGTTGCTGCCTTTCTTGCATCTGTTTTGCGAAGCCAGCATTTCCTTCATGGTCGTAGTCAGCAATTTTGCCATCTCCTCTGCTGGCTGTCAGCAAAAATAAACAAATAATGTGACAGGTTTTTTTTAGACTGAAAAAAATGTGGGCAAGAGCACAGTTTATCATCATCAACTGACAATCACACCAAAAAAAAAAAAAAAAAATTAAAAAAAAAAATTAAAAAGAATTTGGCGGTTCGTGACTGATGACTATGTACCTGTTGCAGGCCCACCATCAATTGCCAAGCTAATCTGATCTGGCACCAGCTTGAATTATCAGGGTCGATCCATCACCTACTGTAGTACATTGGGGCTAAATAGGTTAAATGGTTGTTATGAGGGTTTAACCCCTGAAATACTGAGGATGAATGTTTTCAAATTCCTATGAAGGCTTCATTACAGATCAGGAGACAGATCAAACATTTTAGTTCGAGGGTGGTGCCAAATAGCTTGGCGCCTAGGTGCCAAGCAATACTACCCTTGAACTATCATTCAAATTTGTATATCATGCAAAGGTGTATCTGGATGAAAAGGGTTTTAACGTGTGCTTATTCAAGCTTACCTGAACATTGCTGATGATGGCCTGTTCAAATACCGCCAGCACACCATCTACATCTACCTTTGCTCTCAGCGCTGCCACGCGACACTTGTACCACCCAATGTTATACCTCACGTCACCGTACGCTTCCTGAATGCTGTCCAACCATCCTAGGGCTGCGTCAGCACTCAACGATTTCTGAGAAGAAAAATAAAAGAGAGAGAGAGAGAAAAATGAATTTTTCAATTAAAATATATTTTTTTGAAAAATACTTACCGATGGTATTACACTTAGGAAATGGCTCTTAGCTAGCCTAATTTTAGCCAAATTTGGTTGTGTCCGTATACGGTATCGTTGGCAGGAGTGGGGCGCCATAGAATAGGCCACCGCCAGAATAGCCTCCCCTTCTTCCCATCCGGTGCGAAATACCCGTCATACCTCAGTTTAGTTTCTTAGCCAACCTCGGCAAGCGGGGTCGGTGGGAGGGACCTTCGAGTAATACCATCGGTAAGTATTTTTCAAAAAAATATATTTTAATTGAAAAATTCATTTGTTTTCTCAAAACACATTACCGATGGTATTACACTTAGGAAGAATCCCAAAGAGGAGGTGGGTGCCGCCCTATTGCCCCTACTGCCAACGACAGTTCACAGACCCGCCCTCGCACAGCAAACTCCCGATAATTTTAGCTAAGATACTTACGGCGCCTACGGCGCCGGGAGGGAGTGTTGCGCTGCTGCGATGTCTCCCACCAGCGTGAGGTTCTGCCGCTGGGTGGAGAGGTCCCTCAGGTAGAATCGGGCAAACGTGGACTCCGCTCGCCATCCCACGGCCGCCACAATGTCTTTCACTGCACAGTTGCGGTCGAAGGCGAGACTTGTAGCCATGGCTCTGACCTCGTGCGCCCTAATGTGCATACGTTGGGCCGCTTCTGGCGCGAGGTCTTGATAGGCCGAGCGGATCACCCATCGAATCCATGAGGAGATGGTCTGGGCTGAAATGTCCTGTCTACCTGGGGACAAAGGGAGAAAAAGGCGGGTGCGTCTTCTGCGCAGCGGTCTGGTCCGTCGCAGGTACACACGTAACGCTCTCACCGGGTCCTGTTGTCTGGTCTCCCAGTTGGAATCTGTCACACGTAAAGGTCGAATGGTCATCATCTGTGGGGTCGTCAGAGGCGACCGCGTCTTAGTCAGAAAGGATGGTTCAGGAAGCAGTTGCACGGAGCCGTCAGCCCGGAACTGCAGGCAATCTGATCGTGTGGACAGTGCGTGAAGCTCACTGACCCTGGAAGCGGTAGCTAGGGCCAACAGGACACACGTCTTTCGAGTTACGTCCGGTAAGCGTGCCAACTGCAGGGGTTCAAAACGGGCAGTGTTGAGCCAAGTCAGCACCCAAGGCAGGTCCCATCTAGGCAACAGCGACCGTAGCGCCGGGCGTTGTAGACCGAAGTGCGCCATGAGATCAGCGAGGTCTTTGCAGGCACCAGGATCGGTTCGGCCCAGATGACGGTAGGTGTCAGCAATCATCGCCAGGTATCCCCGGATGGTAATAGGAGCCAAACTCTGGAAGTTGAACAGCCAGAGGAAGAACTCCGCCAGCTGGGGCATCGTCAAATCAGTGGGGGAAAGGTTGTTGTCACTAGACCAGTCGCACAGCACTTTCCACTTCCCCTCGTAAACTCGTCTGGTAGAGGGTCTGCGCGCAGCAGCGATGGCTTCCACTGCGTCACCTGAGAAGCCTCTTCTGGTGAGGGCTTGCCGCACAACCTCCAAGCTTGTAGGAGGAGACGCTCTGGGCAAGGATGAAACAGCGGCTGTCGTGGTTGCTTGAGCATCGTGCGAGGCGTAGGGAGCTGAAGTGGTGGGCTGGTGGCCAGGTTCAGCAGGTCCGTCGTCCACGACTTGTTCCAGCAGAAGGGCGCCACCAGGAACAGGATCGCGTTGCAGCCGCGAAGCTTGAGGAGGACTTTGGGGACCAGCACCGTCGGTGGATAAGCGTAGGCGACGAGCCCGTCCCAGGGAATGGACAGCACGTCGACTGCCCAAGCTAGTGGATCTGGAACCGGCGAGACGAACAGCGGCAACTGGCAGTTCCAACGAGTGGCGAAAAGGTCGATCATGGGAGCTTCCCATCTGGCCGCGATCATCTGGAAGATGTCCGGCCGCAGTGTCCATTCTGTGTGTAGGAGCTGTCCGCGGCGTGATAAGGAGTCGGCGAGCACGTTGAGATGACCCGGAATGTGTGGCTCGCAGAGTGATGCCCCGATCTTCGCACCAACGAAGCAGCTGGTAAAGGAGGATGCACAGAGATGGGGAGCGCGTACCGCCCTGCTTCTGTAGGTAGGCGACGACTGTTGAGTTGTCAGACAGCACGAGCAGTTCCTGACCCTGGAGCTGAGAGTCCCAAGTCATTAACGCCTGCCACACCGCCTGCAACTCCAACCAGTTGATGTGTCGGGTCAGAAGATCCGTGGGCCACACCCCCGAGGCTGTCGTGAACGACGGTAGAAGATGGGCTCCCCAACCGGTGAGACTTGCGTCGACACAAAGTGACAAGCTGGGAGGCGGTGTGTAAAGAGAGACTCCCGAAGCCAGCCAGTTGTGGTCCGCCCAGCGCATCAGGTGTGGATGTAACATCGGGGGAACCGGAACCAGAGCGTCGATGTCGTCCTTCGAGGGTCGCCAATGAAGTAGCAGGTGCAACTGGAGCGGTCGGGAATAGAGGCGTCCCAGGGGAATCAGGTCGGAAGCAGCGCTCATCAAGCCCAACAACTGTAGCCACACCCGTGCAGAGACCTTGTCCTGCTGTGCCACCTGTCGCGCCAGATCGCCGATCTTCTGTATACGCGCCTCCGGGAGTCGAACTAAGTTGAGATCGGTGTGGAACTCCATTCCCAGGTGAACAAAACAGCGGGACGGCGAGAGGTCGGACTTGCCCTTGTTGACGATAAACCCGAGGAAGTCGAGGAGGTCTAGGAGTGCGTCTCGGTCCCTCTCCAGGGCGGAGTCCACCTGGTTTCGTAGAAGGAGATCGTCAAGGTAGTTGGACGTAGGGCTTGAGCTCGTCCTTCTGGCCCTGGCGACGACAGCGTCCATGATCCTGGTGAACACCCACGGGCTGAGGTTGAGACCGAAGGGTAGAGCGCGGAATTGGTAGACGATTCCGGCAAAGGCGAACCGAAGGAAGCGTCTGGACGCCGGGTGCATGGGAACATGTAGATAGGCATCTGAGAGGTCGAGGCTGATGGCGAAATCGAACGGTTGCACCGTGGAACGCAGGGCTCGGGCGGTTTCCATCCGGAACGGGGGGGGGGGCGATGAGGAACTTGTTCAGGGCGGAGAGGTCGATGACCGGACGCCACTTGCCCCCCGGCTTGGGAACAACAAACAGACGACTGTAGAAGGCCGGAGAGTCGTGGCGTCTGACCACCTCTGTGGCGTTCTTCTGGAGCAGTGCGGCCACCTCGTTGCATAGTGCCTCGGCTCTGAGCGAATCGACCGGCATCGACGTCCAAAGTGGAGACCGGCGCAGTGGTGGGGGAGAGCGGAACGACAGTTGTAGTCCTTGGCAAACTGTCGACAGAATCCACGGGTCGTCGGGAAACAGCGAGGTCCAAGCGTCGCTGTGAAGAGCTAGCCTCCCGCCGACGGGAGACCCGGAAGCGGTCGGGGGAGGCGTGGTCGGAGTGAAGTCAGCGGGCCCTACCCCACCCGAAAGGACGTCGGGCAGGTCTAGGCCAAGCAGGGGCGGGGACGGTGGGGTCTGTGGGGCCGGGGTTAGGTCGGCGGGGACGACCAAAGGCCGGTTGGCGGGGGGGAAGACGTCCACGACTGGTAAAGGGGCGAACGATGGGTCTGGCGGACCGCAAGCCTCGACCCGCGGGCCTGCGGGCTGGAGGAAAGCGGGGTGGGGCGAACCTGGTGGGCCACAAATCCTTGCTCGATTCCTTAACTGACTGCCAATGAGGGCCGAAGAGGAGCTCGTTGCCAAGCGGGGCCCGACGCAGCTGGTTCTTGATCTCCGACGGTAGTGAGCAGACTTGTAAAACAGCATCTCGACGCATGAGGTCGCAATTTGCCGCCGCCGTCATCGCGTTGACCGAGGTGTGGTAGGCTGCCCGGTTGCAAGACACGGTCAAAGCTAAGATGTCGGTCAAGAGAGGGGCGATGGTCGGGCTCCAAGTCTCCTCCACCCGTCGAACTATTGCCTGAGTCGCCAAGTCCAAAAACCCTGCCGAAGCTAGCGCATTGCGGATGAGTGTCGCCGTCTTAGTCAGCCCCGGGGGGAATACTGATCTTTCTTTTTGTCGAGAAAGGCCCGCACAGGAAGTCGCTGAAGGATCCACCGCCGGCAGGGGACAAGCGAAGGCCTGAGAATGTCCTGCGTACCACTTCTGCTGGAAAGCTATCATCAGGTCCGCCGGCCACTTGTGGTCGGAGAAGAATCCCGTATCTCCAAGTGATCCCTGAAGTAGATGAGCTGACAGGGCATCCCGGATGTCCCGAAAACCAGGAGGTTGCGGTAGAGACTTGAAACGCTTGGCGTGGAGCTCCGCGTCCACAAAAGCCGAGGCTCTCTTCTTAACCGGTGGAGAAGGAGGACAGTCTTCCGCCGGTAAGGTAGCCGCAATAAGCCGCGCCGCTTCGTCTAAGGCACGCACGGTCTCCGTTCTGTGTCCGAGAGGCGCTGGGGGAAAATCCGCTTCTTCCGGAGAAGCCGAGCGAAGGCTCTGCGCGGCGTCCAGCCAGGCGGACACCGAGTCTCCCGGAGTTAAGCTGACGGAATCCACAACGCGAGCGGTGATTCCAAGCTTGTCTGAAGCCTTCACGGTATCCACGGGTGCATGAGGTGTCGTGGAGAGCCGCGGCGAAGAAACCATGGTGGGAAGAGGTTGTCTTCCAGCGAGTGTAGAAGGCGACCTCCTGGGAACACCGCGAACCCGCGGCGAGCGGCTGTGACGCGAAGAGCGGGAACTGTGCGAGGTCCGCCGGGACCGACGTAAGTCCGGTTTCGTCCGCGTCGCTGAGCGTCGCCTGGAAGGGGGGTCCCGCGAGGTGTGATGACGAAAGGAATGAGGGCTAACATGACGGTAAGAGCCCGCTGTACTGGTTCGTCGTCCCGGACTCGTTATCCTTTGAGTGTCTCCGCGTGGTAAGGGGTAGTAACTCGAGTCCGAAGAGCTCACCTCTCTAGAACGAAAGCGGCGATCAGGATCCCTATGTGAGGTCGATCGTCGTCTTTCCAAACTGTATCTGACGCGTGGGCTGTGGTCCCGCGCTCGGCAGGGAGAAACAGAAGTATCCCCTCTAACCTGAGATCTGGAGGAAGGGCGCGTGTTCGAAGCCGGCTTGCCCGCCCCCCGGGGGCCTGAGACTCGGCAAGGCGGCAATCTCTCTGTGCGACGCTTGTCCGCTCTATCCTGCGGCCAGTTGACATCCAAGGCCGCACTCGAGGTCGAGTCCCGCTGCTCCTCATGGACCAGTGTCCCCGACAGCCGTCCCTCCCGCAGGCGCTTATACTTGTCGAGCCTGCGATCTTCCGACTGAGCGAGGGCTGGTAGCATTGTGGGGTCGCCAAGTGCCGCCACCGCTGCGGCATTATCCCTGGTTGCCGCTTCTTGCACTAACGGATTGTCAGTCAACTCAGCCGCTGATGAACTTCCAGGCTCCGGCAACATCTTCGTCACAGGCATAGGCCCTGACTTGGGTCCTCCATTGGTGCCCGTGGTCGCCTCTAAGGAGCGAACTCTCGGAGGTGACCTATGGTCTCTGCGGGACAACGAAGTCCCTTTGTAACCTCTAGACTTCTCTGACAGGCGCTCTCTGGCAGGCTTCGTACGTTCTCCGTGGGGCAACAAAGTCTCTGTTACGGACTTGGCACCCACCTTCTTACATTCGGTCGTCTCTGCCAGGTTACTACTGCCAGGCCTGGAATGGTCTCTGCGGGACAACGAAGTCCCTACTACTGACATGGGTCCCACCTTCGGACCTCCGGTCGTCTCAGTCAGGTTACTTCTGCTAGGCCTGGAATGGTCTCTGTGGGACAACGAAGTCCCTGCTACTGACTTGGTTCTCTCCTTAGCGTTGGTCGTCACGGTCGGCCGGTCTTGTATAGGCCTCGGACGTTCCCTGCAGTAAAAGCGCCACAGGTCCGACCACTCTTCCTCCGGCCATGAGGCGCAGACATCACAGGTATGGGTTGAATCACAATCGGAGCAGGGTAGGCAAAACTCGTGTTCGTCCGAGGGCCATTGGAAATCACGACACCTCGTGCAGGTACGAACCTTGTATCTGTCCATGTCAGGAAAGGAGTCAACCCACGTCTCTCCAGCGAAGCGAAGACCCCGACGCAAAAAGGCAGCTCGCCGCTAAGTCCGACCGGCCGGCAGCAAAGTCGAAGCCGCGCTTAGGCAAGACTCAGTCCCCACTGCAAAGTTCCCGTCACCAGAAACCGCCAGGCTCGGTGAAGAATAGACACAGGCGAAGACTAGTAGCCGCTGAGTGCAGAAGCAAGTGCATCCAAAGTCGATAGCGACCGGTCAATTCAAAACGGAGGTCGAAGTGTACACAACCGAACTCGGCCAGCTAAGAACTAAACTGAGGTATGACGGGTATTTCGCACCGGATGGGAAGAAGGGGAGGCTATTCTGGCGGTGGCCTATTCTATGGCGCCCCACTCCTGCCAACGATACCGTATACGGACACAACCAAATTTGGCTAAAATTAGGCTAGCTAAGAGCCATTTCCTAAGTGTAATACCATCGGTAATGTGTTTTGAGAAAACAAATGCATTTTTCTTTAAAAGGTATTTTTTCGAAAAATACTTACCGATGACATGACCTTATGGGAGATGTCTACTACTTTACGCAATTCTAGCCTAAGAGCTCGTTGTGTTACCACACAACCCGGGAGGCACTCGGGGAACCCCGAGGGGGCCGAGAGTTATCTCCCGATACTTCCCATTTGGGACAGAGTACCCATAGTCCGTCAGTCAGGATACTTAGCTTACCAGCGGCAAGCGGGGCAGGTGGGAGGGTCGTCCGAGTCATGTCATCGGTAAGTATTTTTCGAAAAAATACCTTTTAAAGAAAAATGCATTTGTTTCTTCAAAAACATTACCGATGACATGACCTTATGGGAGAATGGCGAAAAGGAGGAGGGTGCCGCGCTCTAGCACACCTAAGGCCCCAAGGGCCGTCCTCCCAACCGCAAACTCCCGACAACTCTAGGTAGGTGTAAGCGACAGCGCTGAAGCGCCAGGAGGGAGGAGAGCCCCCCCCGGGAGGTCCCCCACCAGAGCGAGTAACCTCGCTAGGCTGACAGAACTCTGCGATAGAGAGCACCTGCGCGCCAGCCCTCCAGTAGCCACGAAGAGGGCAGCCCAGTTCCTGGCGGCTGTGGCGTTTGTGGCCTGCACGTAGCTTACTGGACGTAATTAGCCTCTAAGCTCCCTGAGGGAGGGACCCTGGAATTCGGATCGTATGGCAGAGCGTAGACAGGAAGATCGACTGCCCTGTAGCTTCAGAGCTGCCGGGCACGGCCAAGAAGCGTGCGCGTCCGCCCGGACGGCTATGTCGTCGTAGGTATACGTGAGGCAGGTTCAGGCTATCCTGCCTAGTCTCCTGGGGATAAGTCTACCAGCTGGGGTCAGCAGGGTCGGTGGGGGAGAGGTGACGGACGCTGTCCAAGAGCACAATGCCTCGCCAACTTCATCGTAGAGGCGTCAAGTTGGGGAAGCGGGCCATAGCGAGGCTTCGACTGCTGCCCATGCGAAGACTCCAGCGTTGAGGGTCTGTCGCAAACCGCCAAGGCGCAGGGGCAGGCGCTCCAGCAAGGCGGAACAGAGACCATCGCGGCTGCATGGGGCCCTAATAGAATGCGGGAAGCAGTAGCGGGGGGTCCGCGGCGAGAAAGAGGTTCAGGACCGGACCAGGGAAAGGGTGACCCACAGGAAGAGAGGAGGATCCTTCCCAGGCTAGGTCAGAGCGTTGGCAACTCGTCCAGGAGGGCTATACCCCACGAAGGCGCGGGGAAAGCCAGAGATCCCACCTTGCGGCGAACAGGTCCACTAAGCCATCTCGCCAGCGCGCCGATCCTCCGAAGGTATCCTGGTGCATTCCGAGTGAAGCAACTGGTTCCATCGGGGAAAAGGCTGGCTCAGACCTCCCACGAGCAGACCTCCTAGTCCGTGTCAGATCCAAGCCGTTCACGCTCTTGTCCGCGAGGTCCGGAGGCTAGGCTGGACCTCGAGAAGAACCACGGAAGTAGGGGGCGTAGCTACAGCAGCCGGGCTGCGAGACGACCGACGGAGAGTAGAGCCGACCTCCGAGCAGTGGCTAGGCCCTTCCACCGCGAGCACCGCCGCAGCAGTACCACCTGTCCGAACTCCGGTGTACCCCTGTGCGCCCAATGGGGATGTCGAGTAGGTTAGGCACCAGGGAGACGGCGCTGCGCTTTGGTTCCAGTGTCCATGGGTAGGTTGAGGAACCCCCGGTGAATCCAACGGAAAACCGAAACAGGAGCGGAGACTCCATCAGCGGTGACTCCTCCTTCGCATGAGAACCGAGGAACGTTGTGGAGGCCGAGTGCACGGGTAACTGGAGTCAAGGGTCGGCAGCTCCGGAAGAAGGCGCAGCCCAAGATCTGGAGGCGGAGCCGAGGACCACCTGCGCGGACCGCATCCCATCGCCATCTGGCACCAGCATAAGCGAAACCAAGGTCCTAGAAGCCTCCTCCGGTCTGCTCCCCCAAAGTGAAGGCCAGGAACTCCGAAGAACCTGGGTCAGCCGAGTCGTCAGCACAGGGGGTCCTTCCGCGGCCAGACGACCTGCCAGGGGCCAGGAGCCGTCCACTGGAGAACGAAGAGCAGGGTAAGGAGCTCCCCGATCCCACGCAGTTTAGGGCGTTACGGACGAGAGAGGTCATCTAGTCCAAGAAGAGTCAAGAGCGGATCCACCGCCGGTAGGGGCAGGCAACTCCTGAGACCTCCTGAGAACCGGTCCTGCCGAGGGAAGCCAACAGCTGACCACTCCAAGGAGGGCGAAGAAGCGCAGGGAAGTCGAAACGCCTGTCACGAAGTGCGGCAGCCGCGGCCAACTCCGAGCCGTATCCGAGAGGGCACCAGTGGAGACATAAGCCGAAGCGCTCGCAGACCCGTTTACCACCCGTGTGAAGTCAGAACCCTTCCAACTGACTAAGTGTAATTTGGATCTCACGTGTAAAGGGTACAAGCTAGTGAGTAGGCAGATCTCCAAAGGTGTATATAGTGTAAAACTGTGTAGAAACGTGTACATGGAAGTGTAACCCAAGCAAATATGCGTACTTTAAGCCCCAAGTGTAGGTAAACAGGTCTGTGCTAGGCGAAGTAATGACCGCGTCCTCCCCGAGGATCCACCGGAGGGGGTCGAGCGTCCAGAAGTGGAGAGACTGCAGCCAGGCGCCCTAGGACGGAGCACGAAGAAGGGGAAAGGGCTGAGTGAGGGGGAGAGGAAAGGGACGAACGGCAGCTGGACGCGAAGGGGATCGACGAGCGAGACGGGACAGGATCCCTGGAGCGACGTGAAGAACGGCAACTCCTAAGCACGCCCGCAGTGGAGAGAGAGCGGAGTGTAGACGTAGAGTGTAGGAAGAGTGACTCCAACGATGGCGAACCGTAGTGGACGAGCATCCCAATGGAGTGGAGCGGTCCCTCCTCGCGTGTATGAGTTCGAGAGAGGAGATCCGATGTTAAGTGCCGAGAGGATTCCAAATCGTGACGTGAAAGTGTACGCGTGCGTGAATGTCTCCATGGACCGAGCTCTATGGCGAGGTGGGCTCGCTGCCGGCGAGGAGACTCCGCGAAGGAGCTATCGGGCTGTCTAGGAGACGAGTGGGGATCGGCATTGGATCAAGGACGGATTGGCGCACGTCCCTCGGCACCGAGCTCCGTGCCGGTGCTGGTTTCCTGTCTGTCATAAGGTTTGTTCTTGGTGCGTTCCCTCCTGGGAACGACCGCATCGATCAACCCACTCCGCGTACTGGAACGTTGCGACCGGCGTGGTGATCTCTCCACAAGATCGTCAAGGACTCGAGCGGTAAGAACGGAGACTGGAACCTCGGTCCAGCCAGCTGGTCACCAAAGGACTCTGTAACCACTAGCAGCCGGCTCAGGGTGTTTCCCGACGAGCAGCGCTGTCCTGGTGGAGCCCCCTCCAGGGAGCGAGGGCGGTGCCAGCATACCCGCTCCGAGCGCGAAAACCTGCGCTACGTCGTCGGGCGCCTGGACGGCTTCCCAGCTGACCTTGAGCGGTGTGTGGGTTCCGTACTGTGCGCCCAGCGGATTCCATTTGTGCCAAGACGATGCATGCGTGCGAGAATGTCTCCGTGAACCGAGCTCTATGGCGAGGTGGGCTCACTGTTGGCGAGGAGACTCCGCGTAGGAGCCAGGGGCTTTCTAGGAGACGAGTGGGGATCGGCATTGGATCAAGGACGGATTGGCGCACGTCCCTCGGCACGGAGCTCCGTGCCGGTGCTGGTTTTCTGTCTGTCATAAGGTTTGTTCTTGGTGCGTTCCCTCCTGGGAACGACCGCATCGATCAACCCACTCTGCACGCTAACCTGACGCGTCCGGCATGGTGATTTCTCCGTCATCTCGTCGGGACTCGATCGATCGCAGTACCGGGACAGCAGCCGGTCTACCAGTAGGTCTGGAACCAGTCACAGGTGCCGTGCGAACTCGCCAAGTAGCGCCCAGCGTCGTTCAGGTCATGCGGAGCAAACGTCACACCAATGTTCGGAGGTACATCCGGCACCTGGTAGACCTTGTGTGAGTCCGACGGTCACTGGAATCCTCCATGTAGTGTGCAGGTCGTCCAGAGGCCACTGCAACATATACAAACCGAAGGCACGCGGGCGTGGGCCTGAGGGACCCTGCCCTGGTAAGGTTAACCTTCGCAACAAATCATGCACAACAAACTCAAACATGTCATGACAAGTATAGGTCCGAAGCAAGCGGCATGCACAGTAACCTTTGTCGGGGCGGTGCCCTCCGCTGAACACCTGCGCTGTACTATAGCGACGGGCCTCCAGGTGCAGCGTTGATCGTAGTTTTATGTTGCCTAATAGGCCATTAATCTCCTGTCGACCGTAATTTGTAATCACATGCACAAGCCTTAGTCAAGGAGGAATTTAACCAAAGAGCATATATTAAGTGTTCAGGAGACATAGGGCTGTCTTAGCACTCTGTTACCGTCAGGTAGGTTCGGGTTGGGATGAGGTCACCGGCGCCGGCCCTTAGCTGCCTTGGAGACGGGCTCCACCCGTCCGAAATCAATGTCCATTTCATAGCTCTGTTCCTGTAACTTGCGGAACGAGCGCATGCATGAATGTGAGCAGCACCTGTGGTGGCAAGCCAAACTTTTTTTTTTTTTTTTAATGATTTTCTTCTATTACAGCCACAAAAAGGTCATCTTGGACCTTAACAAACGGCAGCAAGGCGTGGCGACCAGTGGCCCTGCGCTCAAGTAGGCAAACGCCTGACATCCAAGAACAGAAAAAACATGTGATGCCAAGTATAAAAGTGCACAAGAATGTTCACCCACCAGCCAAAATGTGTACCTAATAAGCCCCCGTGTAAGGTAACAGGTCTGCATTACGCATAACAGGCATACGTGACCGACACAGTACCGAAGTAAGCGTCGGCTCTCGCCACACTCACCAACGCAATGCGTCAAGGAATGGCTGGAGCATAACACATTCCCCGAACCCCACAAGGTACAAAAGAGTAGGTAAGGAACAAGTGAGTAGGTAAGCGCCCGAATATAGTTAAGACTTAACTGTCACCGATCTTTTACACCACTCCCATTCCATTAGAGGTTTTAACCGCGAGGAAAAGGTGCTCTGCAGGCCACACAGGGCAATTGCTTCCGGTGCATGTAGTAACAATTCCGTGAGACATAGTTCGAAAAATTTCCTCTGTTTTTGCCAATTTTTCAGAGTGTGAAAGTTCCCATTTTTGCCTGTTTTGGCGTTTTGAGCAACAAAAGGCATGACAGGTGGTGTGAAAAATAGCAAAATCTGGGTAATTTTAGTCGACCTAGTGTGTTCATGGGAGCCTAATTGGGGCATGTGCACGGTTGTATGCAGGCTTGCAGATGACAGTTTTGTCATGGGGTACGTAGTGCATTTGAGTGTTGTGAAAAACGCTAACTCTTAATTTTTTTAAGAATTGCTGAAAATGTTTCTTCTGCGATGTGCTCCGCGTGGATTTTTTGTTTTGGCAGAAAAGTTCTTCGTTCATAGTTTTATGCTGCAAGAGGCTAACAGATAACAGTGTGTGAAAAGGGGGCGTAACCTAATTGCCCTGTGTGGCCTGCATCGCTAGACACCATCTTGGAAAACGAAGCTGACCACCTGTGGATCTGAGCCGTTTAAGAATGACCGTTCCAGATTAAAACGTCTCATTCCTTTCCTCACGCGTAAATGCCCTCTTTTGAGAAAGGGAGATTTTGACCCTGTTAAATAATAATGCCACACCAACACGGAAGGAGAGAGGGAACGGGCGCGAGGCCCGCCAAGTAAAAGTCAAGAATCTTGGCGCAAAGCAACAGCGCCGAAGAAGACCGCCTTCGAGCCCGCTCAACCAGTGCCCAGCGCGGGGACCGGCCGAGGGCCAACCCAACTACCTTACCTTTTCCCGGAGCGGGACCGGGGAAGGGGGGAGAAAATCTCAACCAAGGCACGCGCGGCGAAGTCACAGCAAAGCGCACAGCACAGCCCAGGCCGGCAAACAAGCAGCCAACGGGCAGCTGCCAACGAAAAGGGGACACCAGAGCCACGCAAGGCACAGGGAGGATGGACGAAGAAGAAGTCAAGCGAAGAACCAAGGCCGTCGACGACCGGCGAACCGGTCGAAAATCCCAAGTCCGTAGGCCAGAGCAAACACGTCTGAACAGCGTAAGCCTAAGTAGACTGACTGACGGACTATGGGTACTCTGTCCCAGATGGGAAGTATCGGGAGATAACTCTCGGCCCCCTCGGGGTTCCCCGAGTGCCTCCCGGGTTGTGTGGTAACACAACGAGCTCTTAGGCTAGAATTGCGTAAGTAGTAGACATCTCCCATAAGGTCATGTCATCGGTAATGTTTTTGAAGAAACATAAACAGCACACCACCAAAACATGTTCACTTTTTACTCTGAGATGACCGATACAAGTTTACTGTTTAACCCATATCATACTGAGGCTAAAAGCTTCAAATTTGTACACTGCCATATGCATGCTACATTATAGTACTGACAAATAACGATATAGACCAATGGCTTTAGTTCAAGGGTGGTCCCAGAACAGCTTGGTGCCAAGCTATTCTGGCACTACCCTTGAACTATTTTAGTCAAACATATTTCACACACTGGTGTATTCCGACTGATAAGGGTTAACGTGCTCACTGCTGAGAAAATCTGAACGACACCCAACTGCAAGAGGTATAGATCCTCATGAGCCCCTGCAATGAGGGGCTCATGAGGATCTATGCCTTTTGCTGAAATGGCTTTGCGCCCATGTTCCTTTGATGGCTGGGGATCTCCGACGCAGAAAAGGCCATGATTTCAAAAACACAATCTGTGTCCACTAGCTACACTCTCGTTTCACATCACAACTCTACAGAAAACCTACACAAGTCAAGAGAACATCCCAAGAAAGACAGAAACACGCTTAGAAAAGACAGTTACAACACAACCGTGTTGTGACTGTCTTTTCTAAGCACGTTTCTTTCTTTCTGGGTGTTTTCTGCTTTTTACATGCTTGGCCTGAAGGCACCAAGCTAATCTGGCACTACCCTAAAATTATCATGGTCAATCAATCCATCCCCAGCAACTGGTACATGGTCGATAGGCAACACCTGCAAAATCTGAGAAATGGGACCCTGGGGCAAAAAGGGCTAAAAAAGTCTAGATCTACACGCTGAGGTAGCTACTCACTGCCTCCAGCGCCACCAGGCATTTGTCGAAGTCCGCTTCCAGTCGGCAGATATCCCAGCTCTCAGTGTCAAACTCTGGAGCCCCACGACCTGCAGCGTCCTGGTTTTCCGAGTCGGGGTATTTGCTGCTGCTGGGGCTGTCCCAGCTGATGTCCAGCTTCCCGGTTTCTGCGTCCTGTTGTTCTGGAGCTGTGTAGCAGGTGTAGCTGGTGGCTGATGAACAGCTGGGAGTCTGAAGTGCTGGGACGATTGAAGTTCGGCTGGCGCTTGGCTGGGACGCCACAGTGTTGAAGCAGGCGGTGAGGTTCTTTTTCAGATCTTCTTGCAGCAAAGCATTCTCCTGGATCAATCAAAAACCGAGGAAGCATTCAAGAGACAGAAGGAAACGCATACAAGTGACAGAAGGAAATGCATACAAGTGACAGAAGGAAACGCATACAAGTGACAGAAGGAAACGCATACAAGTGCCTGGGCTTTTAACTCTTTTTAGCCCCAAGGTCCCATTTCTCAAATGTTGGAG
>BTPG01000005.1:40534870-40589870 GCA_036245525.1 Semisulcospira habei
TTATTTTGAGTTTTCATTTTAATTATTTTTCTGATGAACCTCATTGTGCAAGCAAATAAATTTAGACCAGACATTTATGAACTTGTTTATTATTATTATTTTTTGTAATAATTATGTGGTGATTTTTACCTATTTCATATTTTACTGATATTTTATAGTGTGCTGGCACAGTTGAGTAGCGTTGTTATGATGATAAAATTGTAGTAAAGCAGCAGAAATCATTATTTAATGATGATTGGACATATTCAAGATATGAGGAGGGTTTGCATGACTGGGAAGAAAGTGAAGGATAGCTGATACACCCAAGCGTTATGTCCCAAACTGCATGTGTCTAATAATGCTTCTACATGCAATCTAAGGTGTACAGATGTGAAAGGGAAATAGGATGAACTGTGAACGTAGTAATGGGTAAGTGTTGGATTACAAAAAAATGGGTGATGTAATATCCCACTGTGTGCAAGGCTTCTTTGATGTTTACATGTCTTTTCTGCATGATAATCACCTCAGTACAATCTGTGTCACTTAGTGTTCCATGAACGATACATTGAAACATGATCAGAAGGTGCAGAGTTGCCTGGTTTGCCAAGTATAGGAAAAGGAGAAACACGTTTGACTTGAAGAAGTTTGATTAAACCAAACTGGACTGGTCTGGAACTACGCTGTAAAATTAGTCTTATACAGGGCTTGTAATTTTCCACGGTTCGGCGAATTTCCGCTATTTAAAAAAAAAACCCGCCGAGAACAGTATGGTTTTCCACAGAACAAAAACGTTTGACAACGATTTTCCCCCAATCAAAAAGTTTGTTGTGCGTGTCCTCAAGTCAGACTGAAACACGGAACTGCGCATGCGTGTATCTGAATCGCAGCCGGTAAAATGGATGCAAGACGCATTGTTCAGCGTGGTGAAAAAACGCGTGGAGGTGGGAATGGATGGAAAAAGATGTGGGTGATGAACGACTAGGACAATATTTGATGGACTTTGATGGTGAATAGTGACTGTCAGCTGAGCATCAGTGTGTGTTTACACTTAGATTTGTAGTTGGACTTTGTTGGCGAATAATAACTGTAAGCTATGCATCGATAATGACAGTCTACTTAGGAGTTCAGCTGTGTGTAAGTAAGCAAGCTAGTCTTTCCTTCACTATGTTATATGTATTTTGCTCATCAAGAATGCACGTTAAAAATGCTACAATTTGTATGCAGGGGAGGAAGGGGGTCATTCCCCTGCACCCTCTACCAGTGCCTAGGTGGCACCTGGACCCCGGCCAATTTCCTCTTTTTTAACTCAGACCATTACAAGCCCTGCTTATAAGAAGAACTTTGGACACTGAAGAAAAAAGTTTTGGCTCAGGCATGTTATCTGTTTTACCTATCCAAGTTTGAGGTAGGCGTTTGCAACTGCATTAAAAAATAATTAAACTTATCAGACTTTGGAGAGAAGAAACACGTTTGACTTATCCGAAGTTTGACTTGAGTGAGTTGGACTTATCCCTTGTTAAATTAGTCATATTAAGAGCAGCTTTGACTGGGAATTTTGTTGCTGTTTCACCATTTTTATATTTCAGCATATGGGACTGTATTCAAATCTCGCTTAAAATATTTGACTCTCTCATAGATTTGCCCCCACCTGGGTCTGCCCTGGGGTCTTGGGTGGGGTTAACTACTTTTTAGTTCCCAGGGTCACCCTGGTCAGCCCCACACGGTGGGCTTTCCCCTCTATTCTATGGCATGTGTTTCTGTCTACTCTTAGTTCATTCACCTGCATTTTCCTTTTTAAAACTCTCCCTACTCTCTGCACTGCCCTGTAGCTCTTGATATTGGATGTGTGTTGCTAAATGGTCTTGGCTTTATTTAGGCCCCATGTCGTAGGTTTATTTAACGTATTGGACTGGCTGGCGACATACATTCAATATTCTGGGTTTTTTTTTTTTTTCAAAAGCAGTGCAGGCACGTCCTGAGAAAGACTTGTTGCTGTCGGGATGTTACGCAATGTACAATCTATCAATCTCATAGATTCCTATGAACATGGGATGCACACAACTTCAAACCCAAACATAGTACAAAGATACCTGATGGTAAGACATTTCTATGCAAACTGATTTGGTTGATCCCTCGGAAAGGTAAATGGTCAAAAGAGCTCAGGAATAAGGTCCAAAATAGCCATATTTTGACAAGATGTTTTTTCTCAAATACTATTTACAACATCAAACTTGGCACAGAGATACCTGATGGTAAGACCTATCTATGCAATTGTCACACATGTGTGGATCGGTCATACATGTGAGCCATAAGGGCTTTGCCTTTCTTGTTAAATCATAGTGAAAAGCCTGGTACTTTAGGTAAAACAGCCATAAGTAATAATAAATGCATTTGATTCTCACTTTAAATAGTGAGCCCACTGCCTAAGCTTCTGTTTTCTTCTGGGGCATATGTTTCTGACTACCTTTGGTCCATTCACCTGCATTTTTTTTTCAAGTTCTTCCTACTGTCTGCACTGCCTGTAGTCCTTGATATTTGATGTGTGTTGCTAATGGTCTGTTGCACCTAAGAATAATAATAATTACGGTATTTATAATGCGCTTATCTTATAATAATTATAACTCTAAGCACGCACTCACAACTCGCGCACACATGCTCACACTTTAGACAACGACACCTGCTGATAAGTTATGTGTTGCAGTTAATGTATTGTTTAATACCATTTCTCTGTAATATTTTTGTATTTTTAAAGATATTCTACTTTTTGTAAACTAGGGTCCAATAAATTAGCAAGTCAGTGCAGCATCCCAAGCATGTCTTATGTTCAATTAGCATATCAGACCGGCTGGTGACATACATTGAATTTTTCTTTCACCAGCAGTGCTGGCACATCCTGAAAAAAGTCTTCTTGCTTTCGGGACATTATGCAATGTACAAACAACCAATTGTTCATGTCATTTGCTCAGGCTTTAGTAACAGGTGGATAAAGAGCCAACACACAGTCATTTTAATTTATAGTTATTACTGACCATATTGATCTTGCACATTGGCTTGATTTCTACTGTCCTATGCATTATGCTCCACCTTGCTTTTCCATTGATAATAATGATAAATTATGTGTTTGCAGTTAATGCGTTTTGTATATACCATTTCCCTGTACATATTTTGTTATTGTAATGATTTCTACTCTATTTTAATAAACTAGAGTGTAAAAATTATCATAAAGGTACAGTATCTCTATCATGTGTTAGGTTTATTTTTGCACAATAGACCCGCTGATGACATGCGTTCAATATTCTGTTGTTGTTTTATTCACAAGCGGCTTAGGCACGTCCTGAGAAAGTTTTTTTGTTGTCGGGAGGATATGCAATGCTCAACCAACCAATCCACATTGTATTTTGTGTTAAATAAAGTCATTGTACAACCAAACATTGGTAAAGGCATAAGCCATTCTGTGTGATTTATTACAATATCCCTTAAACTGGCACCAAAATAAAACAGTTACCATGCAGAATTCTGTGTTAATAAATTGTGGTCTTAGAGCCTTTCAGTGTAGTTATTTTGAGTTTTCTTTCAAATTATTTTTTTCTGATGAACCTCATTGTGCAAGCAAATTAATTTTGTCCTGACAGTTGTGAACTTTTTTTTTTATATATGGTGATTTTTACCTCTTTTATTTTTTTTTTTACTGATATTTTATAGTGTGCTGACACAGTTGAGTAGAGTTGTTATGATGTGATAACTTGTAGAAATACAGCAGAAATCATTATTTAATGATGATTGGACATGTTCAAGATATGAGGAGGGTGAGCATAATTGGGAAGAAAGTAAAGGATGGCTGATAATCCATGCATTATGTCCCAAACTGCATGTGTCTAATAATGCATCTCCATGCAATTTGAGGTGTACAGATGCGAAGGGGAAATAGGAAGGACTAAACGTAGTAATGGGTGAGTGTTGGAATTACAAAAAAAATGGGTGACAATGTAATATACCACTGTCTGCAAGGCTATTTTTTATCTTTACATGGTTTTTTTTTCTTTCTGCATGACAATCATCTCAGTACAATCTGTGTTACTTAGTAATCCATGAACGATACAATGAAACATGATCATAAGGTGCAGAGTTGCCGGGTTTGCCGAGTATAGCAAAAGGAGAAACATGTTTGACTTAAAAACTACCTTTTAAAATTAGTCCTATAAGAAGAGCTTTGGACAGAGGGGAGGGTGGGGGGATGTTTTGGCTCAGGCATTTTATCTTTTTTACCTATCCATGTTCAACATAGGCATATGGGACTGCATTAAAAAAAAATTGAAGAGAAGAAACACGTTTGACTTATCCGAAGTTCAACTTAAGTGAGTTTAAATTATCCCTTGTTAAATTAGTCATATTAAGAGCAGATGGAAATTTTGTTGCTTTTTTGGCTTCAGCATATCGGAGTGTACTCAAATCTTTCTTAAAATATTTGACTCTCTCATCGATTCCCATGAACTAGAGATGCACACAGATTGGATATATCTATAAAAACTAGGGACACACAAAGGCTAGAGACATCAATATAAACTTGGGACACACAAAGGGTGGTTACATCCATACAAAATGGGGACACAAAAACAACTTCACAAATAAATCACACCAAAAGTGACGCATGGGAAACTGACAGAATGAGTTTGATAGAAGAATTATTATGTGACTTTATTATGAACATGAGTTTAGAGAGAGAGGTGAGGGGCAGTAAAAGTGAAAAGTTGGAAGTAAAATAGGGTGCAGTGAAAAAAAAGCTTAAATAAAATATGTACAATACAAATGAGGTCCGCAAAATACTACCAATACAATATACAGGTCGATTATAACCTTGACAAAGCGAGAATATTGGTGTCCCCGGTTTGTATGGACACAACCCGTGTGTATGTGTGTGTGTGTGTGTGTGTGTGTCCCCGGTTTGCGTAAGTCCCCGGTTCGTATGGATACAACCCATGAAAACACATGCCAATAAAACAGGTATTTATGGACTTACAGAGACACTGATATAACAATTAGCATTGCTTATGGATCGGCTTTCCATTGTTAAAAGCGCGATGCTCGCAAAGCATTATTTCATAGGGTCCCCGGTTCGTATGGATACAACCACGTCCCCGGTTCACGGGGTTTACATGCCTGTGTGTGTGTGTGTGTGTGAGTTAGGTGTCATCAATCAGACTCGTCTTGAAACACTGACTTTTTTTTAGTTTGTTCTCTTTGCTGATCTGACGTTAAGCCACAAGAGTGGCCGCGTACCCAGCTAACTCTACACTCACCTACACACGAGAAGAGACATGTTTACAGCACAGCAATAATTTATTTCTGTGCTGTTCTTACTCGTCAAGGGTTTAAACTGAGTGAACTTGGTTAGTTGGTTAGTTCGGGTTTAACGTCCACAGCACCGAGGTGATCATGGACGGCCCTGATGGGCGGGTTATGGGGGACAGGGAAATCTATTATCCATGGAGTACGACCTGAACCCTCGCGCTGGGACCATACGGCGTTGAGGCGCGTCCCCTGGGTGGTGGATAGGGGGTCCCTCGTGAGAGGGGTGCACCGAATGAAATAAGGTGCCGTGAACCAACATGGTCTAAGGGAAGGTGACCCCGACAGAAAACCCCTGGTCCTCCTAGTAAGGGGGTTGGGCGTGGGGGTAGCTTCCCCACCCTGCAAAAAAGGAAATAGCTACAAAAACGCCGACGAAAAGACTAACAGTAATTCCTTTCCTGGAGGAGGAAGGTTCTTCTACTAGAAGACTTATGACGTCCTGTGGTGAAAGCCGGAAGTCTTCGGAAGCCACTGGACTCCTGGCGTCGAGACCTCCAAGCAGACATCAAGAGACTGGGAACCACCTGGAGTAGAATCGAAGGAGAAGCACAGGACAGGAGTTGCTGGAGGTCTCTCGTCGACGGCCTATACCCGGGTAGGGGTGACAGGCGTAAGTAAGTAAGTACGACCTGAACACTGATCAACTCAGGCGCACTCCAACTGTGCCACTTTGATTTACCAGGACCTTTCAACGGACATGCTATTGAACAAATCCGTTTTTTCCCCCTGGATTGTGAGTCCAGCTACCGGGACCGGGACGGGATTCGAACCCACGACCCGGCGATTCCCTTCGCTCTCCTGCTCCGACGTTTAACTGCCTGAGCTATTTCGGACTCTGAGTGAACTTGTACTGCAGATATCTTATGTTGATCTGCTCGTGACTTAAACAGATGATAATAATCATTTCATCTCTGCACGTTTGGTCAAATACCATCATAGCAGTGCACGTGTGAGACGTGTGTTTACGGGACCTCGTATCTTATAATCGACTCGAACTCCTTACTACACGCAGCGCACTTTTGTCTTGTGTCGACTTACTTTCTATTGCTCATGTGACTGTCTATATAGACTATAGATTTTACGGGAAAAGTCAACTTACTTTTATCATTATTATTATTATTATTATTATTATTATTATTATTATTATTATTATTATTATTATTATTATTATTTTAATATTTTTCTTTCTTCCCGTTAAAGCGTATCTGAGCAAGTCAGATCAGTGAATATTGGCGAGTGCTCGTTACATTACATTTTTCCAGCCTCACAAATATTCTCTTATTTGTCTTGGATAACGTAAACGCTTTGTCTAAATAACGTACTCCCCCTCCGCCCCTTTTCCCTCTCTTTTCTGTTTAAATTTCGCTTTTTCCGTGAAGTTTGCTGTTTGTTTGCCTTACATTTGTTACTTTTATTACTCGCATACTACTTTTAGTTCCTGTACTCTACTTCCCCTTAGTTCCATTACTTATTTTTAACGCCAAAATTACCATACAAGATAATGTGCAAAAAAGGCCAAAAATTTCGAATCGGACATTTAAATGTATATCACCTGGCGAACAAAGTGCCGGACGTTTGCGTTTATGTTAATTCACCTAGTTACTTTCATCTCTTTGGTATAACCGAGACACGCCTTGCCTCCAACATCAGTGATGAGGCCATCGCCATTCCAAATTACTCCATTCTTAGGCGAGATCCGTCAGTCCAGGGTGAGACAGGTGTAGCGGTCTACATCCACAACTCAGTTAAACACATAACCCGCAGGCGCCGAGACTTAGAAACTAGCAGTGTGGAATGTATTTGGATAGAGATTAGGCAATCTAAATCCCCTCCTTTACTTGTTTGGTTTCTTTACAGAAATCCTGCGGCCAATTTTGAGTGGTATGACAACTTTGTACACTTGATTGATAAAACATATATTCATAAAAGCGAACTTCTCCTTCTAGGGGATTTTAACATTGACACTCTTAAACCTCACCCATCATGGGAGTGTACCACTACCTTAGTCGGCCTTCAACAAAATAAATGGTAACATCGCCCACTAGAGTTACGCCATCATCAGCCACTGTTATAGACCATATTTATACAAATAAACCGCTAGCAATTAGCAACGTTCACGTTGGTAGTCTTAGCGTAAGTGACCACTATCCGGTAAGCTGCACGTGGCTGTCCAAGCTTCCAAAACTAAAAAAGCAAGGACATACGTGCATAACATACAGATCATTTAAAAAGTTTAATGAAAATACCTTTCTGTCCGATCTAGCTTCTGTAGAATTTACTGAAGTGTACAATGAAACCGACCCAAATAAAGCACTAGATACGTGGTATCACATCTTTCTCAGAGTGCTAGATAAACACGCGCCCTTGAGACAACAAAGAGTTAAATACGCCACTTTACCACCCTGGCTGACTGCGGATATTATCGAGGCCATGGAGCACAGGGACGAGTTGAGAAGAGAGAAGCGCTTCACCGATTACAAGAAAGAACGTAATCGAATAAAATCCATGGTTCTGAAGGCAAAGAAATTACTTTTCGATAAAGTTATTCACGAAAGTAAAGACTGTGCCACAATATGGCGTACGATAAATTTAGTTACTAGAGGCACGAATAAAAGCACAACTCCTTTACCGCCGCATCTCACAGCAAACAGCTTCAACAGCCACTTCGTCTCCGTAGCAGAATCATTAACTCTTACCAGTTCGCTCTATTTGAGGCCAGTGAACAAAATGACTTTTACCCTCACACATGACCAAGAACAAATGCTGCTGAAAGCTCTTCTAGTGGTCAAAAGTTGGCTTATTATGCATCATATTAAAGTGCATTGAGTCAGCTTTCAATCAGGATAAGTAAAAAGTCTGTACTTAATGTAGTTTAGAAGTTGTTGTTTATTTAGCGACGAAGAAAAAATGGTGTCCGGTTTCCAAAAACAGTTCTCACGAAAGTCACTAAGAAGAAACTTTTTTTGTTTCTTGCCCCTTTGTTTAAAATGTGAATCCAGTGTGTGGACCAATCATTTCTACACATTTTTGTGAAGTTTCAAGAAAATGTGTTTGAATTTCTAAGAGTTACACAACATAATCTACACCGGTCAAGGGCAGGAAAAAGTGGGCGTGTCAACACCTGGCATGACTGAGACAACAAACATGTGCTTCTCTGAAAATCTCTGACTTGCTGAAAATATCACTGAGGCAATACACAGCAAGTAATAAAACTTGTTTATGTACTTCATAAAGTTTCACGATTCTGAACCAGACAATAGGTAAACAAAGACTCACATGGATAGCACATGGTCAAACCAAAATAGAAAAAGTCACAATGACCTGCGATGGTTTTCTTTCATTTTTTCCACATCGCTGGTGCTAGAATCATTTTCAGTGGCCTGGTTGCTGGAAGATTCCCCTTCAGTGAGATACACTTCACTTTCGGACTCAGATGAACTCATTTTGACGGAATATTCGCAGAGAGAAATCGCAAGCAGTGAAAATAACGCAGTAGGGAAAGCAAGATGGCAGACGTAGTGACTCAGTCGATAACAAAGGTAATGAACAAACTCAAAATTAATATTTTTTTCATTCTATCATATGAAAGTGACTTTCTAATGTCAATAAGTTATGACAATAATATTGAGAGTAAAAATTAATTGGTTTTAATTCAGTAAACACGATGGAATTTTCCATGGGCGTGGCTTCGTATGTATACATACGATGGCCAAGGGAGCGAACTGGTAAGAGTTAATCCCGCCGGGAACTGAGTCGCATGACTATGTATGCCCGGACAACTTAGTCTATTTCTGCAAGCAGAGAACTGCCGGCACAAAACCTTTCATCATACCCACTATAGCGGTCCATGAAGGTAAATTAATTACATCCTTGGGAAAAAAAAAAAAAATCATCAGGACTGGATGAGATTAGTGCGAAAATACTCAAGATATCCCTCCCATACACTGTAGAGAGTATCACTTATATCTACAACCTCTGTATTAATTTTAATTGTTTTCCAGACGCATTTAAAGACGCGAAAGTAATACCTCTACCTAAATCTAAAGATCTTAGTGAAATTAATAATTTTAGGCCCATATCACTTCTACCTGTTCTGTCCAAGCCCTTAGAACGGCATATTCACAAGCATCTATCTATATACCAGGAAAGCCGAAAATTAATCTATTCATTGCAGTCGGGCTTCAGATCAGAACACTCATGTCACACTGCGCTGATACGGATGATAGACACCTGGTTATCTTCCATCAATGACTAAAACTTACAGGAGTCATGTTTCTAGATTTTCGTAAAGCCTTTGATCTAGTAAACCACGAAATACTGATCAAGAAAGTATCCATGTACACCAACAACTCGGCGTCGTTTCTCAAATCCTACCTCGAAGGTAGAAAACAAAAGGTATTACTAAATGGCTCATACTCGAATCAAGGTTTAGTGAAGCATGGCGTACCACAGGGCTCTATTCTTGGTCCCCTTCTATGATCTTCCTCTTGCGATAAAAAATGAAAGCGTTACATGTGATATGTTTGCAGATGCTGCTGCTGTACACACGCCAGATAAGGATATATCAAACATAAATTCACGACTGCAAAACACACTGCAAGATATTGATGAATGGTGCAGTCATAATATTATGATTTTAAACCCGGTAAAAACGGAGAGGATGGTAATTAGCACCCGCCAAAAACACCAGCTTGGCTCTCTCTCACTCAGTCTGTCCATCCAAGGCAAAACCATCAGCCAAGTTACTAACCACCGCCTGCTAGGAATCACGGTGGACAACCAGCTTATGTGGCAGCTACACATCAGTAACGTTTGTAAAATTGTCTCCAGAAATCTGTACATCTTAGCAAAACTTAAACACATTACTGATATGGAGACACGTCAACTGTTCTTCAATGCCCATATTAGATCGCATATAGACTATGCTTCTACTGTGTGGGATGGTTCGAGAGATGTCAATTTGAAAAGATTGAACTCTCTACATCGGAGAGCTGCCAAACTAATACTCCCTGATCCCAGCTTAACTACTGACCAAAAATTGGCAGCCTTAAAAATTCTGCCCCTGAAAGATCATCTAATTTACAATAAGGGAATGGTTATGTTCATGGCCGACGTGGGGGCTGCCTTTCGGACGGATTTACAGCGCAGGCTCAGGGACACAGCGGGCCCGGCGGACTCCTCACCTGAGACACTTTGGGAGCAACTGAGGACTGCTATTGCAAAGTCCTCTGCAGAGGTCCTGGGTTTCGCTGGAGGGAGGAGCAGGGACTGGTTTGGCGAGAGCGATGTAGAGATCCAGGGGCACCTGGCGGGAAGGGGAGCCGCCCGTCGGGCCCGCCTGGCCCAGCCTTCCTGCCCTGTGGGGAGGTCTGCCTTCCGCCTCGTCTGCGGCGGTCTCCGGCGCGGGCTCGGGGATCTCCGGGGTGGGTGGTGGACCGGACTTGCACGGAGGACCCAGCTTTGCGCTGGCGGTGGTGACTGCGGGGGCTTCTGCGAGGCACTGGAGGCGGTGTATGGCCCCAGACACCTGGTGCAGGGTCCCCTGCGGGGCACGAGTGGCCAGGCACTCCTCACAGATAATACCTCCATCTTGAACCGCTGGTCGGAGTACTTTCAGAGCCTCTTCATCGCTGGGCGCACTGTTCGGGAAGCAGTCGTAATACAGATCCCACAGCTCCCGGTAAAGGTTGAATTGGACGAACCGCCCACCGCTGGGGAGGCCCTCACAGCCATCCACCAGCTCAAGAGTGGCAAAGCAGCAGGCATTGATGGAATACCGCCAGAGATCTGGAAACATGGAGGCACAGCACTGCACAACAAGCTCCATGACCTCTTTCTCTGCTGCTGGGAGGAAGGAACACTACCAAAGGATCTCCGTGATGCTGTCGTTATCACCCTGTGCAGGAACGGAGGCGAGAAGTCTGGCTGTTCCGGCTGTCGGGGAGTTGCCCTGCTGTCCATTGCTTGGAAGATTCTTGCAAGGCTGCTCCTGAGTCGGCTGGTGCCTGCCATCGCTGAAGACCACCTTCCAGAGGGCCAGTGTGGCTTCAGAGCAAACAGGAGCACCACCGATGTGGTCTTTGTGCTGAGACAGCTTCAGGAGAGGCGCCGCGGGCGGAACGGGGGGCTGTACGTAACGTTTGTCGACCTAACAAAAGCGTTCGGCACTGTGGGCGGGCAGGGCGTGTGGCGGGTCCTGGAGCG
The DNA here is from genome assembly GCA_036245525.1 of Semisulcospira habei. NCBI lineage: Eukaryota > Metazoa > Mollusca > Gastropoda > Semisulcospiridae > Semisulcospira > Semisulcospira habei. Next base: position 40,546,403 of record BTPG01000005.1, read on the forward strand.
ACTTGGCTGTCCCCCAGGGTTCCTCAGCATGATTGTCCAGCTGCGCGGGGGCCGGCGGGGCCGGGTCGGACTCGGCAGTGTCCTCTCGGGGCCATTCCCTATTCTCAACGGCGTGGAGCAGGGCTGCGTGCTGGCACCGACCCTCTTCGCCGTCTTTTTTGGCATGATGTTGGGGCAGGCCGCGGTGGACCTCGATGGTGACGACGCGGTGTGTATCGGGTGTCGTCTCGATGGCGGCCTGTTCGGCCTCGGACGGCTGCGGGCCCGCGCGGAGGCCCTGGACCAGCTGATTCGTGGGCTGCTTTTTGCTGATGACGCTGCCCTCGTTGCACACACAGAGAGAGCCCTGCAGCGCATCACGTCCTGCTTCGCAGACGCTGCCCGGCTCTTTGGACTCGAGGTCAGTCTGAAAAAGACAGAGGTCCTCCATCAGCCGGCACCCAAGACAGTGTATCGCCCTCCTCACATCACCATTGGCGAGTCTGAACTAAAGTCAGTGCACCAGTTTACTTACCTTGGCTGCATTATCACGTCGGACGCCAAGCTGGACAAGGAGCTTGACAGCAGGCTGGCAAAAGCGAACAGCGCTTTCGGGCGACTTTTCAAGCGGGTGTGGCACAATCAACAGCTGAAAACAGGCACCAAGATCAGCGTGTACAGAGCTGTGGTCCTCACCACCCTGCTGTATGGTTCCGAGTCCTGGGCCCTCTACTGCAGCCAACTACGACTCCTCGAACGCTTCCACCAGCGCTGCCTGCGTACCATCCTGGGCATTCACTGGAGTGACTATGTCACCAGCGTCGAGGTCCTTGAGCAGGCTGAAACTGTGAGCGTCGAGGCCTTGCTGCTGCGGACACAGCTCCGCTGGGCGGGGCATGTCTCCAGGATGGAGGATCATCGCCTACCAAAGATCACCCTGTTCGGCGAGCTTGCTGCTGGACACCGTGACAGAGGGGCACCAAGGGAGAGATACAAGGACTGTCTCGGGAAGTCACTTAGTGCCTGCCAGATCGACCACCACCAGTGGTCCTCGCTTGCTGTGGACCGTGACACCTGGCGCTCCACCATTTACAGGGCAGCTGTCTCCTTTGAGGACTCTCGCAGAGCTGGCCTTGGGGACAAGCGGCTCAGGAGAAAAAAACAGAGATGCCGCAGCTCGGAACCCTGGCCATACCTTCCCCTGCAGCCACTGCGGTCGAACCTGCCTGTCCCGGATTGGCCTCCGCAGCCACGAACAAGCCTGCAGACATCGTGGGCAACTCCTATAAAATCTTCGTTCGCGAAGTCAAGCCAAGAAGAAGATGTTCAAGGCATTAAGCGATAAGCTACCCCGATATATCACATCGCTATTTACCGTCCAGTCATCAACATACTCCAGATCAAGAAAATCCCTTATTGTGCCGCGACCTAGAATTGATCTCTATAAAACGAGTTTGACGTTCTCTGGCTCTAGTCTTTGGAATGCCTTGCCTAGAAACGTCACGACATCAGCTCAGGGTCTCCTCGTTTAAAGTCAGTCTCATCAAGTAATTATTTTTGTCAGCGGCATCCCCGTGACTGTGCACATATTGAAAAATACTATTTCTCATTAGATCATTAATTGCGTGTATCACAGGTTTCGACTGATGACTCATATTTATTCGGTACAGCTTGTATGTAGCCAGCTACTCATATGACTGACTAGCTTAAGCCGCGTAAGCGTGTGTGTGCACGTGTGTGCGTTGTGCGTGTGTGCGTGTGCGTACGTGTATATTAGAGATAGAGAGTGGCGTGCTCAAATGTGCATGCGTTATGTATGCGTATTAGGTTGTGTGTATTCTTATTATATTATTTTAATTAAACCTCACAACATGTCATTATGCCCAACCAGTAAAGTTGGTAATTCCTATGTCACTTCCCCCCTACATTTTTTTTTTTTTTCATTCTTGGCTTGTGCTGTGTCATGTAATATTTTTTTTCCTTCTTAGTAGTAGAAAACAATTAGTACGATAGTAACTCTGTAATCAGTAGATTAGCAACGGCAAGTTCGAAAAATGGTTGTTACTACCAAAACTTTTACCGTTGTCAAATAAAGGATCATTGTCATTGTCATTCTCTCTCTCTCTCTCTCTCTCTCTCTCTCTCTCTCTCTCTCTCTCTCTCTCTCTCTCTCTCTCTCTCTCTCTCTCCCCACACACACACACACACACACACGCACGCACGCACGCACGCACGCACACACACACACACACACACACACACACACACACACACACACACACACGCACACACACTTACCGGTGTGTCAGTATAACGGTCTGTTTAATGTCCGTCACCAGTGTCCCATCATCACAACTCACACACAGTCAAACTTACCTTCCTCTAAACGCTTCGTCAGCTATAACGAAGAGGTCCCCGTCACACGCGGTTGACGCCAGTTCCTCCACCGCGGCCTTCACGTCTCCCTCGTTATGTTCAAAGTCAAAGAAATGGGTGTAGACCCGCGGGCCGGGTGTTGATCTTGTTGCTGGTGCTGATGTTGGTGCGGGTGTTGATGATGTTACTGGTACTGATGTTGGTGCTTTTGTTGATGTTGTTGCTGATGTCGGTGTGAGCCTATATTTCCTCGTGCGCCTGAATGTAGACAGGAGCTTCTTGAAAATATGGCGGGGGACCAGCGTGCCGGATGGTGACGTTGCTGTGTGGACCAGAGTGCCGGATGGTGGCGTTGCTGTGAACCCGATTCCAGGCGTGTGCAGCAGTTGACGTTCGATGAGCAAGATGGCGGCACGGCTGTGTCTGTGTGAACTCAGCAAATGAACGTCCTTCCCTTGGTGCCCCCACTGCATGCCCTTTATGACGAGAAGGACCGTTTTCCCCGTGCCTGTGTGAAGGAACAGAGACAGTCACACGTGTGTCATTGCTAACACCGCATTTAGCCGTGACACATTACAGCCAGAGACGGGTCAACCACGATAGTTCAAGGGTAGTGCCTGTTTAGCTTTTTTCCCAGGCTCAAAACTAATCAGTACTACCCTTGACACTTTACAGTTAGAGACGGGTCAGCCACGATAGTTCAAGGGTAGTGGCTTCAAACTAATCTAATCAGTACTACCCTTGGTACTTTTCAGCCAGAATCAAGCCGAATATTTCAAGGATTGTGCCTAATTAGCCTTCTACGCTCTAACGTAATCTTGTACTAAAATTGAACTGACATGGTCGATCCATCTCCCACAATCGGTACGTAGTCATTAATGGACTTTTCCAAAGTTTGGAAGGACGGTCCTAGGGTCAGATGAGGTCATGAACGTTAGTGTACCTCTTGGCCAGTTCCTAACTTCAACACTTCAATTTTTCCAGTCCTACCTTGTTGCTCGTTTGCAGATGGTTTCAGCGGCAGGATTCGAGTCCCACCCTGTGGAGCTGCTTTGTGGCGTTCCACAGGGGTCGGTCTTGGGGCCCATTCTTTTTACTTTGTATACACAGCCCCTGTCCCATGTCATTGAGCGTCACTTTGTTTCTTATCATTTATATGCAGATGACAGAATTGTACAAACACTCCCCTCGTGAACATGTTGATCGGATGGTGCAGTCTATGGAGGCTTGTATTTGTGATGTTCAGAAGTGGACCACACAGAACAAGCTCCAGCTAAACAGTGACAAGACTGAGTCCCTCCGAATGACGTGCTCCTCTACGTGCAGTGCTGATCTTCCTGAGTCAATGATGGTGGGCGAAAGCACCATCTCCTCTTCTAGCCCGGCCCGTAACTTGGGCGTCATTTTTGATAACAAGCTGACAATGAAGGAACAAGTGAAGAAAGTATTCCAGCTTGCCTTCATTGACCTCAGAAGGATCAGCACTGTTCGACTTCAACTGACAGTTGAAGTTACCAAAACACTTGTTACCTCCCTTGTGCTGTTCCGCACAGACTATTGCAATTCTCTTTTGTCCGGTGTTCCGCAAAATCCTCTTGACCAAATCCAGAGAGTCATGAACTGTGCTGCACGTCTGATTTTTCGTGTACCGAAACGTGAACACATTATGCCTCTACTAGCTGATTTGCACTGGCTGCCAGTTTCATACAGAATTCAGTATAAAGTCTGTGTTATTTGTTTCAACATCATCTCTGGTTCTGCCCGCCCTCCTTACTTATCTGATCTTGTATCGCTGTATACACCGTCCCGCTTACTACGCTCTGCTTCAGACACTCGTGTTTTCCGTATCCCTAGACGTATACGCGTAATAAGGTCACTCAATGTCATCGTGCATTTTCGTATTTTGGTCCCATTACATGGAACGCTTCCGCAGCTGACGTGCGTCACTCATCATCTCTCTCCATTTTTAAATCCAAGCTTAAAAAACACTTTTTTTCTGTTACATATACTTAAAGACCATTTTGTCTGCCGGCTCATCATATGTGCGTGTGTGTATCTATGTGTGTGTGTGTGTGTGTGTGTGTGTATGTGTGTGTGTATGTGTCTGTGTGGTGTATGTGTGTGTGTGTGTGTGCGTGCGTGTGTGTGTGTATGTGTGTGTGTGTGTGTGTGTGTGTGTGTGTGTGTGTGTGTGTGTGTGTGTGTGCGTGTGTGTGTGTGAGAGAGAGAGAGAGTTTTCTGCTCCTTGTAAATCAATGTATGTTGGTTGTTTTGTTGTTGTTGTACGTATTTGTTTTTGTATTTTGCTTTGTGTTTCATTACTGTGATTGTAAAGCGCCTAGAGCAGCTTGGTGATTAGGCGCTATACAACTTCCCTTTATTGTTATTATTAACACGGGACGCTCAAACCACCACCACCACTAGCATCAAAACCACCAACAGCAGTGCAGTTGTGATCAGCCTGAATTAAGCATGTGATGGAGTTTGTCTCATGAATCCTACCGGGCGGCCCCCAGAGAAACACCCGCGGCAGCCCGGGCCTGTTGACAAGGTCCACTTGGTCTGGGTAGAGAGTCAGCATAGCCATTGTCAGTCCTGTCAGCGCCACGGCCTCCGACATGGTCCGCAGTTGGACGGTGCGACGTGGGGCGGTGGTGGTGGGGATTTCTATGGTGCTGGCCGGGCCGCAGAACCTGAAACAGACAACACAGTAAAATACCGCCACAAACCCCACCACCACTACAACCACCGGCATTAACTCACTCGAGACGTGCCGCCTCCGGATACGCGTCTCGAATGAGTTAACAGCTACAGCAGAGTAGCAGCAGCAGGAACAACAACAAAAACAATAACGAGCATTCGTAAGCCCTACTTCTGCGTGCCGAAGACATGCAAACAGAACGTAACAGGAGGGACAGTGTCATCTAGGTACAAAAGGTGCTAATTAATAATAATAATTACGGTATTTGTAATGCGCTTATCTTATAATAATTATAACTCTAAGCGCGCACTCACAACTCGCGCACGCATGCGCACGCTTTAGACAATGACTCACGTACCACAAATAGTGAAATACATTACGACGGTCAGCTTGCGGTGGGGAGTGTGGTGATATTGTGCTAGAACTGTTGAAAGAGGTGAGTTTTGAGGGCGGACTGGAAGAAGGATAGAGAGTGTTTCTGACGAAGAGAGAGTGGGAGAGTGTTCCAGGTGGATGAACCGTAGACGGAGAAGGAGCGGGGGCCGAAAGTGTTGAGTTTGGTGCGAGGGATGTGGAGGCGGAGAGGATCAGAGGCAGAGCGGAGGGAGCGGGAAGGTGTGTAGGGGTGAAGTAAGTTGGAGAGATAGGCAGAAGCGCAGTTGTTCAGAGATTTGTAGCAGAGAGACAAAATTTTGTATTGGATGCGTTGGGGGATGGGGAGCCAGTGAAGGAGTTTGAGCAGGGGTGTGATGTGGTCGGATTTTTTCTTTCTGAGGACGAGGCGGGCAGCATTGTTCTGGACGCGTTGGAGAGTGAAAGTGGTGGAGTGAGGGAGGCCGGAAAGGAGAGAGTTGCAGTAGTCGATGCGAGATAGGATGAGAGAGACAGCAAGTTTGGTGGCAGCTTCGGTAGTGAGGTATTTTCTGATCTGACTAATGCGGCGGAGGTGGAAATAGCATGCCTGGGCCGTGGCGGAGACGTAATTGTTAACCAAACACTGAACCTGACCATCTGACCAACACCCACCTGGCCACAAGCACCTCGTAAAGGTCTGGTGTCATGCTGGTGTCGGGACCTTTGTCAGTGACGACCCTCTGCCACCACCCGCTGGATGACGCTCCCATGTGATCTTGACACAGGCAGCGGGTCACGGCGATATTGGTATTCGGCGCTCCAAGACAACCACACAGGGCCTGGTACACACGCACGCACACACACACACACACACACACACACACACACACACGCACGCACGCACGCATGCACACACACTCGTAGGAATAGTTTGTTAAGACTGGCCCAGCAATAATGTATGTAACAGTCTTTTACAGCATGGTCTGGCAATAATGTATGTAACGGTCTTTTACAGCATGGCCCGGAAAAAAATATATGTAACGATCTTTTACGGCATGGCCGGGCAATAATGTATGTACCGGTCCTTTACATCATGGCCCGGCAATAATGTATGTACCGGTCTTTTACAGAATGTTTCAGCAATAATGTATGTAACGGTCTTTTACAGCAGGCTAAACACAAATAACACTAAATTTGAACAGACGAGTTCCTCTTTGATTGTTAGTTTGATAGGAATTACTAAAGACAAAGAAAACAGAGTTGCTATCAAGTTTTCTGGCCGGTATAATCAGACGACACACCAGTTTTGGCTTTCAGTTTTTCGGCGTCACCAATATACGTCATCGAATGTCCAGTTTTCTGCGCACGTACGTCATTTTAATTATGACGAAAATCAAACGCGATCTTGAGAGCCACACTCACACAGACACACACACACACACACACACACACACACACACACACACACACACACACACACACACACACACACACACACGTGCTGTAAGCGGCTTGTGTGCCTAACAGAAGTTACACTCAGTCTGTCAAACTGTAAATATGCTATCAACTACTACTACTACTAATGCTACTGCTTTTACTACTACTACTCTCTCTCTCTTGGCTTGACTTCGCGAACGAAGATTTTATAGGAGTTGCCCACGACGTCTGCAGGCTTGTTCGTGGCTGCGGAGGCCAATCCGGGACAGGCAGGTTCGACCGCAGTGGCTGCAGGGGAAGGTATGGCCAGGGTTCTGAGCTGCGGCATCTCTGTTTTTCCTACTACTACTTACTACTATTACTACTACTACTACTACTACTACTTCTAATACTACTACTGTTGACAGATATTTCATATCCCTTAATGATCTAATGCTCCAGTCGCTTTACAAGCTTTACAAATATAAGCAACAATACTAACACATGATTCCTTTTTCAAACTGCAAGCAAAAGGAAAATGCACACACAGGTCATTGTCATAACAAACGGAACAGTGCACACACATGTCATGATCATAACAAACGGATTAGTGCACACACACGACATTGTTATAACAAACGGAACAGTGCACACACACGTCACGCCACGTGCAGTCTACACACGGGGGGGGGGGGGGGGGGGGGGAGGGGAGGGGGGGGGGGGTAATGGGGGGATTGGGGGGGGGGGGGGGAGGGGGGCAGGGGTGGGGGGGGGGGGGGGCTGGATTGGATTGGATTGTACATTGCTTAACGTCCCGACAGCAACAAGGCTTTCTCAGGACGTGCCTGCACTGCTTGTGAAAAAAAAAAAACTAAACAGAAAATTGAATGTATGTCGCCAGCCGGCCAAATACGTTAAATAAACCTACAACATGGGGCCTAAATAAAGCTAAGACCATTTAGCAACACACATCCAATATCAAGAGCTACAGGCAGTGCAGACAGTAGGGAGAGTTTTAAAAAGGCAAATACAGGTGAATGGACAAAGGGTAGACAGAAACGCATGCCCCAGAATAGAGAGAAAAACCCACCCTGTGGGGCTGACCAGGGTGACCCTGGGAACTAAAAAATACCTAACCCCACCCAAGTCCCCCAGGGCAGACCCGGGTGGGGGGGGGGGGGCGTTACAGGACGTCAGCCTGGACGGTATAACACGCAGTCTAAACTTTTAGTGACGGACCTTTGTCATCGTCAACCCTTGCACTGCTAGCGTCAACAGGTGATCTCATTGAACCGTAGCAGATTCACTGAACCGTAGCAGATTCACTGTGGGATAACCTCGTCTGCCTTAGGCACATGACTATCAATGAGGCCGCAAGAGACATCAATCCTCATGAGCCCCCGCAGTTGCGGGGGCTCATGCGGATCTATGCCTCTTGTAAAAGTGTTGGTGTTCGTTTTGTTTTCTCGCAAAGAAAGGATTAAGGCCTCAGACAAAATGTATCCTGCAGGGGATTTTTACCGGGCTCTCAGACAAAACGTAGACTGCAGGGGATTTTTACTGGGTTCTCAGACAAAATGTATACTGCAGGCGATTTTTACCGGGCTCTCAAACAAAACGTAGACTGCAGGCGATTTTACTGGGCTCTCAGACAAAGTGTTTACTGCAGGCGATTTTTACTGGGCTCTCAAACAAAATGTAGACTGCAGGCGATTTTACCGGGCTCTCAGACAAAGTGTTTACTGCAGGAGATTTTTACTGGGCTCTCAGACAAAATGTAGACTGCAGTTGATCTTTACTGGGCTCTCATTTAATCGGCTCTCAGACAACACGTAGACTGCAGGCGAATTTTACTGGCTTGTCAGACAAAATATAGACTGTGGGCTATTTTAACGTGGCTGGCAGATAGCCCCAAAATTTTGACTCACTCACAAAATCACAACAGCAAGATGTTTTAACCTGATTAAAACCGGTCATAATGAAGAAAAGATTCGTTTATTTGCATTAGTTGATGAGCTGTTCATTACAAACTCTGCGCGAGAATTTGATATGTGTGCATGAGAGAGAGAGAGAGAGAGAGAGAGAGAGAGAGAGAGAGAGAGAGAGAGAGAGAGAGAGAGAGAGAGAGAGAGAGAGAGAGAGAGAGAGACAGAGACAGAGACAGAGACAGAGACAGAGAGACAGAGAGAGAAAGTGAGAGAGAGAGAGATTTCGCACCTGCTGTATTTGAGTGTCGGTACTCAGAGCTTGTAATAGTTGTGTGGACGTCACATTGGGCAACATCAGTGTCTTGGTGATGTTGATACGCGCCAGGTCCGACACCAGATGATTTAGCACGTCCTCCGCCTTGATCAGCTGATTGATTGCTTTCTCTACTGCTTTCACCACCGCCTTGTCTAGGTCCGGAGTCTTGCTGGGGTCAGCTCCCACTGATTTCATTTCTCCCACTATCAGGCCGTACTGGGCATTGATCATCAGCACGTCAAAGTCCCCGTCTGTATATTTGGCCCCAAGTGTGGCGGGTCGTGGCAGCAGTCGGATGGCTGTTGCGTTGATCGGATCGACTTGGTTGTCAAGGTATTTTCTGAACTCTAGCCGAGACAATACCAGCATCACCTCTTCCTCCCTCTCCGCCAGAACCCGGATGCAGTCAAGCACCTGCTGCATCGCCTGATCATCTCTAACATCGTTGTCCTGCACTACAGGAAGCGGACCAGGGGGGACTGGCTGGTAGGGAGGCCAGATTACTGCTGCTAGAGGTGGGTCAGACGGATGAGGGGGAGGACCGGTGGGAGGGAAGTAAGTGGGCGCCTGGCCGGGCTGATCTGATGCCTTCTGTGGAACTAGAACCGACTGACGGGCCACAGTCTGCAAGTCGTATGGCACTTTGTTGAAGTGAAGCGGGGGGAGGAAGTAGGTTTTGCTGTGGAGGTTGGGATAGCAGTCACGTGTAAACTGACGCCAGGAGGTTTCGGCCGCCGCTACTTGTGCTTGTTGTTGTTCGGTACCTGTACCTTCAGCTTTTTGTTGTCCGGTACTGGTACCGTGTGCTTGTGGTTGAAGCAACTTTTTATCCATGTATCATTAGTCTTTGACGGCTGGAGACCTTTGGTCCTGAACTAACAACGACTGCAGAAACACAATCTTCGTAAACTGACTTTGAAGGAGTTATGCTGAGTCTTGTACCTAAGTTCTGGACTGGCCGTAATCTGCTGAGACTTTGGACAGTCGACATAAAGAGAATTGCAGTAGTCGAACTTTGACAGGACACATTCACAGACACGAGTATTTTGCAGCATCGGTTATTTTATCATTTTCTCCTGCGTCAGAAAACATCGCTCATTAGTCAACGAAATGCACAACGCTGTTATTATTGTTAACTCTTTGTGTGTCGGAAGCGGTTTTTGTCGCGATGATTCCTGTCGGAATCATCGCGACAAAAACCGCTACCGACACGCGAAGGGCTAAAACTGTGACCGGAAAACAAAATCGCAATAGTTGAGTGACATGTTTGATCGGATTGTCTTACAAGCATCTGTTCTAGGAGAGGAGACAGGTAGGTGGAAGGTATGAAGGAATACTTGTGCCTTACGCGCTTTGAGAATAACCAGCTATAGCAATGTCACGAGGACTAGTCTGGGAAGTCTTGGTACATTCACGTCACGTGTTATTGGACAATATAAACATCCTGACAGACCAGGAATGTAGACACTCTGACACGGGTTGTACTCCCCTGAAGTTGAAAGGTTACCTCCTATACACATGTATAGCTCAAGCAATGTAGTTGTTCACCCTCCAACTTAGTGTTAAAAGAAAAACATTCCAAGAGTAATTTAGAGAATAAGCGTGTTAGCTTGTTGAATTTATGTAACTCGGTTGCATTATATATACCTTAAGCCGACCAAAAACCAACCCCCGACCCCATCCCCCCCCCCCCCCCAAAGATTATCAGTTGATATTTGATACACGATATTTTTTTTATAAAACATATTATACTGTTATTTTTAACTTTTAAAAATTATCTTTCCAACCCTGCAAACCGCGTTTTTTCCCGTTGTTAACTCCTACAGCTACGCAACACGAAACCCCCCATCCCCCAACCCCCAACCCCCAACCGCTCACAACTCATAAATCGCAAGGTCGGAATCTTAGCTTTTGACAATGTGTTGTATCCTTCAGAATTTTCAAACTCTTTTCAGACAGTGAGAAGATCAGTTATTCGCTGTCCGTGGCGCAGCGGTAAAAGCGCCTGCCACCAATGCAAGAGGTGCGAGGTTCGATACCCGGTTCCGGCGTCGGACTTTTCTTTTCTAGTAAGTGTCACCATTAATTCGGGCAGACCGTCGGGGGTTCTTTCTCCGGGTACTCCGGTTCTTTCTTCCCCCACGAATTCAGTATTAATTTCAGTCCACTTAATCAAATTTCAAAAATATAAAAAACGATTTAAATTTCCAAAATTTCAGTAGCTCCCTTGAGCTTGCCCTTAGCACCACGTGAATGTTCTGTGTTTATGTACAGTGTGTGAGGGAATGCGCGTGATTCACGTGAGCGTGCTTGTTGGGTTCAGTTCGGCGGCTATTTCTTGCGCATTGAGTTATATTATAAATATGAGAAATGCGCCATATAAATACTATGCATTATTATTATTATTTAACTCCATTGCGTTTCCACGGAAGATGGAGACATCTGCCCCCAAATCCACGTTACCCGAGGGTCTGTAGCAGATTTCTGGCGTATCCGTCTATGTGTACAGACTTGTTTAGGTATTCTTCAGAGAGTCTTGTAATGTTGTTTGGAAAAAAAGAAACTGAATATGTGTCCTCTGCACATCTGAGATGATTATTTTGATCTGTTATTATAATATTTGCTTCCAAAGTGTGAACGTTTGGCACTTGATACACATCACTGAACCGTCATCTTTCACAAGTGACAGTCTTAACCTGAAAACATCACACAATCACATTATCCCGCATCAGTCACTGCCACCAAAACAACAGGAATCGTCTCCTACTACCAAAAAGACTGCCATCGATGAAAACACAAACTTCATACTTTTAAAATCTAAATAGATGTGACATAATAAACCAACATAGTGGTGTGGCAAATCAAGTCTGGTCATTGACCAGAGCCTGATTTTACCATGTCAGTGTGTATTGAGCATTATTTGGTATTATTCCTTGTTTTATATTTTATATTTACATTCTCATCATGTTTGTAGCGCTGCTGCTGTGTTACATGTTGGCACTTAGGAAATTCTTGTTATGTTGGTGGTGCTGCTGATGAAAAATGGTGACGATGGTATTGTATGAGGGTTGCGTGTTAACTGTCGCAACACAATAGCCAGCTACTTTTATGGGACACTAAAACACAAATGTTGACAATTAGTTTAGTGCGGGATTGGCATGTCTGACAAACCTTACAATTCATGCTTGAATAATAAGTCAAAATAAGCCTGTTCCTGTGAGTGTACTGCAAGAGAACATCTCCTTGAGTCAGTTCACCCCTTCCATGCCAGTCATCGCCAATTTTGCGTCAGAAACAACTGTACACTGACGGACATTCGCGAGAAGAACAGACAGACGTAAGTGGAAAAAATCGGCATGAAGAAAATAGGACTAGAAAGAGCCATAAATCCTCATGAGCCCCCGCAACTGCAGGGCTCATGGAGATTTATGTCTCTTGCAGATGGGTAGCGTTCACCTTGCCCCGGCAGTTAAGGTTAAGCAATCGTCAACAACCCTGCTCAAGCAGGTATGGAAGGTAGGGACAAGCACAAGTGATTGTTAAAGTTGTGCATTTGGCGCCCCTTACTAGTAATTGTAGCATTGAAGTGCACGTTGTTGTTTTTTAAATGTTTTATACCAGAGCAAAAGAGAAAACAGCACATGTCACGGTTTTGGACTAAACCGGTAGTTATCAGTGGGTTTACACTTAAGGGCACACGTGCCAACTGGAAACAAGTTAGCCCTTCATCGTGAATTTTCAAGTTTTGGGGTGGGAGGTGGTGAGGGGAAGGGGGGGGGGAGCGGGTTTGGGAAGTGGGAGGGGACAGGAGGTGTGTGAGTGTAATTGTGAATGAAACCATCTAATTCGTATATAAACCCAAGCATCTCCAACAGGCATGGATCCTCATTTAATGCGTGCAGTTTACAGACAACAGGATCCCGTTTGCAGTGAAGGGAAATGGTGGTTGTAAGCCTTGTGCCCAGGCCAGACGTCTGCCACAGACCGTAACGTGTGTTTGGGGGTAAGATGCCTCCTTCTAGTGGTCTCGCAGGTGCCATCTTCCGTGGAAACTACATGACTTTACAGTGAATACAACAGATGATCTTTCTGACGGTGTAAAAAGAGTAAAAACGCACAGTGTGGGCTACATCACGTTGTCGCAGTTTCGACTTTCTGCCATTTTCTGTTTAAGGGGTCCTGGTGTTCCATACGTCAATAGTTAAAAACAGAAAGTAACGCGGTTTGAAAGATGGAAAAGAGAACTAAAAACAAGCTTTAAACAGTTTGATATAACTTCCAAAAGATAGAGATCTTTCAATCTTTGGGTGTTCTTTGTTGTTGTTTTTATTTTGTTTTTTGGTTTTATTTAGAGTATGACAAAAATAACGATTCAACTTGCAAGAAAAATCTTTCTATCGCTGTCTACCAGTACTTCACTGCTGGTGACTGTTTTTTTTACACGTGGCCGGGCATATCGGGGCCCTCCGAGAACAACTCATGTGGAGAAGAGGAAAAACCGTTAGCGACAAAGAAAAATAGTATAAGAAGGCGACGTAGTTTGACCACTTAAATACTATTAACCCCTTTTGTAACAGCAAACGAGTATCTTGCAATATTATGGAGAGACTACTCTTAAGTGCCGAAAGTCAGTATACAGAAATGACGGTTAGCACCCCATTAACCCATTCAGCCCCAACGCCCTACAGCAGGAGATGGACCATGATAATTCAAGGTTAGTGCCAGATTAGCTTGGCGCCTGAAGCTCAACACTCCAAGCATCTCCAACAGGCATAGATCCTCATGAGCCCGTAAGCATAGACAACGCCCCAAGCATCTCCAACAGGCATAGATCCTCATGAGCCCGTAAGCATAGACAACGCTCCAAGCATCTCCAACAGGCATAGATTCTCTTGAGCCCGTAAGAATAGACAACACTCCAAGCATCTCCAGCAGGCATAGATCCTCGTGAACCCACAACACTCCAAGCATTTCCAACAGGCATAGATCCTCATGAGCCCGTAAGCATAGACAACGCTCCAAGCATCTCCAACAGGCATAGATCCTCATGAGCCCGTAAGCATAGACAACGCTCCAAGCATCTCCAACAGGCATAGATCCTCGTGAGCCCGTAAGCATAGACAACGCTCAAAGCATCTCCAACAGGCATAGATCCTCATGAGCCCGTAAGCATAGACAACGCTCCAAGCATCTCCAACAGGCATAGATTCTCATGAGCCCGTAAGAATAGACAACACTCCAAGCATCTCCAACAGGCATAGATCCTCGTGAACCCACAACACTCCAAGCATTTCCAACAGGCATAGATCCTCATGAGCCCGTAAGCATAGACAACGCTCCAAGCATTTCCAACAGGCATAGATCCTCATGAGCCCGTAAGCATAGACAACGCTCCAAGCATCTCCAACAGGCATAGATCCTCATGAGCCCGTAAGCATAGACAACGCTTCAAGCATCTCCAACAGGCATAGATCCTCATGAGCCCGTAAGCATAGACAACGCTCCAAGCATCTCCAACAGGCATAGATCCTCATGAGCCCGTAAGCATAGACAACACTCCAAGCATTTCCAACAGGCATAGATCCTCATGAGCCCGTAAGCATAGACAACGCTCCAAGCATCTCCAACAGGCATAGATCCTCATGAGCCCGTAAGCATAGACAACGCTCCAAGCATCTCCAACAGGCATAGATCCTCGTGAGCCCGTAAGCATAGACAACGCTCCAAGCATCTCCAACAGGCATAGATCCTCATGAGCCCGTAAGAATAGACAACACTCCAAGCATCTCCAACAGGCATAGATCCTCATGAGCCCGTAAGAATAGACAACACTCCAAGCATCTCCAGCAGGCATAGATCCTCGTGAACCCACAACACTCCAAGCATTTCCAACAGGCATAGATCCTCATGAGCCCGTAAGCATAGACAACGCTCCAAGCATTTCCAACAGGCATAGATCCTCATGAGCCCGTAAGCATAGACAACGCTCCAAGCATCTCCAACAGCATAGATCCTCATGAGCCCGTAAGCATAGACAACGCTCCAAGCATCTCCAACAGGCATAGATCCTCGTGAGCCCGTAAGCATAGACAACGCTCAAAGCATCTCAAAGAAGCATAGATCCTCAAGAGCCTGTAAGCATAGACAACAGTCCAAACATCACCAAAGTCATTGATCCTTATGAGCCCTCCGGCTCAGACTGAGGGAGGCCAGCTAAGAGGGCATTGCAGTAATCTATGCGGGAGAGTTGGGTCGCAAACATAAAAGAATGGACCGAACTCGAGATGCCAGACTTGCTTGCCACCGCCCAAAATAGAACTCAGTGGAGAGCACTGTCTGTTGCTGCTGCCTTTCAGTCCCCCCAACGCCCAGTTCGGGCAAGGGACTGATGATGATGATGATGATGATGCGGGAGAAGACTAAAGCCTAAAAAGGTTTGCATCAACGACTACAGAGTCAAGGTCAACAACAAGATGAAGACTTACCACGCGAATCTGCTGAAGAAGTACGTCGAGAGAGGTCGTCAGGACAAACCACAACAAGCGGCATCGGTGCGTCTGGCTGTTGACGAGAGACTAGACGACGAGAATCTGTTCGACCCTAATGAACTCCGCTATAAGGAGATTGTTGAAAACATCCAGTTCGGTCAAAACTTGACCCAGGCACAACAAGAAGAGCTGCGAACACTAACTACCGAGTTCAAACATCAGTTTACGCCTGACCCAGGGACTACAGACACCATCCAGCATGAAGTTAATCTGACGTCAAAAGAGCCGGTTCGCAACAAGCCGTATTGTCTTCCTTATAGCATGAGAGAAGAACAAAACAGACATCAAGGAGATGCTGGACCAGGAAGTCATCAGGGAGTTCAAGTCGGAAGTGGTCATCGTGAAGAAACCAGATGGATCCAATTGGGTGTGTGTGGACAATCGTACACTCAATAAGCGGACAGTATTCGGCCCTGGACCATCAACCCTTGAACTATCTGATCTCGGCCCGTCTCATGAATTGGCAATGTTCTTACAGAACTTTAACTTTAATTTACAGTTTATCAAGGGTTCACAGAACTCTGGAGCGAATTACCTGAGCAGAGCAGTTTAAAGTAACCTTTCTTTTCTTTGTTCAGGGCAGTTTAAAGAAACTGTAAGACGATTATTTCAGAGTAGTTGATTTGATTTGATTTTTTTATGTGAGCTTATAGTTCTGTGTAGTTTAACACAGCCACAACCGTGTTTTGAGGTTTGAGAAGAAATTTTGTGAAATTTAGTTCTAAAAAGGGGGGGGGGGGGGTAATGTTACGTTTGTGGCTGTGTTATTCTTTTGAGAGCATGTGTGTGTCGATCATAGGAAAGATCCGATATTAATTCAAGTTATTTTGGATAAGAATTGCGTACCTTTTTAGTAGGATTTTTTTTCTTGGAGAATTACGATCGATTTGTGTTATGTAGCTAAAAGGACGCGTCTTATCGTTACGTTGTTGCTGTAGTCCCGCGCGACCTCGTTTGATCTAGAACAGTCTGGAAAAGGCGCGATTATTCTAGTGACCTCAAATATGACGTCAAAAGTTGTTGGTTACGTTTTGCAACATTTTATCGAATGCGCCTAAATGGTAGTGGAAATTTGTTGTCGGCTCTAGAGTGTTCTTTTTCATGAATATTAATAAGTTTTGGTCACGTTTTCTTTTCTGATTGGTTGAGTTGTGTGAATTTGCTGGATTGTTCTGGAAATCTGTAATAGTATAAAAGACGGTGTTAGGAATTATGTATGTACATTGTATGAGAGACGCAGTGTGTCAAAAATGTTGATGCATTGTAGAAGAGACAGTATATCAGTGTTGGTGCATTTGTGGACGCATTGTGCTGAGAGTGCATCGAGAGAATAAAATACTTTTGGAACTGTTACCCAGTGTGGTCTACAACCTTGTGCCACGTGTGACGAGTTGCAGCTGAGTGAAGTTTCTTTACAAGAACCCTACGTGCGTGCATCTGCTGTGATTGCTTCATACTACGACTACGACTACCACGTAACAGAAACAAACATGCAAAGAAAGAAATCTGAAGCATTGTCAACAATCCCACTGGGCGGTGTCCGTTACGTGTGTCTAGGTGCTAATGGCGCTCATTTAGAAAACAGTTTCAACTTTTTTATGAAACAGAAAATGCTGGGAAGTCATGCGATCCGTCGAAGAACGCACTGGTACACGCACGCACTTCTGGCATGCACGCACGATTCAAGATTCATAATTATTATGTTTACGTGCCATATAGACATTGCCTGTTAGGGCTGTCTTGGTGCTGAACTCACACACTCACAACCGTTCAACAAAAATACATATATCAATAATTCAATATAGACTGACAGAAAAAAAGTGACACAAGCACGCACACTTACCCCAGACTGCTGTGGTGGGCGTCGATCCATCTTGGTCTTGTCAGTCTCCTAAACGCTCGCACAAGCTGGAGACACGGTGTAACACACAAAGAGTTCAGAATGTGGCGTGTTGTGTCCGTACAGACAGTCCTCTAGACACGGTAAACACTATGATAAGGTTTGATGTGTTCTGTGTCCTATAGACAAAACACTATTCATGGTACGGTAAGACAAAACACTATTCATGGTGTAGTACAAATTAAGATTTGATGTGTTCCGTGTTCTATAGACAAACCTATACTCACGGTAACACCTGTGTAATACAAAATAAGGTTTGATGTGTTCTGTATCCTATAGACAAACCTCTACTCATGATAACACCTGTGTAATACAAAATAAGGTTTGATGTGTTCTGTGTCCTATAGACAAACCTCTACTGACGGTAACACCAATATAATACGGAATAAGGTTTGATATGTTCTGTGTCCTACAGACAAACCGCAGTCCATGTGCACACCCCCTCACTTCTTGTTTTCCTGAGCATACATAGATACAGAACACCGAGGAAAAGAACGGCCTACCTGTCATTTTGTAGAAGACAAGCTGTAAGCACTCGTGTGTCGTTATGACAACGGCAGAATAAAAGTCACAGAAATAAAATCTTCATTTCTCAGAATCCTCAATACTGAGCTGAATTTCCTAATGTATTTTTACATATGGAAATAAAGTTCTATCTTAACCTATCTTAGCCTTAATCTTAACCTGAATTGCCGTTTCACTAAAATCTTCAACACTGAAATGTGTCAACACTGAAACTTATTAACACAAACTCATAAACACATAAATCTTCAAAACGGAAAATCCTACAGCACTGAAAACGTGAACACTGAACATTCGTAGGACTAAAACTCTTCAGCAGTAAAATCCTCAACGATAATATCCTCGGCACCGTCACACGTAACGCGAGAAGAAAAATAGTCCTCGCTTTGTGGCTGTGCTCCAGGAAGTCATTTTATATACATGCTGATTTCGCCAGCACACCACGCTGAAGAAGAAAGTTTGGTGTTAACCGGTCGGCAGGCAGCCAAACAGTTCAGGACGCCCTCAGCATTTCACGTAACGAACGGCGCGACGAGGGGTGGAGGTTCCACAATAGTGGAGGAGGGGGTGGAGGCTTCATATGTATAATGTGTTATACCGGCTCTCTCTCTCTCTCTCTCTCTCTCTCTCTCTCTGTATATAATTTTTTTTTCTGAGTGGTGGTGGTGGTGGTGGGTGGGTGGGGGGGGGGGATGGGTCTTTTTACTTACATATGTTTTATCTTTTGATGTATAGTCTGATGTATTTTTATATGTGTAGAGTAGCAGGACAGTTTGGAAGATAGGCATTGCTATGCCTAAAACTTTTTATCCTGAATAAAAACGTTTCATCATCATCATTATCTCTCTCTCTCTCTCTCTCTCTCTCTCTCTCTCTCTCTCTCTCTCTCTCTCTCTCTCTCTTTTCACTATTGATCCAAATGATTTGCTTCGTATATAGGTCAAGTTATCATTAGCGCGTGTCTGTGTGTGCGCGCGAGCGTGTATGTGTGTGCGCGCGTTTCATGTACTTTATGTTTTCGTTTGTTTTTGTATGACCGAATGAATGAATGAATTTTGTTTAATGTCTTTCATGTTTAATGTCTCCAAATTTTTCTTTGTGTAATTTGGTACTATTAGTATTACAATTATTATCCTGTGTTTGTAGAGTAGCAACGGCAAGTATGAAAAATGGCACACGTGCTAATTACTTTATCCGTTGAGAAATAATAAAGTTTCATTTCATTTCATTTCTCTCTCTCTCTCTCTCTCTCTCTCTCTCTCTCTCTCTCTCTCTCTCTCTCTCTCTCTCTCTCTCTCTCTCTCTCTCTCTCTCGACTTTTCCGTTCTCTCCGCTGTACAGTCAAGCGGACGAGATATCAGTTTGATGGATTGTATTGTGTTCTACTATTCTACGTTACTCGGACGTTTTGTTTTCTAATCGTGCACATTACTTTGTGATCTCTTTGCATATCTGGATATATTTTGTGATTTCATATTCAGTGGTGAATTAGTCGTGTGACGGTGTTTCGTTGTGTGTGGTATTTTGGAACTATTTCACATCTTCCATTGTGGTTCATTATACCGGACTGTAACGTGCTATTTACTGCAACTAAATTCCTTTTCCTGGACTTCAAACGCCTACTGTGACGGAGAGTGGACTTGCATACTGTCTCACCATACTGTGTTCATAGTGAGTAAAAAACAAACAAAACATGTATTTTTACGTTCCTTCAACCTGTACGCTGCATGTTCACCATACTATGACCGCTGACTTTGCCACGAAACTGGTGCCAGATGTGTTTACACAAGGCGGCGCTCTGGGCGCTGCAGTCTATCCGTCGGGTTATCATGCCTGACCGCCCGTGTAAACAGTTCCAGCCTGAGTCTTCCCTCCCCCCTCCCGCCCCGTCTGTTCCTGGCACTTCCTCCACCCTACCCACCCTTTGCACGCCCTCCCTCTCCTGCCTACCCACCCTCCATTCCCCCCCCCTCCCTCTCCCACTCTACTTACGCCTACACCCATCCATACCCCCGCCCCATTTTCCTGGCGCCACAACCTTCCCTACCCACCCTCTGCACACTCTCCCTCTGTTGCTACTGTCCCACCCTCCATTCCTCCCCCCCCCCCCGGCCCACTCTACTCACGCCCACACCCATCCCTACCCACGCTCCATTTTCATGGCACCTCCTCCCCCACCCCCACTACCCACCCTCTGTCTCTGCACGTCCTCCCTCTCCTGCATAGCCACCCTCCTCCACTCAGGGTCCCCCACCCCACCCCACTATAAACCACATTTCCGTCAGTGACACCTGCCTACCCATCCTCCGTTCTCGCCCCACTCTAAAATCACATGTTCGTCCCTACTGATCTGAAACCATGACAACTATAGCCATTGTACACCAACCCCTGTCCACACCCACCATCCCCCGTGACCCAGTACTGAGAGATACTCTAGACAATCTTCAAACACGATTTGAAAGTAAAGGTGCTAATGCATTCAACATTCTCAAAGCATGGAGGAATGCCATGTATGTGAGATACATGCAGCTTCTGCCCAAACACACTGCAGGAGTACACAATGTGTTATGGGAAGACTTCAACTATGACAATGAAACTGTCGCCCTTGATGGCTACCTCTCTCCCCACACCCCGGTCCCCGATCACCTGGCCAAGACAATAGTAAAGATATATGAAGGGCCGGTACACACAGACGATAACAAACTTATCGTCATCACTGTGCACTTCAGGAAGAGGCGAACAACCGGTGGCACCTGCATGATTCAGGGGAAGAGAAAGGCGGGTCTGTGGGTGAGATCGGAGTACCGGGCCCTTTGTGATTATGTACAACAGTTCCTGGCCGGTACAGCGGACCCTACAGAAAATGTCCCCGTCACCAGCAACCATCTTGCATCTGTCCCCGATTTTACAGAAAGTACCGTCACTTCACCCGCCACCCCTCCCAACTCCTCACGGGGCCTGCTGTTGGCTGTCTCCCTAGCAGACACCCCCATCACCCCTACCCTCTCCACTCCCTCGGACAACAAAGAAGTCTCTCTTCTTGTGCAGCCGGCGGAGTCGTCAATCAAAAGGGATTATCAGCCGAAAGCCCTTCTACCCGACCACTCATCCCTGCTTAATCCCATCACCACCTCTACTGGCCAACCACTTCAGAACGCCCGCACTGATTTATCCCTTGTTGCGGCAACAGTTGATGGTGTAATGTCCACTACCACGCCCCTTCCCCCAACCCGACCAAACACAAACTACAGTCCCCAGTCCCTGGGCCTGGGATTACATAATACAGAGGCCGCACCCACCACGGCCCGCGGGACTACCTGTCCTGATGAGGACACCACTGACCCTGATACTCTGCGAGCGCAACTCAAAAGTGCTTGTAACCTCATCACGGACCTTCGCGCTGACGTCAGTACACTGTTTAAAGGACTTTCAGCAGCCCTAGCCAGGATTGACCAGCTCGAGAGTCAGCTCCGTGATGAGGCGGTCAAGAGAGCCAGAGACCTGCAGGTTACAGAGAAAAGTGTGGGCGAGTTGTTGTCCGATCTGGATGACAGAATAACTGGTGTGGAGACAGCTCAACACGTCACAGACGGCACTGTCAACCAGCTATCATCCGCCAAACAGAGCCACAAGCAGCGCCTGAGGGAAATTCAAAAACAGTTGAAAAGGAAGTCACCCCCTGCGTCCAACAGCTCAGACGCTGCCATGTTTCCCAATGTTGACAGCTGTGCGTCTATGCGCCAGGTAACGGGCAACGGAATCTCTGCTCCCTGTCACCCCTCCCCTCCACCCGTTATGCAAGAACTGGCCGCGGTGCAGGCTGTGAGTGCAGCCGAGAAGAGCCCAGAGCGCCTCATACCAGTGCGGATTACTGGCGGCCTGCCTGAGGTCAACAACGGGTCTGACCACGCCAACAGCCAGCAGCAGCGTAACAACAGAGTTTCTCCAGAGGAGCAACTACTGCGACACACAGTGCCGAGTGACACCACCACGCTGGTCATTGGAGACTCTGTTGTTCGCAACATCAAGGCCGAGAAGATGCCCACCTACCCTAGAGAGAAAGTAGAGATATTATCTGTCTCTGGCCTGCGGACTGCCCACCTGCTCAACTGGCTCCAGCGACAACACGCGTCCCACACAGCACTGGTGACCTTCCACGTGGGGGTCAACGACTGCAAACAAAAGGAAGTGACCAGCGCTGTGTGGGAACAGCTCGTCCGGGAATGCAAGCGGGTATTTCCCGACGCTCGTCTGCAGGCATCCTCCATCCTACCGACCGACAGTAGACACCAGCTGTACAGGGCCATCACCGCCTCCAACAGTAACCTGTTCCATGTGTGCAGAAAGCTGGGTGTCACACTGATAGACAACACTCAGGTCTTCACTGCTGTTGATGGGTTCCCGCGTAGAAAATTCTACAGGCGCGGTGACCCCATCCATCCTAGTCGCCAGGGCACCATCAGTCTGGCCCTCAACATAAAGAGAGGCGGGCCAGCTACTGACGTCACCCCACCCAACAACCAGATTGCAGGTGGTGGCCGTGACCGCCGTCAGCGACGTGAAGGACACGCTGGCACCACCAACACTTACGCTGATGTCACGGCCGGCAGACAGTCAGTCTCCGCGGCAGCACCCAACCTGGAATCACTCTGTGGTGCATCCAGCTTCGGTGCTGCAACGGAAAGTCAAGGTGGACTGTCAGTGTCCTCTGCTGTAGCACCAAGTCTGGAATCACAGTACAGCGAATCCAGGTTTGGTGGTACAGCAGAGAGTCAATGTAGCTATCAGCAACAAATGCCGGGCCAGTATCCTATGTGGCAGCAACCACCGCTACCACCATACAGTGCCGCGTTTCCACAGTATCGCGAGGCGGGTCCATGGGGACACTTCAGCATGACGCAACCAACGTATCCTTTCAGCGTCCCCCCCCCCCCCCCCCCCTCACATACACGCCATACGCACAGCAGGAACTGTGGGCACAGTACAGCCACCCCGTGCGTGTGTATTAGACTAATTTCCAGAACATTCAGTTACTCTTCCTTACATAACTTTGTGCTTTGCTATCACTGAACATCATCGAATTGATTTACTTGCGTGCCATTGCTCATTTTCTGTTTGCGCAGAGACGTATTCATTTGTTTTTATGACTTCAACCACTGCACGTGGTCCAATATTAACATTGTCATCCTTTTGACTTCTGCCGACAGTACTCGTGACTACCGATCTGCTCATTCTGTGCGATTTGTGACGCTTATAGCACTAGTACTTGTGCACCGGGACACTTTCTGTACTAGTGTTCTACGTATATTCACACAACGATTATATCTGTCCTTTCGCAGCGCTGACGGACTTATTTCCCCTATCGCGCGGCGGGGTCGTGACTTTAGCTTTGACTGTTAAAGTGTGCTGAAGGGATTAGTCCCTCTTAGTGAACGTTGTGACGTTATTTTCTGGTCGCAAGGTAGTGAGATTTATGTTAGTTACTTCACTTGCCTCACACATTCTGTGTGTTAGAGCGGTCTGATATTTTTTTATTTTTTATTTTTTATTTTTTATTTTTACTTGTTTCACGATTTCAGTTCTTAATTGCCGTTGTATCATTTATAAGCTTTTTCATTATTACTCTTTAGTACTGACATACATTAGCAATCATGGCGTATGATCGCCAGTTACATATTGGCCATTTAAATGTTTATCATTTAACTAACAAAGTTCCCGATCTGTGTGTCCTCTTGAGTCAGCCCAATCCATTTCACTTATTTGGTGTAACGGAATCGCGTCTCAATCCTAACATCAGCGATGAGGCCGTTTCTATCCAGGACTTCACTGTACTGCGCCGCGATGCTGAATGCCCGGGACAAACGGGTATTGCAGTATACATTCATAATTCAATTAGCGGTATTACTCGCAGGCGTGGGGACCTGGAGTCAAAAACCGTGGAATGCATTTGGGCTGAGTTGAGGGCAAACAAATCAAGCCCCGTGCTGGTCGGGTACATTTACAGGAACCCAGCATCAATATTTCAATGGTTCGACGACTTTATCGTCATGATGGATAAGGTCAGACAGTCCAGCTCTGAAATTTTGATCCTAGGCGATTTCAATATCAACATGTTTTTGAATAACCCTGCTTGGGAGTGCACCATGTCTATGTTTGGTTTAAAGCAGCTAGTTAAAACAGCAACTCGTGTTAGTCCAACTTCCTCCACCCTTATAGACCACATATATTCAACTACTCAATCAAGGGTGATGGCGGTAGACGTGCCTCAGGTAGGGATTAGCGATCACTACCCGGTATGCTGTTGCTGGGCATTAAAAGCGGATAAGTCATTCCGAAAACATCAGCACACGACTATTAGATATAGATCACTTAAACACTTCAACAAGGAAACATTTCTTTGTGATTTAAGTAGCGCACCCTTTGATACAGTGTACTACCATAATGACCTCAACGATGCTTTGTCTGAGTGGTACGGATTGTTCCTTGGTGTTCTCGATAAACACGCTCCATTCAGAGAGAAACGGGTGAAAAACCCCCAGCTTCCCGCCTGGTTAAGTAAGGAAATCAAGGATGCCAAATAGATGAGGCATAATCCAAATGTGACTGAATATGGGCATAGTAGAAGAGTTTCCTTGTTGGCTCATCGGCGAAATGTCTCAATTTCGACAGGAGAAATACATTTTTAGATACTATTTTACACAGTTTAGTAATGTGGCCTTGCCAGCACAACTTGTCGTCTAAGTTGATTCCAAGCACGCGTTGTTCTCTGACTTGCTCCACAGGCTGGCCGTTAAGTGTTAGTTGAAGGGGAGGGGGTTCAACTGATGCTTTTGCCGTGTGGTAATCAGCATGCATTTGGTTTTAGTGGGATTAGGTATCATGGCGTTATTTCTGCACCAATCAGATACCTCATTTAAACTGTCTTGGAGAATCTTCACTATACATGTTACGTCTGATGACGAAACGTCCAGTGTTCCATCGTCTGCAAAAAGACTGCAAGTTACACTGGAGTCAGATATATGTAATGGAAGGTCGTTTATGAAGACAGAGAACAATAATGGACCAAGAATCGATCCCTGTGGTACTCCGTGCTCTATCACCCCTTCAGGTGAGTTTTTACCATTCACGTAGACATACTGCGTACGCCCATGCAGATATGACGTAATGAAGGCAAGTGTGTCTGCGCTTAGTTGATAGACATTAAGTTTTTGAACTAAAGTTTTATGATTGACGAGGTCAAATGCTTTTGAAAGGTCCAAAAATACTGCTCCAGTCATTTGACTGCTATTTATGGCAGTAAGCCATCTGTCAACTAGGTGTACCAATGCTGTGTGACAGGAGTGTTTCCGCCGAAAGCCAGATTGTAATGGATGTATGAGTTTGTGTTTTTCTAGAAAATGTTGTAAGTGTTTGTGAATGTGTCTTTCTATCGGTTTCGACAGTGTTGACAGGAGCGAAATGGGCCTGAACTTGTTAGGGTCGGCAAGGTCTTTCGTTTTAGGTAGTCGGATCACTTTGGCTGTTTTTAGAGCAGATGGAAATATCCCCTGCTTTATGCAAAGGTTGTATATATATGTCAAGGTATCTACAATATAAGGTAGGGCCATTTTCAGAACTGAGCTACTAATACCATCATGTCCAGACGTACATTTGTTCTCCAAGTACGAGACTGATTTTCCCACGTCGTATATCGTTAACAGGGGAATGCTGAATGACGTATCAGGGTCCAGCCGTTCTGCACAAAACGTCTTTAGCTTTTCTGACACAGCTGAAGACTGATCAGAATATGTATTTTTTAGCAACGTACTGGCAGCCGAGAGGAAGTGCTGATTCAAGATATCAGCTGATAACTGTGTACATTGTGCGGTATTTTTTGACCTCGTAAAAGCATTGATCGCTCGCCACACAGATACGACATCTTTCTTTCCGTTCATAAGACGGTGAAAAAGTGACCTTTGAGCTTTCCTCAATAAATGTTTAACGTGGTTTCTTTGCCTTCGATAAACTACAAAATCCTTCTTTCTTTTATAGTCATCTCGGAGCTGCATGGTGTTACGTGGTGGAGTTGTAGTCGAAGTATGATACCAGACACACACGCACGTAGAGTTCTTTTAAATAGACCTCATCAGCTGCAATACGTCAACCGTGGCTTAAGGATGTAGACAAAACTGGAGTAACAGTTCCAACAATATTTAATTCAGCGATGCGATATCCTCACAGTAATGATCTTTCAAATGCACAAACTACTGAATACAAAGTCTCTTCTGCTATGTCACAGTCCACACTACGACTCAAAGTTTCTTATACACAGCGTCTCTCGCAATAAACTGCGTATCTCTACAACTGACATAGCAAGACAATGTACTAACGGGCTTTCCCAGCGCCCTCCTTATATACACTATCAAAATCTAGAATCTTCTACAGAAATCATGAACTCAAACAACCAGAACGAAACGCGCAGCCGAAACTCATTAACATGAATTTTCCAGAAACAATATATCAGGCTACAAAAACACGGCTGCTCACTTCAGCTCTAAATTCTAACATATAATAAAGACACATAAAAGTATGGTATCCCTATCTATGATAGCTCAAAAAGGTACGAGAACATTCACCAAACAAAATAAAAGCTGCTCACTACACGCGCACAGGAAAAGTAGCGAAAATGTAGCGATGTCAGATGTCAACTAACCGACGTGACATTAACGAGGCCACCAGACAGTACGACCTGTCTACAACGTTCCGGACTAAACTTAACAAAACGAAATCGGCTCTACTCACGAACAAAAGAAAATCTTACTAAAAAAAACACGGGAATCATAACCGTGATAGCTCAAATAAACAGCATATCGTTACCTACGAATAACACATGTACGCTCTCACAGGAAAACACAACCACAATCGTAACACATGGCATCCGTGATTTCCTTAGTAAACCAGGCGGGAAACTGGGGGTTCTTCACCAGTTTCTCTCTGAATGGAGCGTGTTTATCGAGAAGACCAAGGAACAATCCGTACCACTCGGACAAAGCATCGTTAGGGTCATTATGGGGTCAGTACACTGTATCGAAGGGCGCGCTACTTAAATCACAAAGAAATGTTTCCTTGTTGAAGTGTTGAAGTGATCTGTACCTAATAGTCGTGAACTGATGTTTTCGGAATAAATTATCCGCTTTCAATGCCCAGCAACAGCACACCGGGTAGTGATCGCTAACCCCTACCTGAGGCACTTCTACTCCCATCACCCTTGATTGAGTAGTTGTATATATACTAATGGTCAAAACGTAAGGGCCACCCCATTTTTGTGTCATTGTTTATCGTCGCAAGTACGCTAATAAAATACAATGTTCGTTCCATCCAAATGGGTTAAAAGTTGACCTTAGACAGTCCACTGTACAGGGAACAATAGGCAACAATTCATCAATTTCCACGAACGTGTCAAATGCACGTGAAACATCACCAGGTTTTGTGAAAAGCTGTGCTATATTGGCAAACGTACCAAAGGCAGGCATGTGGAAAAACTCGGTAAAGTCGTGATGCACGTGCTAAAGGGGTCAGTTGTGAACACTGAGCACTTCTGTTTGGCTACAAATACCAGTACATTAGGGGCATAATTGTCACTTTCCTAACCATGCCACCACGACGAAGCCTAACGCCAGTAGATCAAGGCCGGGAGCTAGCATGGCTGCAGGATGGAATTTCGGACGAGAAGTTGGGAGACGTCTTGGGGTCTCCCATTCAGTGATCCAGAGGCTGCTGGCACGATTCCAAGAAACTGGAAGGGCAGAACGACGACCCTGCTCAGGACGACCGCGCTGCACCAGCAGAAGGGAGGACAGATACCTCTGTGTGGCGGCTCTGCGTGACCGAACTGTCACGTCATCCACTCTGCGACATCAACTGATGCGAGCTGCAAACGTTATCCTCAGCAGAAGCACAGTCTACCAACGCCTGGCTTCATGAAGAGCAGCCAGTGAGAATACCCCTCACTCCAGCTCATGGCAGAGCCCGGGTTGCCTGATGTCGTCAACATGTGAGGTGGAACAGACTCCAGTGGACTCAGGTTCTGTTTACTGATGAGTCACGGTTCACTGTGTCCTACAACGACGGCAGCTTGAGGGTCTGGAGACGCCAGGGCGAGCGATTCACGGATGGATGCGTCCAAGAGGTGGATTGCTACGGAGGAGGCTCAGTCATGGTTTGGGCAGGCTTCAGCAGGGAAGGCAAGACCCCCCCTCCACCTCATCCGAGGCACCCTGACTGGGTGTCGCTATCGGGACGAGATTGTGCAGCCCCTCATCCAGCCGCTCTGCAAGCCATAGGCGACAATGCTGTTCTGCAGGATGACAACCCTCGACCTCATCACTCCCGTGTGGTGGATGAGTACCTTGAGCAATGGGACATCATGAGGATATAGTGGCCAGCTGGTTTACCTGATCTGGCTTCCATCGAGGACCTCTGGGACGTGCTGGGGCAACGTGTAGTCAGCAACCTCCCCCCATCTCAAGGCGTCCCCTAGCTGACTCATTTCCTGCATCAAGAGTAGGAAGCGATCCCACAACATGTTCTCCGAACCCTGGTAAACTCCATGCGTCAACGCTGCATTGAATGCTTGGCTGCAAACGGTGGGTACACTTGCTACTGACTGGACCAGTCTTGTGTGACTTTTCAAATGAGGGGTGGGTGAACATTCTAACGTACTGCTGTTGTTACAATTGCTTGATTTACTCAAAACTTAAATGACATTGTTACTGAATAAATTAGCAAAGTACGGACTCCAAGTATTGTTACATTATTTGTGTGGTGGTGTCGGTGCGTCTGCGATAAAAAGCCGTGGCCCTTAAGTTTTGACCATTAGTATAATGTGGTCTATAAGGGTGGAGGAAGTTGGACCAACACGAGTTGCTGTTTTAACTAGCTGCTTTAAACCAAACATAGACATGGTGCACTCCCAGGCAGGGTTATTCATAAACATGTTAATATTGAAATCGCCCAGGATCAAAATTTCAGAGCTGGACTGTCTGACTTTATCCATCATGATGATAAAGTCGTCGACACATTGAAATGTTGATGCTGGGTTCCTGTATTATACCCGACCAGCACGGGGCTGGGTTTGTTTGCCATTAACTCAACCCGTGCGTCCTAACCAATACCGGTGCCTCGCGCACAAGGTGGGTAACACGGTTACTACAGTACGGTGACTGCATGCTCTCATGTTGTTGCTGGTACACTGGCTATCAAAAATAGTGTAACTTGTATTTTCGTAGAATTATCATACAAATGCAGCACACACTCGAATTCTGCGTTTACTTTGTTGATCAGTGTAGTAACAGACTTATGGAAACACAGAAAACACATAACTGACACAGTGTTTCATACAAGAAGCAGAATATATATGAAACTGTGTAGGCAATGTTATCAACGTTTTAGGTGAAGATATTCTTTTCTCAGTTCAATGCGTCATTCTTGGACGGTGTTGGCTTTTGGTTGTTGAATGAACCGAGATTTCAGAAACAAAAATGTACGTACAGGCAGGGAAGGGGTTAAAATCTAATCTATGCCTTGAATGCCCTTCAGACCAAAAAGGTGACTGCCAAGCGTGTAATATGCAAAGAAGTACCCAACGGAGAAAGAAACATGCTTAGAAAAGACGGGTACAACACAATTTATTAATATTTCGGGTAAATACCCTTTGTCAAAATAGACAAACAAACAAACAGAGAGATTAGCCGCTACTTATCTTCATTGGCAGAAGGAATGTGGCCACATTCCTTCTGCCAATGAAGATAAGTAGCGGCTAATCTCTCTGTTTGTTTGTTTGTCTATTTTGACAAAGGGTATTTACCCGAAATATTAATAAATTGTGTTGTACCCGTCTTTTCTAAGCATGTTTCTTTCTCCGTTGGGTACTTCTTTGAATGCCCTTGGTTATCTGATCTCCGGAGACTGCTTTCATGACAAGATTTTAAAAAATTATGATTTCGCTAAACTGATTGCTGTTACAGACGTCTCAAAACGGCAAAAGTTATAGCAAGAAGGGCAACATTTTACTTTTTCTTGCCATAATTTTTTTTTAAATATGACATGACGCCTGCCGTTCTTGTACCGGAAAATAGGTTGACAGAGTACGGCAGCTCGATATTACAGCACAGTCAACAGTTATTCCGTTCCGACGGGGGCAGGGTGTTTCATATTATGCGCTATCTCATAAATCCCCCACGCTTACCTAACCAGGACACTGCACTGAAAAAGTCCTGTTTTTACCGGTCGCCACGGGCATGAGTTAGGCAGTTCAGGGTCCTCAGCATGTCAGATAACGGTGCAACCAGGGGGTGGAGGTGTCACAATATCGGCCTCTTAGCAATAGTGTTATCAGCTCTCTCTCTCTCTCTCTCTCTCTCTCTCTCTCTCTCTCTCTCTCTCTCTCTCTCTCTCTCTCTCTCTCTCTCTCTCTCTCTCTCTCTCTCTCTTTAATGACTGCGGTTTTGTCCTGTCCGTAGTTAGCTGTGCTTGATTTCAAAGTCGCAGTGACTTTTTTGTTTTTTGTTTTGTTTTAAATTATAGAAGTCCATTTTATTTTTATGTGCGATTATTACTGTATTAGTAGTTAGGAACTGCAGCATCGGGCGAGCGTGCCTAGGTGCGCTCGGAAGTGTTTCTTTATTTTCTGATTCTTTCTACATAACTGTCGAGCCTTTTATTTTGTATCTGACATTACCAAGCAATTCGAACTCGCAGCGGACTCTGACCACGAGAGTCAAAAACATTTAAATTTTGCTTTATTGTTGTTGCTGTTGTTTTTCCTACGTTTTCTTGTCGCTTTCTTATTCATTTATACATTGACATTATTTTTATTATTTTTTTTGAATATTATTGCTACGTTTGTTCTGTTACCAACATGCCAAAATATAATGTAAAAACTGCCCCACAACGACCTGATGAGTTGAGAATTGGTCACCTCAACATTTACCATTTAGTTAATAAGGTGCCAGATTTGTCTGTGTTCTTAAACACGCCAACACATTTTCGTGTTTTTGGTGTATCCGAGTCGAGGCTCAAAAGCACTGTCAGGGATAACTCCATCTCAGTCCCAAACTTCTCAGTACTCCGCAGAGATGCCTCAAGTCCCCAGCACACTGGACTAGCAGTATATATACATGATTCGATAATTAGTAACGTTCAACGACGACAGGACTTAGAGTCAGCCGAAGTTGAAAGTTTATGGGTCGAGGTGAAAACATCTAAATCCCCCTCAGTCCTGGTTGGCTTTATCTATAGAAATCCAGCAGCCAACTGGGACTGGTATGATGACTTCGTAGAAATGATGGATAAAGTTAATCAAAGTAAAGATAACATTGTTCTTCTGGGAGACTTTAACATTGACCTACTTAAGCCCAAAGGGGACCATGCTGCATGGGCATCAACAACAGCCTTATTCGGTTTAAAACAATTAGTTAAAAAAACCCACTAGAACCACATCTACATCCTCAACCTTAATTGATCACATTTACGTGACAAATGACGATAAAATATCAAATGTGCAGGTTCCCTCCTTAGCTGTCAGCGATCATAACCCAGTATGTTGTAACGTCTCCATGAAACTAGACAAGCAAAAAACTAAAAAAACATAAACTATAAAATATCGCTCCTTTAAACACTTTAATAAAGACGAATTTCTGTGGGACCTGCACAATGCTCCGTTTACTGAGGTTTATGATCACCAATCTCCTGACAGTGCCTTGTCGTGCTGGATGGATCTGTTTCTCAGTGTCCTCAATAAACATGCGCCAATACGTGAAAAACGAGTTAAACATTCCACCATACCACCGTGGTTAACAGCGGATATCAAGCAGGCCATGTCATTTAGAGACAAACTGAAAAAAGAGCAAAAGTACGAAGAATACAAAAAACAACGCAATCGTGTCAAATATTTAGTTAGAGCGTCTAAGAAGTCTTTTTTCCAACAAATGATTCGAGACAAAAAGGACACGGCATCTGTTTGGAAAGCTCTGAACGTCATAACGAAGGGTAAATCAGCACCCGAAATCCCATCTCATATGTCAGCTGATATATTAAATAACCATTTCTTAACGACAGCCGAAATATTGGCATTGTCAGCTGCAAATAACAGTAAACCGTATGAAGTGCCGAGTTCTCTCAGAGAACACTTTAAAAAAACAACTATATCAAATACTTTCACCATCCCTGATATTACAGTTGCGGAAGTCGGCAGATATATTTCTAGCATGCCCAACAAAAAGTCTGCTGGCATTGATGGTATTGATAATGAAACCCTAAAAATCTCATTACCGTATACAGTAGAATCACTAACATATATCTTCAACCTCTGCATAAAGCAAAGTACATTTCCAATCATTCTTAAAGAAGCAAAGGTAATCCCAATCCCTAAATCTAAAGATCTTGAAGATATTAATAACTATCGTCCAATCTCCCTTCTGTCAGCTTTGTCAAAACCCCTTGAAAAGCACATTCAAAAACATCTCCTTGATTTTCTGGAAAAAGGTAAATTACTTAATATTCACCAGTCTGGTTTTAGACCGAAACATTCTTGTCAGTCAGCACTGACACATATTGTAGATAGCTGGCTGGAATCAATCAATAAAAGCCTGATGTCAGGAGCAGTTTTCTTAGACCTTAAAAAGGCGTTTGACCTTGTGGACCATGACATTCTCCTAAATAAGCTAACCGTTTATCACTTGGACGCAACCGCTATAGCATTTTTCCGATCATATCTCGAAGACAGAAAACAAATGGTGTACGCCCATGGAAGATACTCTAAGCAAGGAAATGTAAAATACGGAGTCCCCCAGGGATCTATTTTGGGCCCTCTTCTATTCATACTATTTATTAATGATCTATCGTTGCATATCACTAATTCTGACGTTAATTGTAATCTATTTGCTGACGATACGAGTCTTCATGTTTCTGGCAAAAAAACGACGGACATTAGCCATAGTTTACAATGCAGTCTCAATGAGGTATCTGACTGGTGTAGACAGAACCATATGGTTCTTCACCCAGCAAAAACAAAGAGCATCTTAATCGCCACGCGGCAAAAACATCAACGCCGACTACAGCCATTACAATTACAATTAAACGCTGAACCTGTTGAACAAGTCACTGAGCGTAAATTCTTAGGAATACATGTTGACGAACAACTGTGCTGGGAGACCCATATAAATGCTGTTTGTAAGACCATTGCTAAAAACACTTTCTTATTGTCCCAGCTTAGACATGTAACGGATACAAATACCCGTAAATTGTTTTTTCATGCTCATATAAAGTCCCATGTTGATTATGTCTCCACAGTGTGGGACGGCTGCAGTGATGTCCACATGAAGAGATTAAACTCCATATACAAAAGAGCTGTAAAAATGATAGATAGACGCCCCATCCCTACCACAGACAAATTTAGACATTTAAACATTCTCGGTCTGCGTCAGCAACTTACATTAAACAAATGCGTCTTTATGCATAAGATACTGAATAATATGACACCCCAGTATCTAATCACTAAATTTATATCTCACCAAGAACGTGAACGGACCTCAAGAAACAATACCTTACCCCTACCACTGCCAAGAATTGACCTTTTTAAAACTAGTATGTCATTCTCTGGTCCGTTTGCTTGGAATTCTATCCCTGCACATTTGAAAACTATTACCTCACCAGGAAGTTTTAAAACAACTTTTTGATTACCTGATGAGTCAGACTTAGTACGTTTCTCAGGTACTGTAATATTTCCTGTACCTCATGTATTTCATACAGATGGTTTTTATGTGTGTGTGCGCATGTGTGTGTGTGCTCGTGTTTGTTTGTGCGTGTGGGTGTATGTGTGAGCGGCGCGCGCGCGTGCGTGCGTGTGTGCATGTGTGTGTGATGAGTATTATTATTTTTTCTGTATATAATGATGCCATTGGGTTTTGTATGTACATATATATTTTATAGTTTCCCTTCCTTTTTATCCTGTAGTTAGCAACGGCAAGTTTGTAAAATGACGATTTGTTTTCTGTCAAAACTTTTTACCGTTGAAAAATAAAGTTTCATCATCATCATCATCATCACCTCTCTCTCTCTCTCTCTCTCTCTCTCTCTCTCTCTCTCTCTCTCTCTCTCTCTCTCTCTCTCTCTCTCTCTCTCTCTCTCGCTCTCTCTCCTTGTTGAGGTTTAAAATATAATTGTTAGTGATCACTGTTCAGTTGTTTGTTCATGATCAACAAAGATTCCGAAAGCAAAAAAGAACGGCCATACAACCATAACATATCGATCATTCAAGAACTTAACCATGATAAATTCCTATTTGATTTAAATAATACTCCGTTCAACGATGTACTTCTCTCCAATGATCAGGACACTGCCCTTTCTATTTGGTACACTCTTTTTCTAACTGTTTTAAACAAACACGCACCCCTTCGTGAGAGAAGGGTTAAATCAAACACTCTTCCTCCATGGTTAACCCCAGAAATAATGCAAGCGATGGCGCTCAGAGATGATCTGCGTAGTCGAAAACTATTTCCTGAATTCAAGCAACAACGTAACCGTGTTAAGTACATGATCAGAGAGGCAAGGAAAAGGTTAGTCCGTGACACAGTGAAAGACAGTAAGGATACTTCCACTATCTGGCGCATATTAAACACTCTAACTAAAGGCTCCCCTGGCACTTCAACAACCATTCCCAGCAGTCTTACTGCTTGAGAAACTTTTAATAATCATTTTCTTTCAGTCGCTGAAACTCTAAATGCCTCAATTAATAGCAGTAAGTATTAATGTTCTAGTTTGCTTCTGAATTATGTAAACACAGAACAGAGGACACAGACCCCTTCAGCATTCCCTTGCTATCAGTTCATGAGGTGGGTTTGCTCATTAGTAAACTACCAAATAAAAAGTCTTCGGGGCCTGATGACATCAGCCCGCAAATACTTAAGTTATCCCTGCCGTACATAGTAGAGTCTATTACGTACATTTACAACCTTTGTATCAAGCAACATACTTTCCCTAACAAACTAAAATACGCTATAGTCATTCCACTTCCAAAAACTAAAGATCGTTCTGACCCTAACAACTATCGACCGATTTCATTATTATCAATTCTATCAAAGCCGCTTGAAAAGCATGTCCACAAACACCTGCTTGCCTCATCTCCGCCGTTGCCAGTCCCAAGCCCGGATGAGAAAGGAGGAGGGAAAATCCTACGCCAAACTACAACCACCATGCTAAAATTGTGGATAACCACGCCAAAACTGCTAGTCTCCGATCACTTCTAGTGCCAGTGGGACAGTAAACTGGAATAAAGCAACCTGCTTGCCTACTTAGAAAACCGCAAGCTCCTCCACCCCTTTCAATCCGGATTTCGCCCACAGCACTCATGCCACACTGCACTCACGGGCCTCGTTGACGCATGGCTCCAGGGTATGAACAAATCCCAGATAACATGTGTCGTTTACTTAGACTTTAAAAAGGCCTTTGACCTAATCGATCACACCACTCTAATGACAAAGATTCAGAAATACTTGAATAGTACAGAAGTAGTTGCATTTTTTAGATCATACCTAACTGATCGTAAACAAAAAGTTCTAGTCAATGGATCTTACTCTTCTCTAAAAGATATAAAGTATGTAGTTCCCAAAGGATCCGTGCTTTGTCCCTTATTATTTTGTCTATTCATCAATGACCTGCCTCTTCATTTAACTTGAAAGAACGTACAATGTGATCTTTTTGCTGATGACACTTCCATTCATATGACTAACAAAGATATATATATATATATATATATATATATATATATATATATATATATATATATATATATATATATATATATATATATATATATATATATATATATATATACAAGTAATTTCTGCCAACTTGCAGCATAAAAAAACACAGAAGATGGTGGTAGAAAACCCTTTAAAATAGAAACAAGGAACGACGTTTCGGATCAAAGATCCTTCTTCAGGTGACATGAAAACAAACGTTTGTTTCTACGTTTGTTTCCATGTCACCTGAAGAAGGATCTTTGATCCGAAACGTCGTTCCTTGTTTCTATTTTAAAGGGTTTTCTACCACTATCTTCTGTTTTTCTTTCACATAAAACCCTAGCGGCAACAGTTTTACTACAACTTGAAGTATAGTCTTGACGAGGTGTCTGAATGGTGTCACAGGAATTCTATGACTGTTCATCCAATTAAAACCAAATCTATGATAATCGTCACTCGTCAAAAACACCAGTTAGCACCCCTGTTACTTAACCTTTTATTAAAAGGCAGTCAAATAGAACACGTTAATGAACACCGCCTACCAGGGTTTACAATTGACAGTCAGCTTAAGTGGAAGGCTCATATGGACACTTTATGCATAACGGTAGCCAAAAATCTTTTCATGTTGTCCAAACTGAAATATTACACCGATTCGGACACGCGCAAACTATTCTATAATGCTCACATACGTTCTCATATTGATTACGCGTCAATGGTGTGGGATGGGTGCAGTGAAGTCCACTTGAAGAGACTCAACTCCTTACACAGAAGGGCAGCAAAGTTAATCCTTCTGGACCCACGACTCACAACAGAAGAAAAACTCGTCAAAATAGGATTTCTGCCGCTGCAAGACCACTTCAGATACAATAAGGCTATTTTTATGTTCAAAGTGTGAAAACAGAAAATACCAGAATAATTATGTCACAACTCTTTTCTCTAAGTCGGAATCTAATGGGTAGACCATCGAAACCGATGATGTCGTCATTGTGCATGACTTCTATTTGTGGGTGTGGCTGACCAAGCCACACCTGCGAGGGCAATGGGGGCACTGGAACGTAGCTGTGGGGAGAGTCGACGCTGTCTTTCTGCGAGCTCTGGCACTGGTGATCCGTTCGCGCCGATTGTGTTCAAAGAGCGTGCAGACTTTCCTGGTGGCAGCACGCCAGCCAGATCTGTCTTGTGCTTGTGCTTCAAGTTCCTTTACCTGGAAGACTTTTATGTTCAAAGTGTAGAAACAGAAAATACCAGAATATATCACAACTCTTTTCTCTAAGTCGGAGTCTAGGCTTGGTAATATTAGGCAACTTTTCTTAGTCCCCAAAACAAGAACTGATATATACAAATCTAGTTTGTCATTCTCGGGAACGCAGATTTGGAACATGCTTCCTGATTATGTAAAATCCGCTTCCTCTCTAGCCCGTTTCAAAATCAGTCTCTTCAAGTACTTCTCGAAGCAGTCGAAAACATTACGTTGCGGAATATATACTGCCCTGTACATCTGATTATGTATGCTCCCAGTTACAAACTCTGTGTGTGCGTGTGAGATGGTGTGTGTGTGTGTGTGTGTGTGTGTTTATGAGTGTGAGATCATCATGGGACTTTCTTTCCCTAAACTAGCAATGTTTTTGTTTTATTTACATTTAACTATATACTTAGTTGTTGTTTTTTTTATATTGTCTCGTAGTTTTGTAGCAACGGCAGGTTTGAAAAATGGTTATGTCTATGACGATGCCAAAGTCTCAAACGTTGATAAATAAAGCTTCATTGAATCATTTAATCATTGAATCCATTGAATCTCTCTCTCTCTCTCTCTCTCTCTCTCTCTCTCTCTCTCTCTCTCTCTCTCTCCCTCTCTCTCTCTCTCTCTCTCTCTCTTCCTCTCTCTCTCTCTCTCTCTCTCTCTCTCTCTCTCTCTCTGCGCCACCAGGGATCCAGCAGCCCTCCACACTGTATTAGCTGCGAGACAATATTTCATTTATTGTGGCTGTGATTCCAAATGTGTACTTCTGTTGGTGCCAACTTCGTCATGTAAATACCGTGCATAAACTGTGCATCGTTGGTGACCCTGTCCAGTAACGGTCAGTTGCAATTTTTACCGTTTACTCCTGGACCGCGCAATCCACACACCAAATCTAATTCATTCCAGACTCTAATTGCTCTAGTGTGAGTTCGTGTTCGAACTGTGCATACGTTTCTATCATTTCGAACGGATTTCCAGTGCCGCTCTTCTCACTGGCTGTGATTTGTGTGATGGCCGTGTGTTTTGCTTTTGGTTCTAACCTGTGTCATTTACTGTTGCTCTACATGGTGATATGCTTCAGTTGGATCTAAAACATGGTCTCTAGGAGTCGTCTCGTTGGTGCAACAACGAGTTCTCTCCCTATTGTCGATTGTCGCCCTTGATAATTGAGGTTCCCTGGCAGCGCAAAGGTACTATAATTTTCAACGAGTTCTCTCCCAGTTCTTAATTGTCGTCCTTGATATTGAGGTTGCCTGGCGGCGCATGGGTACTGTAAAGAACTGATGAGATGGAACTACTACTCTATTTCACCTAAGCAATACTGAGCATGCTAAAATGAAAGTACCTCCACCTTCTTGCCCCCATCTAACTCGTCTACACCTTACCTATCCCTCCATCCATCCACTATTCTGACCCCGTTCACAAAATCAACTCCCCCCCCCCCACCCACCCACCCCCACCCCGCCTCTTTTTTTTTTTTTTTTTTTTTTTTTTTTTCCATAGCGATATGGTCTTCACCATGACATGTTTCTCCCCGGTCCAGTCGTGTCAGCCTATCCTCCAGTCCCAAACCCCCTCCCAATCACCTAATCCCAAAGATCCCATTGTGAAAGACACTCTCGATGAAAAACAGAAAGTGTTCAATGACACAAATATCCATGTTCTGAAACGCTGGAGAAAGGCCTTGTCGGTTCGCTATGTTCACCTTCTAGAGTCCACTAACAGTGGGTTTGACGTGACTTGGAAGGATGTGGACTTTGACAATAACACTATCGACCGCACTGACTTCAGTGTTCGTACAAGGGCAGCAGGAATTCCTAATACACTTGCCAAGACATTCGTACAAGTGAAACGGGCGGGCGTCAACTACATTACTGTGACCCTGTATTACAAACGGAAGCGTAGCATGGGAGGAACCTGTCTGATCCAGGGAATACGAGCTGAAGAGTGGGTGAAGACGGAATTCCACCAGCTGTGTGCCCTGGTCAGGTCACTACAGAACGGGAACTTTAACGAAGATGATGTGCCCCCGCCAACATTCAGTCACCTACCCCTGTGTTCTAGCTGCGAGCCACAGCACCCCCCATATCCGCACCAGTCCTCATCCTCCACTGCAGTGTGTGATTTCACATCCACTGAGGCGAGGGATAACAGGGTTGTTAGCAACCAGACCACATCACCCTTCACAGTCACACCATCCTTCACCTCCCCCACCACCTCCCCTAGTGCATCACGTGGGTTGTTGCTCGACGTCTCCTTGGCAGACACTCCCATCACTCCCACCCGCTTCTCTCTAACGGAAACCTCAGGAGTTTCGCTCCTAATGCTGATACCGAAGGGGGATAACATGCTAAGGCCGATCTCGCCCCAGCACTTGTCATCGTCGGCAGATCGTGTCTCCTTTACAGCCACACCCCCTACAGATTCAGCGTGTGTTGTTCCTGTTATTGCAGCCGTGAATGATTTGCAAGTGTCATCTCCTGGCATGCAAACCCTCCTTCCCGCAACTGACTTTGAGATCAGCCCGTCAGAGGCAGAGTTACACACCGTGACTTTGCTCCCTGCGTCTCGACCAGCTTCCTGTCCACCTGAGATAACCAACAGCAGCGACCCAGGTATGACCCAGGCAGCCGCTCATGCTATCTCCATGAACACCGTGCTCCCTCTCCGACATCTTGCCGCTCTACCAGCACTACAGAATTCATCACAGTTGTACTCCCGCCTACACGATGCTCTTAATATCATCGCGGGTCTTCGTGCTGATGTAGACACTTTGTTTAAAGGGCTGTCAGCGGCTCTCGTCAAGATTGATCAACTTGACAGCCACATCCGCGATGAAGCAGTGAGGAGAGCCAAGGATCTGCAAGCCACTGAGTCCTGCATGGGCGAGATGTTGTCTAGTCTCGACGAAAGGATAAATAGTGTCGAATCAGCTCAGCACGCTATGGACAGCACTGTAAACGGTTTATCCACGGCTAAACAGAATCACAAGCAGCGCCTCCGAGATCTGCAAAAGAAACTAAACAAAGCATCAGCCCATACAAACAGTCGATCAGTGACTGATAACTCTGACAGTACACCTACACCTCTGTCTGCTGACCTTGACAGCAGTACCACTCAGAGGTGTGCAATGGACATAGAAACAGTTGCATCCCCACTCTCCGCCCCTCCGCTTCTTACACAAGACGACATCATGGCTATGAGAGTGGGTGAGAACGAAAGCCGGGAACGCCGCATTCCTGTCCGGATAACCGCCGGCCAGCCCGAGATCATCAACCAAACTACTGAAGCCAGCGGCGAACAGCCGCAAAACAACAGACCGTTTCACAGGCTGTCTCCAGAGGAACAGATACTTCAACACTCAGTATTCGCCGACACCAATACTCTAGTTATCGGAGACTCCGTTGTTCACTACATCAAGGCGGAGAAGATGTCTACGTACCCAGAGGAAAAGGTGCAGGTCATATCTGTGTCTGGCCTGAAAACTCCCCACCTGATTGGCTGGCTCCGGAGTCAAGAACCCTCTCACACAGTCTCTCTTGTGACCTTCCATGTCGGAGTGAACGACTGTAAGCAGACAGAAGTGACCAGCGCTGTGTGGGACCAGCTTGCCCGGCAATGTCGGCGGGTATTCCCCAGCGCATGCATCCAAGCTTCCTCCATTCTGCCAGCCCAGCGGGGACAACAGCTGAACAGGTCTATTACTGCCTCCAACGGAAACCTATACCACATGTGCAAAAAGCGTGGGGTAACATTTGTGGACAACACGCTGATTTTCTCTACTACAGATGGATTTCCGCGCAAAAGGCTCTACAGGCGCAGTGACCCAATCCACCCTAGCCGGCAGGGCACAATTAGCTTGGCCATTAACGTGAAAAGGGGTGGGGTGCCTCCTGACACCTCCACAGCCATCCGTGCTCCAAGCAGTGGCCGGGACCGTGGTGAGAGGCGTAGCGGCAACTCTCAAGGACTGTATTCTGAAATTGTGGCAGGGACTGCGTCCTCTACATCTACTTCCTACCCAGGATCACAGTATGATGCAAATAGCCACCAGATAACACGAGACTGTTTCAACAGCACATCTCAACAGCAACAGCGATGGGCCTGTTCGGCTTTTGTCCCCTCTGGGCTGGCGGAAGGGAGGCAAGCCGGACACATGCTGATACAAGACATGTCACCCCCACAGCAACAGGAGGCACCAGATCAACAGTTCGTGAATATGTGGCAGTCACCTAACATACTGCAGTTCCCGACAGTTCCTGCAATGTACCCGCAGTATCGTGCGGCGCCAACGGACCACTTTTCGGGGAACACTATGGCGCAACCCTACCCATTCAACGTCACCGCACCGGCACACACTCCGTATACACACCACGACGTCTGGGCTCAGTACAATCGCCCAGCTTGTGTTTACTGAGACTATAACCAGAGCATCCTCCTATATACATCTATTAAACATTATATTCTATGAATTGTCTGTTGGGCCAGTTGTTCAGCAGAATTTCAGTGACTATACATTGCTTCCTAAGTGATCTCTTACATCATACACATTGCTTCCTAAGTGATCTCCTACATCATAGACATTCTCGGCTTCCTAATTAATCTCTTATATCGTGTGCGCACTGTAACGGTGTTTCCTATCCTTCGTCTATTACTACACCAGTAACATTATCACTACGAGAATACATAATTTACATTTTGAGCGATTTGGGACGCTGGTTAGGTATCTTTGTGTAAGCGTACCACACATCGAGTGCACTGTGACACTATTTTTTCCTTGTGTGTTTCCCAGCACACCATCAGTCATAAGCGATTATTGACGCCTTTTGGAAAACTTCGAATAACTCTTCATCTACTGGACAGTTGGTCAAGACACATTGAACTTGTAGTGTGTCAACGTATAGACTGCCTTGTTTTTCCTTGTCTGCACTGAAAAACAACACACGTCTATACAATAATATATATATTTTGCTCTTGGCTCATAGGTGTTGATTTATTGTTATCTTTCTACATCAGTTATGTCTACAGACAAGCCTGATACGCATCATTTGCTTATAGGACATTTAAATATATATCATTTGTATAACAAAGTTCCAGATTTATGTGTGATGTTGAGTCAACCAAACGCTTTCCATGTGTTTGGAATAACTGAATCACGATTGTGCTCTAACATCAGTGATGAAGCCATTTCTATCCCGGGTTTTCATTTATTTCGTCGCGATCCTGTTTCCCCTAAACACACGGGTATAGCCGTGTATTTAAACAATTCAATTAGGGATTGCGCTCGAAGAAGGACAGATCTAGAATCAGACCTAGTGGAAAGCGTTTGGATTGAACTAAAAGCAAGCAAAGCCACCCCGTTATTAATCTGCTTTGTTTATCGAAATCCCTCAGCCACTTTTGAATGGTATGACACATTTACGGAAATGATGGACAATGCAACCAAATGTACTTCTGATCTATTAATCTTAGGCGACTTTAACATCAATTTGTTTTCTTCCAGTCCTGCTTGGGAAACTACTCTTACTTTGTTTGGTCTCAAACAGTTGGTCACTAAAGCAACAAGAGTAACTGCCAGTTCCTCAACATTGATCGACCATATCTACACAAACAACAAGACTAGAGTATTAGGGGTGCAGGTGCCCGAGGTTGCTATTAGTGACCATTATCCCGTCTGTTGTAGCTGGGCTCTGAAAGGTGACCGACGCCCCAAAAATCACCAACACATCACTATTAAATTCAGATCTTATAAACACTTTAACAAAGATGTTTTCCTATCGGATCTCTGTCAAGTATGTTTCAGTCACGTTTATAATTACACGGATCCGAATTCTGCGCTTGCAGAATGGTATGAGCTTTTTCTAAGTGTACTGGATAAACATGCACCATACCGAGAAAAACGTGTAAAAAGTGCACAGCCACCTTTGTGGTTAAATAAAAATATCAAGGATGCTATGTCACTTCGTAATGAACTTAAAAAACACAAGGATTTTGATGCCTATCGTAAACAGCGAAATAAGGTAAAATATCTTGTTCGTGAAGCCCAAAAGTGTCACTTTAAAAGGATCATTGATGAGAAAAGGGACACAGTTAC
Organism: Semisulcospira habei; assembly: GCA_036245525.1. NCBI lineage: Eukaryota > Metazoa > Mollusca > Gastropoda > Semisulcospiridae > Semisulcospira > Semisulcospira habei. The sequence goes on from BTPG01000005.1 coordinate 40,589,557, forward strand.
AGTGTGGCGCGCCCTGAACACATTTACAAAATCTAAACAAAAACCGGCATGCACCAGTGTTTCAGCAGATACATTTAATAAGCATTTCCTATCTGCTGCTGATGTCCTATTACAAAGTTGTCCAAACATGTCACAGATATCAGACGTACTTGATAAATTCTGTGCCGAAAAGCTCAAGTCAAGTATTTTCAACATTCCTGTTATAACGGTTTATGACGTTGGTAAAACGATATCTCAGCTAAAAAATAAGAGATCAACTGGTCATGACGGCATTAGTACTGCAATACTAAAACTAGCTCTCCCATATGTCGTTG